>CM038557.1:34425558-34943535 GCA_021527575.1 Ensete glaucum
AGATGAAAATATGATAAGTGAAGACTGATCATGAATATACATGAAGCTTCTCCTAGCTTTTGTTTCGCCTTCTCTGCAAGGTAGTTCTTGTAGTTCCTCTTCCAATGCCTATCTTGGCCACAGTGGAAGCACTGTCCTTTATCCTTTGCTGAGTCTTTCTTGGCAACCTTTGCCTTACCTAGTCATCTTTTGCCCTTGCCCTTCTTAAGGATCTTGCTGGCCTTTCTTTTCTTTTTGGTCTCATAAATATAGAACTGGCTTCTCCTTTTTAATGGCACTCTCAGCTTCCCTCATCATATTGAGGAGCCCATGGAGAGTCACCTCAAACTTGCTCATGTTAAAATTCATGATGATGTGAGAAAAGGAATCTAGTAGGGACTGAAGTATAAGATTAACACATAGGTTATCTCTAGGACTATACCTAAACCTGTGAGTTTCTCGATCCACTATATCATCTTTAAGACATAGTTCTCAACTAATGTCTCCTCTGTCATCTTGGCTTAAAAGAGTCTCTTAGATATCTCATTTTTTTAGTTCTTTCCTGTTTCTCAAACAATTGGTGGAGATGAATAAGGATAGAATATGCATCCATGCTCTCATGTTGCTTCTGTAACTCAGGAGTCATGGAGGCCAACATGTAATATTTTGCTAACGTGGAATTATCTATATACTTCACATAGCGAGTAATCTCATCATCACTTGCCCCTTCTTTTGGCGTGGGCACAATTATATCAAGGACATATGCGATTTTTTTCGTAGTGAGAATAATTCTCAAATTACGAAGTCAATCCATGTAGTTTAAACCAATGAGGCGATTGGCATCAAGTAGGCCACGTAGGGGGTTTATGAGCAACATATTTTTGATAAATAAAATATATTATAAATAAATAACATATAAATTTTATAAAAAAATACTAATTAAGATATGGACTTCTATCTTAATGTACTCCCACTATTTTCCTAGCGAATCACGTGACACCCTCGACACGTGAGTCGAAAGTTTTCGATAAACTCCTAATGGAGATCGGGATCCAATCTGCATCTTAGTGCAACCTCGAGGGATTCGACCAATTACACTAAGCCTAAAAAGCAGGCAACTCTTGTCAATCACAACTCCTTATGATTCTCATCATTTTTAGCCTCCGAATCATCATGGTCTCGACTACTTAACCAACTATGAAGTTCAGTTAAGTCATCACCATCGTCACAAGATGAGTTTGAATCGATAGATATACTCTCGACTGCTCGACCAAGTCATACCATGTCCTCAGGTCATCGGCAAAATCTATATGTCGTAGGCAAGAACTCGATTAGATAGCTGAGCCTCGAGCGACTCGACCAACTCAACCTATGTTGTGATTCAATTTCTTCCTATAACGATGGAAGGTCACGTGGGTCAATCTTATTGCCTCACACTTTCCGACTTAATATTATCATATGAGGGGTTTTTGGTTTGTATCGATCTCCTAATATGTCGTGTCACACACATACATATTTAATATATATCTACATCACATGTATATATATATATATATATATATATATATATATATATACATATATCTAATAGGTGTATAACTCATCACATATGTAAGCCACACTGAATAATCTTTAGTCGTCACCTAATATGATTAAGCCTGAGCCAATGGGCCTAATCACTCATAATAGGATCTAAGTGTTCATCGGCACATCTCTATGCCTTATGATTATTGATCTCGTAATCATCGGTTCTGTCGGATCGTCACATCACCATGGGTCGTAATCTTCAACCACAACATTATGGATCCCACTCTCACCTCCACGCTCCCACTGTGCCACGCTCCCACTGTGCCTCTCCATGTAATTACAAATAATCATAAGTACGCAGACCCAACAATAAACGAGATAAACAGAGGCTCGCAGGCCCCAATAATAATAAATAATAATAATCATAATCATAATTACATACATCATATCATATGTAGGATTACTAGATATATAATAATTAATTAAATTATTTAATTAATTATTCTTCTAAAAATCAAGACATGCAAGAATTTTCATAATAGTCAAGGGTGTTTTTATAATTCTAGATGAGAGTACAATCCTCGAAATTTCTAAAATTATTCATGATATTTTAGAAATTCTATATACGAGGATAGTCCTTAGAATTTCTTAAATTTAAAGGGGTAGGATTGTTCTTTTCTCAAAAGGATTGCCCTAAACCCTCTTACCCCCTTTGCGCCACCGTCGCCCCTGCGTAGGTAGCAGCACTGCACCTTATTGGCGGCCACCCTACCCATAAGCGATTGCCCCTGCAACAAGCGTCATTGCCCTCAGGCGACACCTCGCGGATAGGTGGGCACCATGCCTGTAGGCGTCACCTATGTGGGTGCCACCCCTCTACGGGCTGGTTGCGGACGCTACCATTGCGGCTAGGCCGTAAGGGCAGCGCCTGCCCTAGTAGAGGGCCTGGCTATGGTCAGCTACCCCCTTTCCTCATTGTGTTCACTGTAAAAACACAACAAGAATGTATAGAATGATTTTACGCGATTCAATCTCATCACACGTAATTTAAAATCAATCTTTCACACGAAAACCTTGCTCCGATACCACTATTGGGAACCTCGGTGGGAGCATCACATGCGCAGTGGAAATTAAAATAAAAAATAGATTTCTCATGCAGATCAAATCATCATGTAAAAGATTGGGGTCACAAGAAAAATATAAAAATAAAAAAATAGCGATGCATGAGAGATTGATTTTACCTAGGGAGATCGTATATCCTTGTATTTCCAGATCCAGATAGAGAGAATGAAGGAGGTCAAGTGTCCTCCTTTCTAGCGATATCCACAAGATGGATCTCTATAGCAAAACTCCTCTAATCTGATCTCGCAACTCTTGCGCAAAGGGAGGGAGGAGAATAGGAAGCGGTGGCTAAAGCTGCAGTCTATCAACCATGACTTTCTCCTCCTATTTATAGAGAGCCACCAAAAACCCTAGGGCTCCTACCTTAGTGGGTATTGGATCTTTATCTAATTACTCACTAACCTTGTATTATTGGATCTCTATCCAATAATCTCTTTAAGCTTCTAATTGGGCCTTAATCAAGGAGCCCATCAGCATAGGGTCTCATCTAATGAGAATAGGGGCTAATTGGATCTCTATCAAATCCTTTATTTGCTGAAGTATCTACCATATGTGTATGACCCTCTAGGCCCGATACCGAGTTAGTCATGAGTCACTCTCATCAGGACTCTTTCTGATATAGTGAATTATTATCTCCATAATAATTCACTCGACTCATCGATACGGATATACTATGCCACTACACTGTAGTCCTCAAATGGTACAGGGGGGATCGAATCCATTGAACCTGTCTATCGATAGTTACCGTGTATATATAATCCCTCATCCAACTAATAACAAAGATAATATATTGGACATGGTACTGTCATGTCACATACGGAATCAATTTGTCTCGCTTTAATCGGATTCTACTAAAGAACTCTTTCTCTCTTAATCCGAATGACCTTGGCCAGGGATTCTCTGAGCAAGTACATATGAGATATTTCTCTCATAATATCGAGAGGGAATGATCCTCTATTGACACTCAATTGCCTTCATAAGGTTGGCTACCAATCCTAATAACCAACTGTACCAGATCTAAAACTTTCCAAACCTATAAGTCTAGCATCAAAGAAAGGAGTACTCATACAAGATATATTTGGTGTCTTAAGTCAAAAGACCAGATATATAACTGGGACTATAGAATCATTATTTGACATTAGGTATCTTTAACCATATAGCATTCCATAAGCGGATCAATTAGTGAACTCATTCTTCAATGAGCACCTGTACTATATCTTTAGTGTCTCCACACAAGTGGCTATGAGACTAGCTGCCTCCATCATATGGACGGGTATATAGTACACCAATCTGTTTGGTTATCTCGATGTCCCTCTCAAATAATCTATGAACGAGATTATTTAGGATCTGTGTTTAAAGGTGAATCGATCTCATTATCGTGATCTCATCACGATTCGATTCCCATTACATAGAACTAAGGACATCACAATATATATATATATATATATATATATATATATATATATATATATATATATATATATATATATATATATATATATATATATATATACAATAGATAATATAATGTGAGAATATGCTAGTAATAATCTTAAGTAAAAAGATCACGTGGTGTGTCACACATGTCATCACTCACGTGATTAGCTTGCAGGGCACCTCTTCACCTTTAGTAAGGCACTTTGGATTTCTGAGAACATATAAGAGAGTGAAGCAAAACTTCTTTTAGAAGGGCATCAAATGTATATAAATGTGATGTATGTCAGTAGTAAAAAAGTGAAATAGTAGCAAGTTTGAGAAAACTATAACCACTACCTATACCAGACTTGGTATAAATTGACATCTCCATAGACTTTATTGAAGGGCTACCATCATCTCAAGGTAAAAGCACAATCTTTGTTGTGGTAAATCGTCTAACCAAATATGCTCATTTCTGTGTTACGAGACATCCCTATACCATGACCAGTATTGCTCAAATCTTTCTGGAAAATATTGTTAAACTGCATGGGATGCCAAGGTCAATTGTGAGTGACCGTGATAAGGTGTTTACAAGTAAATTTTGGATCGAACTCTTCCAATTACAAGGCACCCAACTCAAGATGAGCATAGCATATCATCCGTAGATGGATAGCCAAATAGAAGTGGTGAATAGATGTCTCGAGACTTATCTATAGTGCTTCATTAGTGATCGGCCAAAAGAGTGGACAAAATGACTTCCTTGGGTCGAATGGTGGTACAATATAACCTATCATTCATCAACTAAATGTACCCCCTATAATGCATTGTATGGTCGACCGCCCTCTGTAATACCTAAATATGTAATTGGTGCCGCCAAAGTAAACCAGGTTGATCAAAACTTAATTGACAGGGACAAGCTTCTACAGCTACTGAAGGATAACTTAACTGTCACCCAAGCCTGCATGAAGCAACAAGTAGATACTCATCGAAGCAAGCGGGAATTTTTTATAGGAGATTGGGTCTACCTTCATCTACAACCATACAACCAGTTTACAATCAACACTAAAGCATCAATAAAGGTATCTCTATGATTCTATGGATCATATCAGATCATGAAGCGTATTGGAGCTATGACATATAGATTGAAGCTCCTAGAAGATGCTAAGATCCATATAGTCTTCCATGTATCCTTACTAAAGCCTAAATTATGAGAACATGAGTCGGCCCAGACCTAGTTACCGAGCATTACAAATGATGGTGAGATTTAAGCTCAACCACAAGCTATATATACTTGATCGGAAGATTATAATACGTCGTTGACGCCCCTCAACTGAAGTACTTGTGAAATGGAACAACTTACCAACCAAAGATACAACATAAGAGTCTTATAAGGAGCTGAAGACCTGGTTCCCAGAGTTTATGGACCCACAGCCTTAAGAACAAGGCTAATTCAAAGAGGGCGAGCTTGATAGGACTTCAGTAGGGATGAGTCCTAATAACCCTAGAAGTAATCAATAAAAACCCTGTAAAATTATAATAAACCCCCACGTAGTCACTTCTATCCGATAAAGAAGTGTGGCTAGGGTTTAGATTGGGGCTTTAGCGCTTAGTGGTCATCGCCCCCCTTACTGGACAGGTCGGCCAGGGTTTTCATCTGCTAAAGTCAACTATATAGCCAACTAGGTCATCGCCTATCCCTATTAAAGCAGGTCAGCTATAGGAGGGGCAAGAGGGTAATTTCACTTAGGCAATGCTCCCCTTGGGCTAGGGTTTAGAATCCTATATAAGCTTGTAGTCGCCTCCTCTTTCTATCAAGTAAGAATCATCTTATTCCAACCTTGTGTCGAGTTCTAGGAGGGAGGAACTTCTATAGTGTTTTAAGGGTTGATCCTCTTCAAAGATCAAATTCTGTATAGCTCCTTCTGGGTTCTATCAAGTTAGCATTGTAATCGAGTCCTAATTGAGTTAGATTTAAATAAATCTAAATTAACTCAATGAGAGGCAATCGGGTCCACTTTGGTTTAGACTTGAGCTCACGGTTGAGCTTATTTCATTGACTTGGAAAGGGGTCACAGAGGTACACCCTAGGTATAAGATAGTATGGGAATGTACTATTCTCAAGCTGCCCGATGGTAGTACCACCGGTGGCCAATGGTAGTACTGCATAGACGGCGGTGGTATCACCATCACCCAGGTCTTCGGGTGACTACCGGCGGTGGTATCACCAGTGCCAGCGATAGTACCGCCCGTACCCAGGTTTTTTTTGTAAAGCTTAACATTTGACTCCATATTTTTAAAGTCAAATAGGGTGTATAAATACCCTAAGTATTATTGCATTTTAGAGTAAGAAACTGAAAAGAAAATGCAAGAAAGTGGTCATAATCTTGGTTAAAATTATGTAAAATTTAAGAGCTTTCCTTGTGTGCTTCAAATGTAAAGTGAGGTTAAAAGAAGAGTGAAAGATTATAAATGTTTCTATTTGAACTTATGAAGGTTCTTCTCCTAAGCTTGGGAAAAGGAGAAAGGTGTAAAGAGTTTTGAACTTCACCCATAAAAAAAGATCATTAGTAGATACCGGTGAACCTCGATGAAGCAAGACTCGGGAAGTGGACATAGGTCAAGTTGGTGACTGAACCACTATAAATTTATGAGTCTTTCTTTACTTTCTTTTTATTTTAGCATTCTACAGCTAAATCGAGATTCTTCATTCACTCTTAAGTTTAATCTCTCTCTAACTTGATCTTGATAAAAAACACTTTTAGTTTCGATTTTTACCTTAAGTATATTTTTCAAACTGAGTTATTTTTACACTTTCACTAATTCAAACACCCACCCACCCTTAGTGCCAACTTGATCCTAACAGTATCTACTCTCGGGATCATGAGAGGAATATCTTGTGTATTCTTGCACATGTAAATATCTAGCTAAGATTGTTCAGATTGAGAGAGAATAAGTTTTATATAAGAATCCAATTAGAGCAAGACTCGGATGGATTCCAAATGAGGCCTGACAGTACCATACCTAATATATGGTCTATAGGATATTGGATGAATGAGTGACTATAGATACATGGTAATTAAGAACAGACAGGTCTAATGAATTAGGTCTCTCCGTACCATTTGGGAATTATGATGTAGTAGCCTAGTACGTCCATAGTCAATAAGTTGAATGAATTATTATGGGATAACAATTCACTGAGTCAGAAGGAGTTCTGACAAATGCAACCAATGACTAACTCGATATTGGGACTAGAATGTCATACACATATGGTAGATGTTATGATAAGTAGATGTTCAAATATAATATTTTCATAAAGCCCCTTGTTTTAATGGATATCCAATAAGCCCCTATTTTATTGGATCCTATGGATAAAATTTAATAAGAGCTAATAAAAGGTTATTAGGTAGAAGTCCACTAATCTAAAAGGCTTAGGTACTTGGATGGAGATCTAGTACCTAAGAGGACAATATTTATTAGGGTTAAGTTGACAATGACTTCTATAAATGGAAAGGGACCATAGGGCTTATGAGCCCTTTTCTTCTTAACTGACCACCCCTCTCCTTAGTGTATTAGGACAACAAAGAAAAAAAGAGTTCTTCTTGCATGCTTGCTACAAGGTGGTATGTAAAAGCAATGAAGAAGGTGAGCAAAAGCTGTAAAATTTTACACTACAAGGACAAGCATCATCGCTTCTTCTACCATGTGGATACCGCTAGAGAGGGGGATATGGATCTCCTTCATCTTCTCCTTCAGATCTAATTTTTCAAGGATATACAATCTTCCTAGGTAAAACATCTAAAATGTGTTATGAAGTTTTCGATTTTATGATTTTTCGTGCATTAATCATCGCATGATGATATGATAAACATAGGAAACTACTTTTGTTTTTGTTTTCCACTATACATGTGATACTCCTATCAAGTTTCCCAACAGTGGTATCAGAGCCAGGTTCATCATGAGATGATTGGCCATAGATTGTGTGTTTTATATTGAATCACATAGATTATTTTTTGCATAACTTGCTGTAATTTTATCATAGTTTTTAGATCTGGACAACACGTTTTCTCAGCATTGAAAGGTGCTTTGGGTTGATGGTTTTACATCAAAATTGTTGATGCAAAACATAGGAGAAAGGGCAGCAATATTTACTACTTTGCAGATTGATCGAAGGCTGCTTGTAGCCTTAGCCGAGAGCAAATTTTTGCAGTTCTCGACCTAGCCAAAACCACAATGGTTGAGAGCAACACTTACTGCTCTCTGCCATGGCTAAGCACCCCATGTGGTCAAGGAGTCTTGGCTGCATGGGTAACCCTAACAGCTAGGGCTTCCTAGCTATCTGTGAAAACCCCACGAGCAAGGACTCTTGGCCGCAAGGGCAACCTAGCAACGATGGTTGTCTTGGCTGACCAAAGCAATCTTACAGCCAAGGAGTCCTGGCTACAGGGGGGACCTTGGTGGCTAGGATTTTCTAACCTCTCAAGGCTGCCCTATGGCTAGGGACTCTTAGCCATAGGAGTATCCATAGCAGATAGAGTTTCCCAGTCGTATAAGGGACTTCTTGCCATGAGGGGCAACCTTTAGTAGGGTTCCCTAGACAATGCATATAATTAATTAAATAGTTTTATTAATTATAATTATCTAGTAGTCCTACATGATGATGTGTATATATGATGTATGATGTGGATGGATGATCATGGATCATGTGATGTGTATATCTGTGATTATTATTATTAGGACCCACAAGCCTTTGATTTTTCTTGTTTATTATTGAGTCTACGTGCTTGTGATTATGTTGTAATTACACGAGGAGGCACGACAGGAATGTGGAGATGCCAACACAACCCACGAGGTTGAGACAGATGATTGTGACGCATGAAGATGCATCAAGATGTTGATGAAACTGATGATCATGAGATGGATGATCACAGGGCATGGAGATGCGCTGATACACATATAGATTGTAATATGAGTGATTGGGCCTATTGGTTCAAGCTGGATTATATTAGGCTGTGGTCCATGATCAACTAGCATGATTACTCATATGTGATATGTGGATGTTTATAAACATGCTAGATACTTATAAATATTTACGTGCAATATAGATATATATTAAATATGTATGTTTGCGATACATCATATTAGGAGACTGAATTAAAACCTTCTCCTACGATAATATTAAGTCAGTAAGCATGAAGTAATTAGATTGGCCCATGTGGCTTTCCCTCGTTAAGGGAAAAATTGAATCTCGTTGTAGGTTGAGTTGGTCAAGTCCCTTGAGGTTTACCTATCTCACGATTTGAGATCTTGCCTACGATATAGAGATGTTACCCGGTGACCTGAGGACATGGTATGCTTGGTCGAGTCCCTCGAGGGCATATCATTAACTCAGACTCATCTTGTAAGGATAGTAATGATTTAACCAAACATCATGGTTGGTCGAGTCCCTCGATGCCATGATGGTTCAGAGGCTAAACAGGACGAGAATCACAAGGAGTTATGATTGGCAAGAGTTGCCTATCATTTTGGGCTTAGTGTGATTGGTCGAGTCACTTAAAGTTACACTAAGACGCTGATTGGATCCTGATCCCTATTAGAAGTTTGTCGAAGACTTTCATTAAGTGAGAGTAGATTAAGATAAATATCCCTATCTTAATTATTTACTTTTTATAAAATATATATATTATTTATTTATGCTACATCTCTTGTTTATTAGAAATATATTTCTTGCAAACTCTCTATGTGATATACTTGATGCTAATCGCCTTACTGATTCAAACTATATGGATTAGCTCCATAACTTGATAATCATTCTCATAACAAAGAAAATTGCATATGTCATTGACACAATACGATTCTACCTTAGTTAAGTGCTATATGTTGGCCTCTATGACTCTTGAGCTATAGAGGCAACATGAGAGCATCGATGCCAATTCTACCCTCCTTCATTTTCGTCAGCTGTTTAAGGAGTCGAATAGAACTCAAAGATATGAGATATCAAAGAGTCTATTATGTGCTAGGATGATAGAGGGGACATCAATAAAGAATCATATTCTGAGATGATTGAGTGGATCGAGAAACTTACAGGTCTAGGAATGGTCCTAAAGGATAACTTACGTATGCACCTCGTACTTTAGTCCCTCCCAAACTCTTTTTTATAATTTATCATGAATTTTAATATGAATAAACTTGAGGCGACTATCTCTGAGCTCCTTAATATGTTGAGGGAGGTAGAGAGTACCATCAAGAAATTAGAAATCAGTTCTTTACATTAGTGAGATCAAAATAAAAATAAAAGCTGATAAGTCCCTTAAGAAGGGCAAGGGCAAAGGCAAACTGGGTAAGGTAAAGGTTGTCAAGAAAGACCCAACAAAAAACAAAGATTAGTACTTCTATTATGACAAAGATGGGCATTGGAAGAGGAAGTGCAAAGAGCACATTGCAAAGAAGGTGAAATAGAAGCCTATAGAAGCTTCAAGTACATTCATGATTAGTCTCCATTGTCAGATTCTTATAATAATAAATTGGTATTAGATACCGAGAGTCCTTATTACATTTATAATTTGTTAGAGAATCTAGCAAGGTCTAGGAGATTGATAAGAGACAAAATAAATATCAAGATGGGTAATGGAGCAAGAGTTGCTATAGTTATTGTTGGCGAGATCACCCTACATCTACTTCATGGAGCTACTATTGCATTAGAAGTATGTGATTACGTTCCTTTCATTGTCAAAAATATTATTTTCACTTCATGTTTCATAGTTAGTGGATATATAAGTTTTTTAGAATAATAGTTATTCATTGATTTTATATGATGAGATCATCACTAAAGAACGTTGCATAATCGCTTACATGTGCTAGATATTGCTTCACACATTATGATTAGTTTGTTCTAGATATTGCTCCATAAATCATGAATGTAAGTGAGTCCAATAGAAAAAAAAGATGAGGTGAACAATGCATATATGTGGCATTATAGGCTAGTTCATATCTGTGAGAGAAGAATTCAAAAGTTGTTAAATGATGGATACTTAGATCCATTCGACTATAAGTCATATATAACTTATGAACCTTACCTTCATGAAAAGTTGATAAACTCTTCATTTAGTAGAACTACAAAGAGAGTCACTAAGTTATTGAAGCTCATACATAATGATGTATATGGTCCTATGTCAACTTAGGCCATAGGTGGTTACTCTTACTTCATTACTTTCACTAACTATTTATCTAGGTATCGATATGTGTACTTGATGAAATATAAGTCCGAAGCCTTCGAGAAAGTCAGAGAATATAAGAATGAAGTAGAGAACAAGATTGAAAAGAGTATTAAGACTTTTAAATCGGATTGAGGAGGAGAATACTTGAGTACAGAGTTTACCCATTTCCTCAAGGACTATGGGATTCTATCCAAATGGACACCTCCTTATACATCTAAGTTTAATGGTGTATCAAAAAATAAGAATCGCACACTGTTAGATATGGTGCAATCCATTATGAGTTTCGTTGACTTACCCATCTTATTATCGTGATATGCCATGGAAATCGTAGCTTAATTTTTTAATATAGTTTCATTTAGATCCTATACACCATATAAGATATGGGAAGGAAAGAAGTTTGATTTTAAGATTGTTAAGATTTGCGAATGCCCTACCCAAGTTAGGAGATAAAATTCTAACAAGTTGGAATTAAAGACGGAGTCATACAAGTTCATGAGATACCCCAAGAAAACTTATGGTATTATTTCTATCATCTTGAGGATCAAAAGGTCTTTATTGCCAAGAGTGCATTGTTTCTTGAGAATGAGTATATTCATGTTGGAAACAGTGGGAGTGTGATAGAGTTGAGCGAGGTTGCAGAACCTAAGCTCAAGCACCACTCCAGAGACCGAGTATGTTCAGACACCTAGCACACAAGTTCCAACTTTGCACAAGTCGAGTAAAGTGTCTCATCCTCCTGAGAGATATATTAGACATATCAATGAAGAGGACACTCGGGATGTTGATCCTCAAACCTACAAGGAAGCTATTATGAGTATAGACTTTAGGAAGTAGCAAAAAGTCATGAATTCTAAGATAGTTTCAATGTATTCTAACAAGTTTAGAACATTGTTGATGCACTTGAGGGTATTATACCCATCAGCTATAAATGAATTTTTAAGAAGAAGATTAACATAGATAAAAAGGTGAAAACCTATAAAGCAAGGCTGATGGCCAAGGGGCATCGTCCAAAACAAGGAATTGACTATGATGAAACCTTCTCACCCGTAACCATGCTAAAATCCATCATAATTCTTTTGGCCATTGTAGCACACTATGACTATGAGATTTTGACAGATGGATGTGAAAAACTACATTCCTCGATGGTAACCTCGAGAAGAAGGTATATATAATACTGCTTGAGAGATTCATATCTAAGGAGAGTCCAGATAAAGTGTGCAAGTTGCTCAAATCCATCTATGAACAAAATCAAGCTTTTCAAAGTTGGAACATAAGATCTGATGAGGTGATCACATCTTTTGACTTCGTTAAGAATGATGATAAGCGTTGTGTGTATAAAAAGATAAGTGGGAGTGTTATCACCTTCTTAGTGTTATATGTAGGGTGACATCCTGATTATTGAAAATTATGTAAAAATGCTCTCCACGGTTAAGGGTTGCTTATCTAGAAACTTCTCTATGAAGGACCTAGGAGAAGCATCCTACATTTTGGGGATTCAAATTTATAAAGATAGATCCAAGAGGATGCTTGGCTTATCTCAGCCCAAATACATAGACTCCATTATCAAAAGCTTTGACATAAAAAATTTCAAGAGATGTCTCATACCAATGAGACATAGAATATTATTTTCTAAGAGTATGTCCCCAAAGACTCCTGAAAAAAGGGCAAACATGGATAAGATACCCTATGCTTCTACGATAGGATCTATCATATATACTATGCTATATACCAGGATTGATATAGTGCATGCTTTGAGTGTCAAGAGCAAGTATCAGGCAGTTCCAGGTTTAAAACACTAAATATAATAAAGTACATCCTTAAGTATTTAAGAAGGATTAAGGATCTTTTACTAGTTTATGTAGGAGGTAGCCTCCAGGTTAAGGGCTACTTGGGCTCTAGTTTCCATTCCGATGTTGATGATAGCAAGTTGAATTCAGGATATGTCTTAACCCTGAATAGAGGAGCAGCAAACTGAAAAAGTTTCAAACAAAGGAGAATTCGGGCTACTACTACTGACTCGATCATAGAAGCAGAATATATTGCTACGATAGAAGTACCAAAGGAGGGAGTATATATGAAGAAGTTTATCATAGATCTAGGAGTTGTGTTAGGTAGCGAGGAGCCAGTTCCTTTGTATTGCGATAATAATATAGCGATTGATCAAACGAAGGAACCCATATCTTATTAAATTCATGTTTTGAGGAGATTCCACTTGATTAGAGAGATCATAGCTCGTAGAGATATAATAATGGAAATAGTTTCATTTGAAGATAACATTGCAGATCCATTGATGAATCTGTTATCTCATATTGTCTTTAAGCATCACAAAGGTCTAATGGGGATCAGACACGTATGTGATTGACTTTAGGTTAAGTGGGAGAATACTGGTTACAGATGCTATATAAGCCAATCATGCAAATGATGACACATGTAACACATTGCGTGATCTTTTTACATATTATTATTAGTATTTTCTCACATTATATATTATCTACTATGAGTATATATATATATATTGATATCCTTGGATCTATCCAATAGGAATTACTTTCGTGATGAGATCATGATAATGAGATCGATTCACCTTTATACATAAACTCTAAATAATCTCGATTGTATGTTACTAGAGATAATCAGACAGACTAGTATACTATATACTTATCTATTTAATGGAGGAAGCTGATATCATAGCCACTCATGTGGGGACACTAAGGGTACAATACAATTGCTCATTAGAGAATGAGTTCACTGATTGATCCGCTTACAAAATGTTAGATGGTTAATGATACCTAATATCATATAGTGATTTCATAGTCTCAATTGTATGTCTAGTCCTTAGACTTGAGACACTCAGGATGTCATATTATAGTACTTTTTTTGACATTGGACCTATAGGACTGGAAGTTCTAGATCTAGTACAACTAGTTACCAACCTTAAGAAGGTAATTGAGTATTAATAGATGATCATCCACTCTCGATTTTATGAGAGGAATATCCTGTGTATTCTTGCTCAAGCAAATCCCTGGCCAGGATTGTTCAACTTAAGAGATAATGAGTTCTTCAAGATAATCTAATTAGAGCGAGGCTCAGATGGATTCTACATGAGGCCTAACAGTACAATGCCTGATATATCATCTTTGAGATATTAGATGGATGAGAGACTATAGATACATAGTAAATAAAGGCAGACAGGTCCAATGGATTAGATCCCCCTATATCATCCGAGGACTATGGTGTAGTGGCCTAGTACATCTATAATTGATAAGTTGAGTGAATTATTATAAAATAGTAATTTTCTGAGTCAAGAAGTTCTGATAGTCGTAACTCACAACCAGCTCGGTACTGGGCCTAGAGGGTCACACGCATATAGTGAATGTTGCAACAAGTAGAGGTTCAAATATGAGATATCCGCGGAACCCCTATTTTATTGGATATCTAATAAGCCCATGTATTATTGGATCCTATGGATGAGACCTAATAAGAGCTAATAAGAGATTATTAGGAAGAAATCAACTAATCCAAGAGGCTTAGGTAATTGGATGGAGATCTAGTACCTAATAGGGCATGATCTATTAAGGTTATGTTGATAGAGACCTCTATAAATAGGAAGAGGCCACAGGGCTCATGAGCTAGAGACTTTTGGCCGCCTCCTTCTATTCTCTTCCCTCCCTTTTCTTCTCAACTGACTACCCCTATCCTTGGTGCGTTAGGGCAACGAAGAAGAAAGGAGTTATTCTTCCACGCTTGTTACAAGGTGCTGCGCAAAAGCTACGAAGTAGGAGCGCAAAAGCTACGAGTTTTTGCACTGCAAGGGATGAGCATCGCCACTTCTTTTACTATATGGATACCACTATTCTTCATAGCTTTGTCCTTCCAGTTAGATTTGATTTTTCAGAGATATACGATCTTCCTAGATAAAACGTCTAACACATGTTACGTAGTTTTCAGTTCTATGATTTTTCGCACACCAATAATCACACGATGACATAATAAATGTGGGAAATCAATTTTATTTTTATTTTTCATTATGCATGTGATGCTCCTATCAGGTTTCCCAACATATATAAAATCATTTTAATAGATCAAGAGTATACTTAGTTTAGCTAATAAAAATCTCATTATTTAGTTACTTAATTTATAATCCTAGAAAAAATATTAATACACTCATTAAACTCATTTCAAATTCTTAGCTCATACTCTTAGCAAATGATTCACATAAAAATTCATCAAGAGAACTAAAAATATTATCATTAATATAAATTTTAATAATATAAATATATATTTTAAATATTTAATAAATAATGTGGCATCGACCTTACCTTTTGAAATTTTATTTTAAATAATAAAATAGCTAATCTCTCGTACCAAGTCATGGGGGCTTGTTTAAACTCATGTCTTAGATAATATATAAACATGATTTAAAAAATATTATTTTTAAATTCAAATCATTATTTAACATAAGGTTTGACTTACCGGCCCGTACTAGTGTGCCGAGATTATTTTGGTACCGGTATTGGGTGGTACTCATAGTGCATACCATCCCATATATTAAAATATAATATAATATTATATTATATTATATTAATATATTAAATATATTAAAAAAATAAAAGAGGTGACGTCACCTCGATCTTTTGCCCCACATGGGGAGACGTTTTGTCTCTGCGTGCGGGAGCAAAAGCGAGGGAGGGAGGTGACGACATGTGGGCAACGACGGCGCATGGTCTACCCACGGGCGAGGACGGCCCTAGGTATTTCTTTATTCCCTATTTCTCATCTTCTTCTTCTTCTTTCCTTTTTCTCTCTCAATCGACCACTGATGGTCGATTTCTCCCTCAATCGACCACTGATGGTCGATTTCTTCCTCAATCGATCGTCGATGATCGATTTTTGGTGATACACGCCCGATAATGGGCGGTCTGCGTATTAGTAACCTAGCAGATTGGTATGTACCACCCGGTAGCAATCGGTCTGCATATCAGTAACCTGGCATATCGGTATGTACCGCCCGTATCGGGCGGTACAGATTAAAATTACAAATCTTGGTTTAACATAAGCTTTTCAAAATAAAACCATTAAGAAAAGTACTTTTAACATATATTTAAAATAATTTAAAGTTTTTAAAATATGCATAGGCAAGGAATATCCTTATAGCTTCATGTCGAGTCTTGGGAGCAAATGTTTCTTCATATTCTTAGAAACTCATTTAGTGTCAATTACAAGATGATCACTAGGTTTAGGAACAAGTATCCAAACTTTTATTTCAAATTAAGTTAGCTCTTTTCTTGAGACCCTTGAGTTATCTTTCTAAACAATATCGATGCATTTAGGCTCAATTTAAGATAAAAAAATATGTTTACATAAATATTTTTAACTAAAAATAACTTTAAATACCTTTTGATGTATCTTTAATAATTAGCTTTTTATAATGTGTATTTATGTATTTTCATTCCTTGAGTAAAGTTTCTTTAGAAGTAGATGTATCAATGTTATGATTATACTTTAGGAAGTATAATCATCATCAAATTTAATTTATTAAATTTAAAATTACCCTTAAAGTTATTTTTATTTGTTTCAAGAGATTCATTAAAAATAATATGAATAGATTCTTCAATAACTATAGATCTCTTATTGAAAACTCGATAAACTTTAGAGATGAAGGAATATCTAAGAAAAATGTCTTCATCCAATTTTAAATCAAAATTTTCTAAGGCATTCTTGTTATTTAAAATAAAACACTTATAACTCAAAACATTGAAATATGAGATGTTGGGTCTTTTATTGTTACACAATTTATAAGAAGTTATATATATATTAGTTCTTATAATAATCAAATTTATAACATAGTATACAATGCTAACAGCCTCAGCCCAAAATTATTTGGATGGACTATGTTCATTAAGCATGATCTTTATCATCTCTTATAACCTCACATTCTCTCTCAACAACTTTATTTTATTATGGATTTCTCAGTAGAGAAATTATGATCATACCCATTTAAATCATAAAATTCTTGAAATATAATTTTTAAATTCATCATTATGATCGCTACAAATAGAAAATATATATATTTATTTTTATTTTGAACTTATTCATAAAACTTGATAAAATATTTGAAGTAATTATTTTTATATGCCAAGAAGTATGTCCAAGTATATATACTATAGTCATCAACAATTACAAATGTTTATTTATTACTTCTTAGATTTATAATATTAATAAGGTTTATAGGTACTTAGTTTTTGAGTTTGAAGCTACTTCTTATATTTTTTTTCCTAAATTTTATTCTTAACAAATTCGATTTTAGACATTCTTCTTACAAGTTCTTTAGTTTTAATTTATAAAATTAATTTCATACTAATATGTTGTAGTCTTCTATGCTAAAGCCACACATCATCATTCAAAACTGAAAAAAAAAAAAAGTTGTATTATAAAAATCATCAAGATCAGTAGTATAAATATTATCACTTCTTAAAGTCATCATAGATTTATTCTTACTTCGTATTTCTATGATGCAAGCATAAGATTCAAATTTAACATTTTTATCATTTATCATAATGTTTGCTAATGCTTATTAAGTTATGTTTTATGCCATATGTCAAAGACACATTTTCAATCAAGAGATTTGGTTTACTATCAATATTTTCACTACTAATGAGTTTTCCTTTGTCATTGTCTCTGAAGGTAACATATTCTCGATCTCGGCTAGTGATATTTGAGAAGTTTGTAGGATCTCCAATCATATACCTTGAGTATCTACTATCATGGTTAAATCTACCTTTTTTGCTTTATTAGCTTTATATCATATATGATGATTACTTTAGGAATGCAAACTAACTTATGATGATGATATTTTTTAAGAAAGCATATGTAACCACAATGATCAAATTTTTTACAAAAATATAATTAAGTTTAAAAGAAATATCTAATGTAGGTCCTTTTATAAATTTGGTTGACTCTTGATATGTGCTACTAATTGTGAAGAATCCAATCAAGTGACTTATGTTTAATTTTAAATTTTTTAATGTTTATCATAGAAACTTATTTTTCTTTTTAAAAAATTATATTATATCATTACTATCAATTGATTCTTCTAAAAAATATTTTAATTTCTCATTCATGGTAAATAACACCTTTTCTATATTTTCTAAAGTATGTGATTTTTTAAGTAACTCCTCTTGAAGCTCAAGATTAAATGATTCTAAATTTTAATATTTAGTGCAAAGAGTATAAGAAGTTGAAATATAATTATCATGTTTATTTTTAAAGCATCAAATTCATTATTGAAAGTGAGATATGATGTCTTTTTAGCAAATTATATTTTTTTATAAATTATTTTAAATTCATCATATAAATTAGGAAATACTTCAAGTAATTCATTAAGTGATAAAGAAGTTTTAGGAGAGCCAAATACCTCATCGTTAAAAACCATTAAGGCATAATTTACCATTTCTTCTTCATTGTTATGACTCACTTAGTTCATCCCATATAGTTTTAAGCATTTTCTTCTTCTTTTGGGTTGACATATTGTTATTAACTGTGAAAACTCATTTTTGAAATATCTCAACTTTTTGCACTCATTGCATATTCTTTCTTCGACTCACTTTTATTCTTACATTCTCTTATTGCTAGATTTGTATTGTTTTTTTCTCATAAATTTTTTGAATCTTTTTGTAATAAGTGTCATATCTTCATCATCATCACTTAAGCTTTTGCGTACATAATCTTCTTTGTATTTGAGAGCGATATCCTTTCTTTTCTTTGGAAGGTTTTATTTTCTTCATCATGGGCTTTGCATGTCATTTGATAAATCATTAAAGATCCTATGAATTCTTCAAGAGGAAGGTCTTTAAGTCTTTAGCTTCTTAGATTGTCATTACTTTTAGGAAGAGACATTAAAATCTTACTCACTAGTTCAATATTAGTATAAACTTTACCAAGAGCTTTTAATCCATTAACAGCATCTATAAAATATGTATCCATATCACGAATAGATTCGATTGGCTTTATTTTAAATAATTCATAACTATGAACTAACGATTAATTTTGGATTATTTTACTTTATGTATATCTTCGTGAATGACTTCAAGTGTGTGTCATATATCATATGTCATGTCACAAATAGAGATTTGATTAAACTCATTTTTATTTAGAGAACAAAATAATATATTGATAGATTTAGCATTTAAATAAACTATTTTTTAAAAAATTAATCTGTAAATCAAAATCGATAGAAAGCAATAAAATCTACGTTCATGTTTTCAAATAGGTGTAATCTATCCTATTGAACATGAGAGTATGTTTGATAAAGTGTCCCTCTTATTTACTTTAAAATGTTATTTATTCTCGCTTGGGTGTTAATCCAAATGAGATAACTTTGCTTTGATACCAATTGTTATGATCTTAATGGTACTGAGAGAATGGTGAATTAGTGTAATAGTATTTTTAGTTAATTTTAAAAATCAATCGATTAATCAAGTTAAAGTTATAAGTAAACAGAATAAAACTAAGCCACAAGTAAAGGACAAGTAATGAGAGGCAAACAAATTTATAGTGATTTGGTCATCTTGACCTATATCAACTCTTGATTTCTCTTCCCTCGAGGCCATCAACTTTCACTATCGATCTTGTTTCAACAAGCGAAGATCAACTACCCTTGTTATAATTTTTTTCTATTTTCAAGCTAAGGAGATAACCTTCATACTCTCTTTTTACATAAGATCTCTCACCTCCTACAATTTAGAATTATAACAAAACTCAAGATGAGGAAGAGACTCAAACTATATTCAAACTAAGAGTTTACAATACTTTTTAGCTCCTGAATAGATGCTTCATCAACTAAGCAAGAGTAGAATATTTATACGCCTCAAAAGGCTTCAAGAATAATGCCAAAATTTCAAATCATCAAAAATTTTAAGCACGGCCGATACTATCGCTAGCACTAAGTTATACTATCATTATAATCACACTGCCAATATAGACTATGGCAGTGCTATCACTGGCTTAGGCGGTACTACCATCGGCATAGGTGGTATCATTGTTGAAAAGGTTGATAGAGCACAAATAGTGGTTATTAATTGATTTAGGTAGTACTATCAGTTGACTACCACTTAAGCACGGTGCCAGGCCTAGTTTAGGCCACAAATTGGCCTTATAATGGGCCCACTTGAGCTTGAATTTAAGCCCAATAACCTTATTGATAAGTTGGCATAGTTTTACCCAATACCAACTCAAATTGATGTATAATGATCTAGATCAAGATTTTCACAAATCAAACACATAAATGACATATTTATGAAGCTTTTAACATGTATGCTATTCTGACATGTTATCTGATCTTCTGACACTTCATCTGAACCTTCGGTACATCACCTTTTTCTTTAGTATATCGCTCATTCCACTAGCATGTTGACTTTCCCACGATATTCAATTTTTTAGTGTAATATCTGAACCTTTGGCACAAAGTTTGATTTCTGGCTCTAGCTCGACATTCGATTTTTGATACAATAATTTTTGAGCATAATCTTTGACTCTCTTGCTTAATAGTTAGTCCTTCGATAGTTTGAGTCCATGATCGAAGTATTTCCTGTGTCACTTATCTCAAAAGTATATTTGTATTGAATCTCATATTTTGATGATAAAATCAATTAATGAGTTTATGAACTAATATGGTTTTGAGATAAGTGATGCAAGAAATACTTCAATCACAAACTCAAACCATTAAAGGGCAACTTGTTGAAGCAGGAGAATAAAATGTTATGCCAAAGAAATTATCATATTAGAAATTGGATATCGGGTTAGAGGATTGGTTAACATGCCATATTGGACTTCATGCTATCAGTTCGGGTATCATGCCGAAAGGATTAGGTATTGTGTTAAAAGATTAGATGTTATGAGAAAGTTGACATGTTGATAGATCAGGCGATATGTCGAGGGAAAGGATGATACGTCAGAGGTTCGAATGAAATATCGGAAGATCGAACGATATGTCGGAATGACATAAAATATGGTAAAAACTTTATAATTATGTCAGATATATGGTTAGATTATTAAAGTCTTGATCAAGGTCTTTTGGGTCAAATTAAGTTGGTATTGGATCAAAACTATATCAACTTGTCAAGAAACCTATTGGGCTTGAACCAGGGCCGAATTGGGCCTGTTAAAAGGTCACATAGGTGACATAAAGCAGGCTTAGGTAGTGGTACCACTAATTTCGGTGGTAGTATCGCTTATACCGGATGTAGTACCACCCAAGGTGGTAGGAGTACTACATAGGCCAGTGGTAGCACTGCTAGAGCCTTGATTCGTGGCCCAGTTATGGTAGTAATACCACTCGGTGATGATGGTAGTACCGCTAGTAATCTAAAATTTTAAGGATTTTCTTGAAGCCCTTTGAGGTTATATAAGGTTATAAATACCTCACTCATGCTTGCTTTATGAAGTACAAATTCTTAAACACAAAAGTATTGTAAACTCTATATTTGAGCATGGTTTAAGTCTCTTTCTCCTTAAGTTTAACAGTGATTCTAAGTTATAGGTGGTTAAAGATCTTTTAAAAGAGAGTGTGAAGGTTCTCTCCTAAGCTTATTAAAAAGAAAAAAGTTGTAACAAGTGTAGTTAATCTTCTTCCATTAGAAAGAAGATCAGTAGTAAAAGTCGATGGCCTTGAAGGAAGAGGAATCGGGAGTGGACGAAGGTTGAGAAGACCAAATCACTATAAATCAGTTTGTATCTCTTCTCTTACCTTTGCTCTGTTATTCCTTGTTGATTTACTTCACTTGCTACCTCTACTCGCACTTTTGGTTAAATGCATTTCCAATACGGATTTATTGATCTAACCTTAAAATTGATTAAAATTGTTATAGTATTAATTTACACCTACTCCCTCTTAATGTTGTTACAATCCTAACAATTTGTATTAGATCAAGGAGCTCTCACTTGGATTTATGCCAAAGAGAGATATAATAGCTTTTTCAAGTAATCAATGGGATCACTCTATCACTTATCCTCCTATGTTTAATGGAACAGACTATACCTATTGAAAAATTAGAATGATAATTTTTTTATTTTCTATGGATTTTGATTTAAAGAACGTCGTCGAGTTTGGCTTTTAAAAATTTTCTAAATTTATGGATGAATGAAATAATTTTGAAAAGATAATATTTTCCTTAAATGCTAAAGTTGTTAATGTTTTATTTTCTGCTTTAGACAAAAATAAGTTTAATTGAGTTTCTACTTATAATACCACATATATTATTTGGCATACACTGAAAGTTACTCATGAAGGCACAAATAGAGTGAAAGAATCTAAAATAATCTTTTGATTCATAGTTATAAGTTATTTAAAATAAAATCAAGTGAATCTATTAGTGATATATACACCCATTTTATAGATGTTGTCAATGGGTTAAAAGTTGTTAGTAAAAATTATACTAATCTTGAATTAATATGTAAAATTTTAAAGTCTCTTTCCAAAATCTAGGGTCTAAAAGTAACAGCAATTCAAGAAGCTAAAGACTTGAATAACTTTTCTTTTGAAGAACTAAAGCACATGATGAAGAAGAGAAAAATCTTCCAAAGAAAAGCAATGATATTACTCTTAAATCCAAGGAAGACTACATGAGCGAAAGCTCAAGTAATAATAATAATGATATGACACTCCTTACAAGAAGATTTTAAAAGTTCATAAAAAGAAATAAAATAAATCTTACAAGACGAAAAGTTAAGAATAAAAATAAACAAGGTGTAGTCATATGCTATAAGTACAAAAAGCTAGGATACTTCAAAAATAAGTGTCTGCAACTAAAAAAAAAGTCATCTATCCAAAAGAAGAAGAAATCACTCAAAATAATATGTGATAAATCAAGTGAGTCAAAGGTTGAAGAGCAAATCAATGATGAAGAAGTGGCAAACTATGTCTTAATGACCTTCAACAAAGAATTATTTGACTCTCCCGGAGCATCTTTATTATATGATGAATTAATGATTAATATGATGAACTTAAAAAGATAGATAAAAAAATAATTTGCTAAAAAAAAAGATCATGTCTCTCTCACTAATGAATTTGATGCAATGAAAATTAAGTATGACAACTATGTCAACATCTTACACTAAATATGAAGAGTTAAAATCTTTTTAAAAAGAAAATATGTTTCTATGATAAATATTAGAAAATTTTAAATTTTAAAGTAAATCATTGAATATAATTCTTACTACCCAATGTTATATATCAAGAAAAAAAGGAATTGACTTCGTAAGCTGTAACACTCATCAAAAGCTAATAAAATTCATAAAATGACCCACATTGTATAATCCTTCAAAAATTAAATATATTTTTTGTGAAAAATTTGATCACTATGCCTATACATGCTTTCTTAAAAAATATAGTACTCACAAACTAGTTTGGGTTCCTAAAAGAACCATAAATGATTTAAAGCCAAAAGTTAAGAAAGATAGATCTAACCATAAAAAACATAAAATTAAATGAGAAAGCAAACCCCTTTTACTTATAAGTATGTCCTCAATAAGAGCTAAGAGCAAAATATGGTATCTTGATAGTAAATGTTCAAGGCACATGACTAGAGATCCAATACATTTCTCAAAACTCACTAGCCAAAACAAATGATATGATATATAACAGAGACAACAATAAAGGAAAAAATCATTAGCATTGGAAATATTAGTAACAAATCTATTGATTGAAGATATACTTTTGGTAGATGGTTTCAAATATAACTTAATAAGCATTAGCTAACTTTGTGATATGGATATAATGTTAAATTTGAATCTCATGCTTACATCAAAGAAATACCAAATAAAAATAAATCTATGATAGTTTTAAGAAGCGATAATGTTTATACTATTGATCTTAATGACTTTTGTGATGAAACTTGATTTTCAATTTTGAATGATGATGCATGACTTTGACATTGGAGACTAGGGCATGCTAGTATGAAATTAATCTCATAAATTATAACTAAAAAACTTACAAGAGGAATACTTAAAATTAAATTTGTTAAAGATAAAATTTGTGATACGTGCAACTAGGAAAACATATAAAGAGTAATTTTAAACCTAAAAATCAATTAAGTACCTCTAGACCATTACAACAAATTCACATAGATTTATTTAGACTTATTCATATCATAAGCCTAGGAGATAGCAAATACGCTTTTGTGATTTTTAATGATTATATTAGATATAATGAGATATACTTATTTGCGCATAAAAATGATTATTTTAAATAATTTTCTAGATTTTGTAAGTAAGTTTTAAATGAAAAAGATTTTATGATTTTTATATTTATAGTGATCATGGTGATAAATTTAAAAATTATATTATTTTTAAGAATTTTATGATTTGAATGGGTACGACCATAATTTCTTCACTCCAAGAAATCCATAACAAAATGGAGTTTTTGAGAAAAAGAATAAGACCTTACAAGAGATGACAAGGACTATGCTTAATAAACATAGTCTACCTAACTACTTTTGGGCCGAAGTTGTTAACAAAGGTTCTTGCAGGATCTTATCTATTTAAAATAACTTATGAATCTTGGAACAATAAAAGACCCATCATCTCATATTTTAAAATTTTTGGTTATAAATATTTTATTTTAAATGACAAGGATGCCTTAGAAAATTTTGATACAACATCTACTGAAGACATTTATCTTAGATATTTCTCTATTTCTAAAGCTTATCGAGTTTTCAATAAGAGATCTTTAATCATTAAATAATATATTTTTGTTGTTTTTAATGAATCTCTCACAATTAAAAAAAATAATTTTGATGATAATTTTGAATTTGATAATTTGAATTTGAAGGAGGATTCTTCTCTCCAAAATAACTTGGATCCATTTAATTCCGAAGAAACTTGACCTATAGAATGAAAGCACATAAATGTGCATTCTAATACGCTAGTTATTAGAGATACATCCAATTACATTCAAACTCGTTCTTCTTTAAAAAATATTTATACAAAAATACTAGTTTTTTATCTCAAATTGAGCCTAAATACATTGTTGATGCTCTTAAAAATAACTCATGGGTCTCTACATTACATGAAGAACTAAATTAATTTGAAAAAATAAATTTTTGATTTTTTTCTAAACCTAGTGATCATCTTGTAATTTATACTAAATTTATCTCTAGAAATAAGTAAGATGAACAAGATATCATGGTTTAAAATAATGCTAGATCAGTGGTCAAATGTTTTAACTAAGAAAAAGGTATAAACTATGAAAAACCCTTCTCTCCCATGTCAATACTTGAAGCAATAAGGATACTCCTTGCATATATATATATTTTAAAAAATTTAAATTATTTTAAATGAATGTCACAAATGTCTTTCTTAATGGTTTTATTTTAAAAGAAATTTATGTTGAGCAACCACTCAGATTTGAAAATAATTTTTTCAAATCATGTTTATAAATTATCTAAGGCTCTTTATAGATTGAAGCAAGCGCTTAGGGCTTGGTATAAGAGGCTTAGCTCCTTTCTTATTTAAATTTTTTTTAAAAAAAATATAAGTCAATACTACATTATTTGTTAAGTATTTTAATAATAATTTTTTATTATTCAAACTTATGTTGATGATATTATTTTTTATTCTACTAATGAATTTTTACGTGAATCATTTACTAAGAGTATGAGCCAATAATTTAAAATGAGTTTAATGATTGAATTAATATTTTTTTTTGGGATTATAAATTATATAACTAAAAAGATGAGATTTTTATTAATCAAACCAAGTATACTCTTAACATATTAAAATGATCTTACATAGACAATGCTTAGGCCATCAACACACCAATAAGCATTTCTACTATATTAGATACAGACAATAATGAATAATGCTTTGATCAAAAATCATATAGAGGCATGATAGGTAATATACCTCATTTCAACTAGACCTTATATAATATCTAGTATTGGGCTTTGTGTAAGATTTCAATCCAAACCTGAATAATCTTATTTAAAGCAGTAAAAAAAAGGTACTTAAAAGGAAAATCATTTATAGGATTATGGTGTCCTAAATCTAATAACTTTGATTTGATTGTTTATGTTGATACTGACTTTGCAAGATATATAATAGATAAAAAAAGTACCTCTAGAACTTATCAACCAACTCCTAGGTTTATGCACTTAGTTTTTGGTAATCCAAGAAGCATAACTCTATCGTACTGTCTACTAGGATCAATTAGCACTAAGAGGGTGGGTGAATTAGTGCAAGTTAAAATTCTCGTTTTAACAAAAAACTTTTGGCTTGAAGCAAGATAGAAAGATATGAAGTTTTTCGTTCAAGTAAAGCGAGTGATTAAAATAAAATTACTAATTTACTTGCTTAAAAGTTATTTAAGAAAGAATAAGTAAATCCGAAAGATAAGCAACGTCGAAGGGAAATGCTTGACTTGAAACTTCACTTTTAAAGATGATCTTGACCCATTATCTGGCTGTAACTCAATTGCTCCTATCATAGTTAGATCTACACGAGACTAACTACAACTTGATTAATTACAATCGACATAGCCACAAATCCATTTCAGGACCTTCCCAACTCCCGACAAGCCTTTCGGCTACCATCGACAATCTTCCGACGAGTCTCGATCTTCTTCCTACGAACTCCTTTACACCATTCTAGCAAGCTCCCAATACCCTCGGTGAGCTCCTGACACACTCTAGGCGAGTTCTCAACCGCATCGTCCGAACCCTGGCCCAATGTTTGAACTTAATTCTGGTTAAATCTCTGATTGTAATAATCTCTCTATCATAGTTAATCTTAGATCAATCAACTATAACAACATTATTAGATCAAATACTCATCAATTGATTCAATCATCAAAATCTGAGATTCAATAATGAGTACCTATACAATATCATTAGTGTCTCAACACAAGTGGCTATAAGACTAGCCACGCCACCTCCATTATATGGATGGGTATATAGTACATCGGTTTATCTGGTTATCTCGATGTCCCTCTCGAGTAACTTATGACTGGAATTATTCAGGATCTATGTTTAAAAGTGAATCGATCTCATTATCATGATCTCATTATCATTGTACAGAACTAAGGATATCATAGTATATATGCAATAGATAATATAATGTGAGACTATGCCAATAATAATCATAAGCAAAAAGATCACACAGTGTGTCACACGTGACATCACTCACGTGATTGGCTTGTAGGGCACTTGTAACCAGTAGTATTTTGATGATGAAATCAATTGATGAGTTTATAGACTAATATGCTCTTGAAATAAGTGATGTATGAAATAATTTGATCATAGACTCTAACTATCAAAAGGTAAATTATCGAAGTAAGAGAATCGAATATTGTGCTAAAAAAGTATCATGTCAGAAATTGGATATTAATCAGACGATTGATCGATATGCCAAAGATTTGACTTCATAAAATAAGTTCGAGCATCATGCTAAAATAATTGAGTATTGTGCCAAAAGATCTGATGTCATAGGAAAGTTGACATACCGATATGTCAGGTGATATATTGAAGGAAAGGACAATATGCCAAAGGTTTGAACGAAGTGTCAAAAGATCGGATGATATGTCGGTATAGCATATAAAAAGTTGAAAGCTTTATAATTATGCCTGATATGTGGTGGGATTTTCAAAGTCTTGATCGATGTCTTTTTAGATTAAATTGAGTTGATATTAGGTCAAAATCAAACCAACTTATCACATAACATATTGGACTTGAACCAATGTTATATTGGGCTTGTTAGAAGGTCAAATGGGTGACCTAAAGTAGGCCTAGGTAGCAGTACCACTAAGCCTAAGCGATAGTACTTCCTGATTCAACAAAAAAATACTATTTATGCTTTTTCAATGGTTTTGGTAGTTGTACCACCCATGTCGATGGTAGTACAGCCTAGGGTGATGATAGTACTGCTTAGGCTGATGATAATATCATTTGAGCCTTGATTCATGGCCTAATTATAATGGTAGTACCACTCAATATCGGCGGTAGTGCAGCCAATACCTTAAAATTTGGGGATTTAAATTTTTGGCTTTATTCTTGAGACCTTTTAGGGTTTATAAAATACCCTACCCATGCTTGCTTGATGAAACATGAATTCTTGAGCACAAAAATATTGTTAACTCTCTCTTTGAGCAGTATTTGAGTCTCTTCCTCCTTCTTGAGTTTGGAGGTAATACTAAGTTGTAAAAGGCGAGAGATCTTATAAAAGAAAGAGTGTAAAGGTTCTCTCATAACCCTATTAAAAGGAGAAAAGCTATAACAAGAATAGTTGATCTTCACTAATTGAAAAAAAGATCGGTAGTGAAATCGGATGACCTCGAGGGAAGAAGAATCAAGAGCGGGCATAGGTCAGAAAGATTAAACTATTATAAATCAGTTTTCATCCCTTCGCTTGTCTTTGTTTTATTATTACTTACTAATTTACTTCACTTATTATCTTTACTCATACTTTTAGTTAAGTGTATTTCTGATATGGATTTATCGATCTACCCTTAAAATTAGTTAAAATTGCTATAGCACTAATTCACCATCACCCACCCCCCTCTCCTCTTAGTACCGTTACGATTATAACAATTAGTCTAATAAACTCATTAATTAGATTTATCATCAAAATTTTGAATTCAATACTATATAATAAAATTTTCAACCTGGAGGTCTGGGAATAACATATTCAAATTTATGTCACCCACATCACCCTACCGATTCATGATGACAAAAGTAACACCAGAACAATCAAGAACAAGGATAAATGAGCATCACATCTTACTGTTGAAATAGAAAGAATAATCAAAATGAGAAATTGAATGGTTATCAATGTAATAACATTCATATTACCATTAAAATTAAATTTAATATAATAAAAATGATCTTACACAATTGTCTTAGATAAAGAAAGATGATAACATCTTGAAAAGTGCATAAATATTGTAAAAATACAGAGAATATGTTGGATATTTTAGAAGAATATAAAATCTTCTTGAAAGATATTAGTAATCTCTCAAAAGTTGATAATGTCTAGAAAATTGTCAAGATATCCTATAAAGAAAAAATATATCATCTAGCTAGTTGAGAGAATACTTAGTTTTCTACTTTTTACATATGTATTCTTGTGCTCTCATCGTGATTACAAGCTTGAACATTTGAGGCCAACAAAGTTAGACTTTTATCTTCTTCCTCTATCATTTTTCTTCAACAACTGTATCACATTTCTAACCAAAAAAAAAAAGTATCAGAGCTAAGTTATCCAAGATGACTACCAACACGTGATTCCCTATCCACACCATCTCACCAATAATTATGACCATTAGAGTATCTAAATGAAGGCATTGCTTGATTACAAAATGTGTGGGAGATAGTAAAGAAGGGTACAGTGAGTCTCAAAATAAAGGAATACTCATATCGAATCAGAAAGATTACTTGAGTGACATCAGAAAGAGTGACAAGAAATCTATCCAAAGGAGCATTCGGAAAGGTCGTCAAAACTCTAAACAAGTATGAAAGATCCTTCAAAATACTTATAAAGGTATAGTGAAGGTGAAAAATGTGCAACTCTAATTTATAACGGGTGAGTCTAAAGCATTGAAAATAAAGGAGATAGAGTTCATTTCAAACTATTCCATAAGAGTCTTAATCATTGTCAATAAGAAATGATGAGTCGCTACAAGATAACTAAGTAATAAAAAAAACCCTAAGATCCTTGGATGCAAAATTTACTATATTATGGTGACCATTAAAGAATAAAATAATCTTAAGGCCATGACCATTCATAAGCTTGTAAGCTCATTACAAGCTCATAAATAAATAATACAAAAGAAAAAAATAAGATGGTTAACATAAAATCTATAAGATGCTATCTATAATATGAAAAAATTTTAGTACCAGAATATAAAATCAAATAATAATGGATCTAAAAGGATTATTACGATGCGTACCTTTTAATGCTATTATTCAGGAAAACTTTCACCTGATCTTCCAGAGCATTATCATCGAATCCAAGGTCTGCAATATCAATCTGCAAGGAGAACTAGGCTCACCTTCTCCTCTCTTTCTATCCTTTCACAAGACCACTATTATTGATGGATTAGGAAAACTATAATCTCTCAATTGACTGATACACGTGACAAAGGGAGATAGAGAGAAGATCTGTAATCTCTCAACTATGTCAGGTGTTATATGATTCTCATAATCATTCATCATCTTTTTTCTTCCCCTATTTTGTATCCCTAGGAGCTCTTGTCTATTTATAGGCAAGAGCAAAGAGTCTAGGATAAGTAATTAGGAGAGTTCCTCCCATCAAGATCATCTCCTAAGGAATCTTACTTTAATTGGACTTCATTTCTATTGGCTAATAACCATAATCAGAATCTAATTATATCCATAATATATCTTAATTAATTAAATAGAATCACATAAGCTAACAAATACAAGTGGAGCAAGTTTCTCAAAGTAAGTTTCCTTTCAAAAATAATAATATAGAAGTTAAAGGACAAAGAACCGAAAGAGATCATGGTCATAATCCTATTTGTGATCAAGGCCATAAAAGAGGCTGAGTATAAGCACAACATAACAACGATAAGAAAAGAATGCCTCAAGAGATAAGATGAAAGAGGTGATTCCTAAGGTACAACAAACTCAAAGTTTGAACTTATATTTACAACAAGGTTGGTCATTTTTTATCCGAATATTGGTAAATGATTCAAACCAATTTAATAAAATACTAATTATATGAAAAAGTATGAAAAAGAAAGTGACTCTATCTTATTGCTAGCATTAAAGTAAGAAGACATTCATAATGAAGATCTACGCTACTTGGCTAGTAGAGCAAAGCAATCACATGTGGGCAAACATGTATTCATGGAGCTAGATAAAGAGGTCAATGGTTTTTTTTTTTTATTTCAGAATTCTTAATAGTGAAAGTGAAGAAGAAAAGTAAAATTCTTATTAAAACATAACATAAAATCATTGTATTTCTAATGCCTATTATGTGGCCAATATGATGATAAATATTTTAAAATTAGAAAAATGTTTGCAGAAAAGAAACACTGCACATCATATTGAACATAAAACATGTTCATATTGAACTTTCACACTAAGAAATCAAAGTACGAAGATAGTTGCTAAATGTAAATGACCAAAAATAAGTTATTCATATTGAACATAACACATGTTGATGATGAATGCTTCAATGCTAGCTTGAAAGGTAGCTCTTGGATATGACATTTGAGGCTTAGATACCTCAACTTTGGTGCACTCAAGTTAATGCTAAACAAAAGGATAGTGGAAGAACTACCCTATATCAACTCTCCAAGAAATAGATTACTAAAGGAGTTATCCTACCATCCAAAGAAGCCTCTTGAGTTAATACACTGATATATATGTAGACCATTGTCTCCAACATCTTATAGTGAGCATTGTTATTTTCTAAGATTCATTGATGATTTTAGCAAAAAAAAAACGTGAATCTACTTCCTGAAGGAGAAACGAAAGGCTTTTGAATCATTTAAGAATTTTAAAATACAAGTAAAGAATCAAGGTGGCTACACCATCAAAGCCTTATTATCCCATGTTAGAGGAGAATTCACATCAAAGGAGTGAAAGATTTTTTTTAAAGCATGTGGTATTCAAATACTACTCGTTATAATGCCCTAAAAGCTAATCACGTGAATGATAGCACACGTGACATATTACATAGTCTCTTTATATCATCATTATTATTGATATATTCTTAAATTATATTATCTATTGAATATACGTATATATTGTGATGTCTTTAGTTCTATAAAATGAAAATCAAATCATGATGAGATTACAATAATAAGACTAATTCGCCTTTAAACATAGATACTAAATGATCCCGATCATAGGTTGCTCGAGAGGGACATCAAGATAACCGAATAGACTGATGTATTGTATATTAAATAATACCGATCATGTGTTGTATACCAGATAAACTGATATATATATACTAAATAATCCCGATCATATGTTGTATATCCATCCATATGATGGACACGACAGGTCTCATAGCCACTGTGTAAAGACACTAAGGATACAGTACAAGTGCTCATTGGAGAATGAGTTTATTGATTGATCCACTTACGAAATATCATATGATCAATGATACCTTATGTCAGACATCGATTCTGTAATTTCAGTTGTGTATCTAGTCATTAGACTTGAGATACCAAAGATGTCTTGTTTGAAGTACTTCTCCCTTTGATGATACTTACAGGTTTAGAAAGTTCTAGATCTGGTATGACCGATTATCGGGATTGATAGCCAACCTTACAAAAGCTATTGAGTGTGAATATAAGATCATCCACTCTCGGTATCATGAGAGAATATCTTGTATGCTTTCACTCAGGTAAATCCCTGATCATGTTGGTCGGATTGAGAGAGAACGAGTTCTTCGGGAGAATCCAATTAAAACAAGGCTTAGATGGATTTCGTATATAGCTTAACGGTACCATGCCCATTATATGATCTTCAAGATATTAGATGGATGAGGGATTATAGATATATGGTAGTTGAGGACAGATAGGTCCAATGGTTAAGATCTTATGTACCATCTTGAGACTATGGCGTAGTGACTTAGTACATCCATAATCGATGACTCGAGTGAATTATTAGGAGATAATAATTCACTGAATCAGAAGGAGTTCTGATAGGTATGACTCACGACTAGCTTTGTATTTGGCCTAGAGGGTCACACACATATGGTGGATGCTTCAGCGAATAGAGGATTGGATATGAGTTATCCCCTACTATCATTAGATGAGACCATACATTAGCGGGCTCCTTGCATGAGGCCAAATTAGAGACTAAAGGAGATTATTATATAGAGATCAAATAATCTCAAGGTTAATGGGTAATTGGATGGAGATCCAATACCCACTAAGATAAAATCCATTAGGGTTATATGGGTGGCTCTATATAAATAGGAGGGGGGGCACATAGATAATAGGTTGCATCTTAGACCGCCCCCTCTTATTCTCCTTCCTCCCTCTACGTAAGAGTTGTTAGACTTGGGAGCTGTGTTTGGAGGAGTCCCTCTACGCAAGAGTTGTTAGACTTGGGAGCTATGTTTGGAGGAGTATCGCTGCAGTAATCCAATATGTGGATACTGCTAAAGAGAAAAACATTTGACCTCCTTCATCCTCTTCATCTAGATCTGAACAAATATAAATATACAATCTTCCTAGGTAAATAATCTCTCACACGATACGATTTTCATTTTTATGACTTTTTTTCACACCAATCTTTGCATAATGATTTTAATCTACATAGAAAATTATTTTTGTTTTGATATTTCGCTACTCATGTGATGCTCCCGCTAAGATTTTTCAACACTATTGATACCACCTTATTCCTCTCAACAAAATGGTGTGATGGAGAGAAATGACTAAAATATCCTCAACATAACTAGAAGCATGCTACAAAGCAAGAAGATTCAAAGGAGTTTTGAGGTGAAGATCAAGAAGACTTGTACAATCTACTTAATAAATATCTAACAATAACCTTGGAAGGCATAACACCATAAGAAGCTTAGAGTGGTAATAAGTCTAAGATCTCGTACATATTTATGTATGCACAGTCTATGCTCAAGTTCCACATCAAATAAGAACAAAATGGGATGACAAAAGCTCTAAATATATTTTCATTGGCTATAATGCAAGACCTACAGCCTATAAGTTATTTGATCCAAAAGAACAAAAAGTGTATGTAAGTAAAGATGTAAGTTATATAAAGATGGAGTCTAGAATAGGAGTACAAATATGGAGGAGTTGCAAGATGATGTCAAAGATAAAATGATAAATGAAGAGTCTTCTATATCAAGTTCATTTTGGAAGAAAGTTCAATACCAAGAAGAACAGGAAGCATACAAAAAATATATCAGGTGAGTTATTACTGTACAGTTTGTTTCCGCCGCAGCGCAAAAAGCTACGCTGCCTCCTCTTAGCACAAGTTTTCCTTTTTTTTTTCAATAAATTATATTTGAGTTAAATGCTCAAATATTCTGTCAAACTCACCTACCCATCGACATTATAGTTTGTTCATCAACAAGTATAAATTATACTAAAATATCCAGTCCCAGAGCCTTTAATTTTCCTACACTCTGACATGCCAATGCATGGTATGAGAATAATCAAATTCCATGCTGGTTAATTTGCTCATTAATGTACCAGTAAAAGATATGTTAGTAGTTTAAGAATCCTCTTCTACAAATTTCATGAATTACTTGCCACTATCGGTTTTGAGAAGAGTAGACTTGACGTTATTTCAATCATGATTTGCATAATCATTATATAATATTTCTCATATTTTATGAAAAGTGTTTTCTTTGTCACCAATAGTATCAGCAGAGCGTGGGCTTCTCAACTTAAAAAGTGTCAAATCAAGATTCAAAACACCTAGTTGAAACTGTACTTATTTACACCAATAAGAGAAGTTTAATCTGTTATAAATAAAGAAACAAAGGAAGCATATGAACGAAGGGACACAATACGAGATACTGCAAAATATAAGATAAAAAACTCTCACATTAATGTTTTGAGTATTTGATATCATCACATAAATTAGAGCAGAGCAATCAAAGAATTAGAAATGAAAATGATTGAGGAGTTGTCTAGGAGAGATGTGACATATATAAAAGTTATAAGAGCATTAATATATCCATTACAATGTTTACCATTATGTCATTTTTCATTCATAATCATCAACTAATCATAGATAATTTATTTATAAATGTTATATAATTAATATTTAGATGATCTTAATGTGGGACCACTTCGGTGACTAATAAACCACATAATATATAAACACCAAATTAAATACTTATGATTTTAATTCCATAATTTAATTCATTACCATAATATGACTTATAGTCATTCATTTTATAATAAGAAAACTCATGATATATGAAATAATTCATTACCATAATATGACATCCATTTCATAATAAAAAAAACCTAGTGAATCATGAGTTTCATGATCGGCACAACTATTAAGACTTTAATTGTAACCAAAATCAATGTAAAGTAATGAAATCATAATTTTATTTAATAATAAAAAATAAAATTAAATAATCAAATAACATAATTTCTAAATCATGGCTCTGAAACCATATATAAATGATTAAATTCATATACAAAGTAAATCTCATGATCTTTAAACTTAATGATTTTTATGAAATAAAATTTAATTAAGGGATCATTTGGGAAAATCTGAATTTCCTGAAAGAAAAATGAAATTGATAAAATTTTGATTTCTCTTTCTGACTATTTTATAGAGAGTGTCAGGTTCTGAATTTATAGTGATAAAAAAAAATATAGACACACTTTTTCAAAACAATTCAAATCGGAGTTGTCTTCCTCACTGATCAATAAATTTAAATAACATATTAATTTATTATTAAAAAATCATAAAAGGTAAAAAAATAAAATAAAATAAAACAGACGTGGGTGGGTCATATATAATTCCGACAGAGGAGCTCAGCAATTTTTATTTTAACACAGCTTTAAATTTGATCTCAAGTTTCACTCGTTTCCATCACAAGGACTGTGCAAGACAATGATCGGAGACGTCCTTCATACTTTATAAGCCATTTATTGATGTGTCCAGACTTTCTTTCACATGGGACGTTCACTCACAGCCACACATATCCTACGAAATGGAAGGGCTCCTCATACGATAGATACAACGTTCCCTAAGGCTAAAAATATCAAAAGCCCAAGTCTTGTGATGAGAGACAGTGGTGTCCAAGTTCTCACCACGAGAAAGCCCACTATATTTACATTTCAACCAGATGATGTAAATACCGTCAGAAAATGTAGTAACCCCCAAAAATAAATAAATAAATAAATAAATAAAATTTGTGAATAATTGCGGCACCCAAATTTTCTTTCTTGGATTGTGAGAGCTGAGGGATGTATGTATAATAACTTTCGATGTCACCATCATCATACTGAAGTCTAGCTAAGAATCAAGCCCAAAGGGCCGGTCGTAAAAGTCTTGAAGATGAAATGGTTATGTCGATGATCTCAGGTGGGGCCCGTCTCCACATAAAAGTTATTTATGTACACAAAAGTTGTTGCAAAAGTTGTTGCGACTGAGGTCCCCCCCCCCACCCCCATCTTCGAAGTAGCCGTTGGACACCCACATCCATTGAACAACTCTTGTGTGTACGTCTCCACTCGATAGACATACATTGTAGGATCCACTCTCCTTTGCTTCATGGGCACCCTCGGATGATGTGAACCTCATCCTCATCGTTCATGGTCGTCAGGTCAATCAATCATCTTCCTCCACAATTATTAATGCCAGGATCAGGATGTACGATTAACTGTAATATTCCATGTAAAAAATGTGTATGCGCCTTCGACGAAGCTGATACAAACCTATGTTCGCGTGGGGAACCACATGCTAGGCCTGGACGCTTGTACGTAATGGTATGGAACTTGCGGGCCAAGCGATTCCCATAATCGATTCACCTGCGACCGACAACGACGGGTGACCGAAGCCGTCCCCCCGCACCGCAAACGATCATTCTATCCTCCGGTAGCCGGAGAGAGTGGCATAGTTGACATTTTGACCAAAAAAAAAAAAACGAATAGGCACCTTAAATGGCCATTCTATCCTCCGATAGCCTGAGATCGCCCTTCGTTCGCGATGACAATAGTTGGCATTTTCACACACAAATCGGGGGTAAGTAAGACGGAAGGGTGCACGATATGCTCCTACCGAAATCAAATCGGGTAGGATCGGTGCCGGCAACCGGTAGGCGAGCATCTGTCAACGGGAAACAGCCGGTCACCTGGCGGACTCCTCCACTTGTGTTCCCCGTTTAAATTTCTTCCTTCTCTCTCTGCCTTCGCTCGTCTCTGTTCACTCGCCGTTGAAGCTTCAACAAGCTTCTAGGGTGGTTGGCAACATCTGTCCTCTCCTCCCAAATCTTTCCTTACCGAAGAGGATTTCGAGATTCGTCTGTAGCGGTTTGTGGCTCCTTAGGATCGAAACGTCTTGTGGGTAGGTTTTCTGGTGGTTCGTTCGCCTTTCGCTGATCTCCGGACCGATGGAATCGAGGTCTGGATCGAAGCTCCATTCTAATCCTAGACAAGTACGGAGACACGGTGCTGCAAAATCGAGGGTCTCGAGGCCGACGGAGTGCGCATGGAAGAAGGAGACGTTGGAACTGGATCGGAACGTGTCGGAAGATGGATCAAGCACTTCCGAGTCTTCTTGCGGCCTGTCTGGCTGGGTTGCAGGCTGGCAGATTTGAAAGCAGGAAGAGACAAACTAGAGTGAAACCCGTGAAGGTAGCATCTCAAGGTGTCGGTGAGGCGGTGGTGGTGCCACCGTTGCAGTTGGAACGCACGATTGGCAAGAGAAGATGTCCTTGGATCACAGCCTTCTCTGGTATGTGGTTTCCGCTTTCTTTGTTCATTGCATAATTTTGCATCTAATGAAGAAAATAAATATATGGTACGAAGTTACTTATTTCCTCTGCTTGCCTTCGTACATGGTGAAGTGATACGTTGTCATAATGAAACAGAAGTTCAAAATGGTAGGTACCTCAAATGAACAACAAATTAGTCGGATCAAAATAGTCAAAATGGTTCTTTCTGAAGAAAGTTTCTACGGTCAACACTTGTGTATCTTTGTCTAATATACTTTTTTACCATGGTTTTGATGGTAAGCTGTCCTAGATAGGTCAAACTTAGGATTTGAGGGTGCTCCCTAAAGAAGTGCATAGGAAGTGAAACTAGCGAGCTATATTCTGATAACTACTTCTTCCCATCCAAGAATTTTTTTTCAATCCCTGTTGTTGCTTTTTTTTCAATTTTTTTGTCATTTGAATTGTGAAGAGTAAGAAACTATCTTGTTCATTATTGTCAGATTTTAGTACGTCGGAATGCCAGCATTTATGGAAGTTGTGGGACAGGAAATGGCGCTCATTCATATGTTTCTCCTTTCTTGTTCTTTTTCTCTAAATTACGTTAAGTACTTTTCTTTTACTGATTTTGTTTCCCTTATGGCATACATATGAATGAGTAAGAAACTAGCTCGTGTGGTTGCATCATAGAGTAGTCAAATATCAATAATGAATAGACAGACAAGAACCGTGACAGAGAAAAATCTCATAAAATTATACTACAAAGCATGAACAAAACAATTATTACATGTATATTATCTATATAGCTCATATAAGATGCAAGCAGTTAACACAAATTAATCTTATGTAGATGATGTAAGTGTCCCTCATATATTTAGTATATTAACATAAAGAATTATACATGGTTACAATAAAACTACTGTCTTGCCAAGAGAGCTATAGTTATGCTTGTGCCATATAACTATATGTGATATTTAATTGTTATGGTTTAAAAGTAATTTCATTTTTCTCTTTTATGACTATCAGTAATAGATACACATTTGTTCAGAAATTACTTTCTCCAAAGTAATTTCTGATATTAATGTTACGTTTGAAAAAATAATACCTTTTTTGCTCTTAATAAGTAATTTTGACAAATTCATTCAAATATTAATTTCTTAAAAATATTTTCTAATTTCTTCCTGATTTCTTGTCTAATGAGTGCTTAAGTTGCTTTTTTGGATAAAGATACATCCATAGTGACCATGGAAACTAATTTAATCATTATAAACATTGAAATCCTAACATTTTGGTTGTAAGTACCTTCACTATACATTCATTTACCTTTAGCAAACCACACAGTGGTGGGAACATTATACCAGGCAACCCTTTTAAGTATCTGCAGTATCCCCAAACCAATTATTTTCAGATATTAATTAATTTTGAACTTTTTTATTCTTTCACTCATGTAATAAATTTAATTTTTTTTTATGTGGTCAATTGTTTAATCGGATGTATTAAGATGTACGGATATTCAATATTCTTTATAGCCCCCTTAAGCAATATATTCTGGCTTCATCTCTCTTGACGCATGTCAAAAGATATATTGATATCCCACTAAAGCATGACATGAACATGTCAAACATTTTGAAGTACCCATGCATCATAGAAAAAAGAAAATCCATAATTCTATTTTGATCCAATCAGATTCAAATTGTGTTGAATATAAGTATGAATCATGATAGCCCGGTAATTTGGATGCAAAATGATCCACTTAAATTGACGAAAAAGGTAATGTGGGTGCACATGGGAGATGATTGCTAGTCAAATAAGACAACCCAACATAGTACGGATGCTTGAGATAATTTGTGCTTTGAAGAAATGCGGGAGTGCAACTTTTGCAGTCAAATACTGTAGAGTCTTTAACAGTGGTTCCAGCTATGTTGCATTCAAGGCTAGATCTCTCTGTTGTCTTGCTCCAAACAACACAATTATAACAAAGGAAATTTTGGTTCAAAGAAGGTGGTAATAGTTGATATGATTTTATAAGGTGTTTTCACACTTATTGTACCTTTGTCTGCTGGTGATTGCATTTTGAGAAGGTATCACCATAATTTTGAACTTTAGAGGTAAAGCAATTAGTCTGAGATCATGTTAAATTAAATGGAGAAATCATGAGAAGTATGATTGGTCTTAATTTTCTTTTATCATTGTCATTAAATCTAAAAGCATAGAAGAGGAATCGGAATAGTTGATCCAATTTTACTTTTGCTTGTAAGGTAGTTTCACACTTGTTGTATCTTGTCTACTGGTTATTGCATTTTGAGAAATTATCACAAGAATTTTGAACCATAGAGGTAAACCAACTAGTACGAGATCATGTTGAATTAAATGGAGAAACCATGAGAAGGATGACTGGTCTTAAATTTTTTTATCAATATCATTGCATCTAAAATCTTAAGTCAATGGATGAGACATGATCTGAATTTATATCCTTAATGGTTTGAATTTTGGAATTGCTTGTAGCTTCCACAACATCAAGTATTTTGATGAGAGCAGAACCCAGAAATAATTACCTGAAAGTAATTATGTTCTTCAGAAATTAGTTAGACATAATTCCTTATCATGAGTAGAGATGGCATCCAATGATCAAAATCCATAGGATATCTATTGAAACCCTTATAGATGTAGATGAACAACACAAACGAGAATATGACTGGTCTTAAATTTTTTTATCAATATCATTGCCTCTAAAAGGTTAAGTCAATAAATGTGACATGACCTGAATTTATGTTCTTAATAGTTCGAATTTTTGAATTGGTTGTAGTTTCCACAACATCAAGTATTTTATGAGAGCGGAACCTAGAAATAATTACCTGAAAGTAATTATGTCCTTCAGAATTTAGTTAGACATAATTCCTTATCATGAGTGGAGATGGCATCAAATTATCAAAATCCATAGGATATCTATTGAACCCTTATATACGTAGATGAACAACACAAGCGAGAATAATGAATTTGCAATGTTTAATTGATTTTTTCCTTTTTCTTTTTTATTTGGAGTGTTAAATATACTTTAATATGATAAACTACAACATTAAGTTAATTATGAAAAAGATAATGTTATTATCTGAAACCACTAGATGAACCTCTCGGCACTGAAATTTTGTATCTCCGTTGTGGTGGTCTTGTGTTGGATGGGATTATCTCAGAAAATATGTAGTTCACAGTTTCACATCCATGTTACTGATAGAAGTACCCAAAAAATCTTGATGCAAGCAAACTGAAAGTTTTGTGGTTGCAATTGTATTGAGATGCTACAGATCCATTCTGAAAATATCAAGAAGACATCTCTTAGGTGGCTTATTTGTTTTGCTTTGTCTGTTGAAAATATGTTTTGAATTTTTCTAATCTGCAATACGATCACTAGTTTGAGCCCTGTTATGAGCTTTCTGTCTTAACAGCATTGGCTTGTCAGTTTAACAGAAGCGGCGGCATTGATATTAGTTAATTGCATTTATTTTCTCATCCTTAAGAATTAATTCATAAAAGTTGATAGAGACAAAAACCACATGATAAATAAGTTATATAGATCATGCAGAGATGAAAGCTGAAACAAATTCTGACTTCCATAAAAATTATCTGCCAACTTCATACAACTGACATTTCAAATAATCATTTTTACATAGAAGAAATTTATGTAATGCAAAACAAGAATTACCAAAGAAAAGCAACATGTAGAAGTAATGCTGCATGGTTTTTCTTTTTCTTTTTTTTTTCTGAACTGGCGATACTGTTTTCCTAACTGCACACTGATTGGCACTAGTTGAGAACCAAGCACGAAGTGAGCTACTCTGACCTCAGTCAAGTCATTCAGAGCCATAAATGTATATAATGGTCTTACTTGTATTTCATTTTAATTTAGATTCATTTCATCGGAAAAACAACTTATCTTTGATTTATTATGTTCATTTTTGGACCTTCTTCCCTTCCAGAACCACTTTATGTTTCTTTTCATGATGAAGAATGGGGACTGCCAGTTTATGACGACCAAAAGCTTTTTGAGGTGCTTAGTTTATCAGCAGCATTGTCAGAATTCAGCTGGCCAACTATTCTGAACAAGAGAGAGAAATTTAGGTTTGCAATTTTCTCTTCTAAACCTTCAGTTGAGACAAATGGAACCTTTGGGATTTTATAAACTTGAGCCTTAAGTATATATAATATTGCTTTCATCAGGAAGTTGTTTGATAATTTTGATCCCGCCTCTGTTGTTAAATTCACTGAAAAGAAGATACTCTCGCTTAAATCCAGTGGTAGTTTGTTATCGGAGCAGAAGATGCGTGCAGTTGTAGAGAATGCAAGACAGATATTTAAGGTAAAAGATCATTATCTAGCTTTTAACTTTTAGCACTGTCATAGTTCTTTCCTTATGAAATTTAACCTCGGTTGCTTATTTATATCTATTATATTAAATAGTAGTGGAAGAATCCTTACTTGTTTTACAACACTGATCATTCTAGTTTGTTGTATCTCCGCTTACATTGGTCCTGATAACTTGCAACAGTTTTAATGAACAGTCAACCAAGTGACCGCATCTTAGCTGGCACTACTCCAGATAAATGAAGTTACCTCCACATATACATGGAAAAGAAGAACAAGAAAAAAAAACTCATGACCAGGTTTATTCTTTATGAGAGAGAAAGCATTTAGTGTTTTCAACATGTCTGGCACTTCCACCTCTTGCATTTTAGTAATATAGTTGTATGTAGATTTCCATGCATAACAAGCATAATTTTAGCATTCAACTACCTAACTAGTATTCCTCACCATCTAGTAATGTTTGTCCTGAACTTATTGGACGAACTATCTACTAGAAGATACCTCTTACTTTTCTGTTTGGTATTATTCAAAAGGTTCCCAAGAAAGCGTTCAGATTATTCTCTTTGTATATTGATGAATAAACTATTTTATTAAATATAAGGATTGTCGTTTCAACATGTATCGCTCGCTATAGGCGGTATGTATAGGTCCGCCAGCTGATTGGTATGCAAACCATCCGCTACCGGATGGTACCATCGATTGGTATTGTTTATGTCTCGTTACCATCCTAAATCAACCAGTAATGATCGATTTCGACCATCAACGATCGATTTCGAGTAGTATCAGTCAAGGGATAGAGAAAAAAGAAGAGGGAGAAGAAGAACCCGGAGTCGCACTACTCTTCCCCCGCACTATCCGTCACCTACAGGTGAAGCGTCGCTCGTGCTATCCATCGACTGCAGCTGATTTCTTTGCCAGCAAGCGATTTCTTCTCCCCATGCGGGGAGAAGAAACGTCTCCTACGTTGGGAGAAGGAATGAGGCGACGTCGTCCTTATTTTATTTTATATTATATTATATTATATACTAAATGGTATGCCTTGTGCGTACCACTCGGTACTAGTACCATACCATATCGAGTTAAATTTGATATATCGGTACGAACTGGTATGTCAATCCTTGATTAAATGAGATTGACTTTATGATGTAATGTCATTTAAATATAAAAATAGTAGGAGGGTAATTGAACAAATAATTGTCAAATCATTATAACTGCAAATGGCATTTGGGATGCAATAGTTCTTTTGGTAAGATTGAGTAGCAGACATGGTCTTAAGAATCAGTCCCAGTTTCATTATATTATAGGACTGGTATAGTTATGGTAATGTCAGATAGCACACTAACCCATACCACTAGATATTACTAAAAGAATAATAAGTAAATGTATACCGATCGATGTTGACCTATATAAGTTGTTTTCTAATAAAGAAGACTAACTATTTCATTCAACTAAGAGCATCTGCCAAATTACAAAATGCATGGTGTGATCCAACCAGGTTGAAATCTCACTAACTTTTACACTGTTAGCAAGCATATGGACAAAAAGATTAGCTTCTATAGGGAAATGAGACCATCTCAAAAGATCGGTCTTGTTTCCTAGTTTAAAACAGTCATTGCATATGTTCCATAATTTCCAAGGTATATTTTTCTTCTCGATAAAGAGGAATAAGTTTTAGTCCAAGAGTTTGCACCCAACTGTAACCTTCCTGACTTTGCTCTCTCCAATTAATTACAAACAGCACAGCAGTCACTTTTGCAATGGATCATTGGCCTTGTGTTGGAATTAAACTTGTTCAAGTATCATAAAGAGGTTCATTTCATCAAAAGAGGTTCATTGCATCAAGAGAGAGATTTATTACATCAAGAAGAAAAAATGGATTAAAAGACTATAGAAGGATAAGTCAAATTGGTTATTGGTTCTTGAAAGGGTTTCTTGAAAGAGAATGGTTCATCTTGAATACAATTAATATAATGTATCTTTGGGGACTATATAAACCCCATATGTTGAGTCATGAGATAAGAAAGGGAGTTTCTGAAATTTGTAAAGAGTTTTTTATTGAGAGAAATATAGAAGATTGAACCTTGTCCTACTCTTCCTCTGTTTCATATCTCTATTCCCTCTTCCTATCAACATCAACATCTGGTATCAGAGCATAGGTTAAGCTATGACCTCTTCCTCAAGTGCCATCCAACTTGGATCCCAGTTAACAAAAGAAAATTATGACATATGGTGCATCCAAATGAAGGTTCTTCTAGGCTCCCAAGATGTATGGGAGTTTGTAGAAGATGGATTATTGAACCAACTCCAGGAAGAAGGAGCAATGAATGCGAAGGAAGAAAGCAACTCAAAGAAAGAAGGAAGAAGGAGAAAAGGCTTTGTTCACAATCTACCAAGGGCTTGATGATACAATGTTCGAGATCATCGCTCCAGAAATACTTCAAAGGAGGCTTGGGAAATACTTCAAAAAGCATTCGGTGGTGTTGATAAGGTAAAGAAACTTCGTCTACAAGTTTCTGAGCCGAGTTTGAAAAACTACAACAAGGTATACGAAACTATTTCGATTACTTCTCAAAATCATTTCTATTGTTCATCAAATGAGGCGAAATGGTGAACAAGTAAATGATCGAGAGTAATAGAAAAATATTGAGATCCCTAGACCGAAATTTGATTTTATTGCTATTGCGATTGAAGAATCTAAAGATTTGGAAAAATGTCTTTAGAAGAACTTATGGGTTCCCTTCAAGTTCATGAACAAAGAATTACAAAAGAGGAGAAGACAAAACTATGGAGCAAGCACTACAAGCTAAGTTTGCTCTTGAAAAAAGGAGAATCAAATTCTCAAAGAGGAAGAGGACGAGGACAAAGAGGAAGAGGAGGCGTCGGACCAATCAAGAATCTCCATATAATGAAGAGGCTAAAGAAAATTCTAGCCAAAGAGGCCGAGGTTATGGTCGGGGCGTGGCCGTGGACGTGGCAGAAACTCTAAAAGGTCTGAAATACGGTGTTATGTTTGCAAAAGGTACGGACATTACTCTTATGAATGTTATTATAATCCTAACAATCAAAGTGGTGAGGCAAATTTTGTTGAGGAAGAAAAGAAGGAAAATCGGGGTTTTCTAATGAGTTATGAAAATTTGAAAAATGATCAATCTATGACATGGTATCTAGATAGGAGCCTCAAATCACATATGTGGCAACAAAGAGCTATTTTAAATGGATACAAGTTATTTGAACATTACATTTGGTGATTTGTCTCAAAGACCGATGAGGCAAAGGTAAAATTCTCCTTGAACTTAATAATGGCAAGGAATTATGCATTTCAGATATTTATTATGTTCCTGATATGAAAAATAATATTTTAAGCATTGGACAATTACTTGAAAAAGGTTATGAAGTTGAGATGAAAGATATGGCTCTTTCAATTCGTGATAAGAATAAAACATTGATATCACATGTGAAAATGACAAGGAATAGAATGTTTCCTCTACATTTGAGTATTTTTGATCAATCAAATTGTTTTAAAGCTGATATTGAGGATATTTCTACACTTTGGCATCTTAGATATGCTCACTTAAATTTTGAGGCTTTGAAACTTCTAGAGAAGTATAATATGGTGACAGAATGCCAAAATTGATCACCCACAAAATTATGTGAAGTATGTGTCATGGGTAAACAAGAAAGAAAACCTTTCAAAGTGAGAAGAACAAAAAGAGCATGGCATCGACTCGATCTGGTGCACTCGGATGTTTGTGGCCCTATCAATCCAGTATCACTTGGAGGAAGCAGGTATTTTCTTACATTCACTGATGATCATAGTGGCAAAACTTGGGTTTACATGTTAAAAGAAAAGAAAGAAGTTTTAAGCAAATTCAAAGAATTTAAGGATTTGGTTGAAAGACAAAGTTGTTGTAAGATTAAATGTCTAAGAACAGATAGAGGTGGTGAATATATATCAAATGAATTTGAAAGTTTTTGTAGAAATAATGGAATTCTACATCAATTCACCATGCCATACACACCTCAACAAAATGGTGTCTCGGAAAGAAAAAATAGGACTATCCTTAATATGGTCCGATGCATGTTAAAGGAAAGAAAAATTCAAAGAATTTTGGGGTGATCTTGTTGCTTGTGCGGTTTATTTGCTTAAGTTTAAAAAGCGAATTGGTAATATTACACGGAAGAAGCATGGAGCTTACAAAACCAAGAGTTGATCATTTGAGGATTTTTGGAAGTGTTGCATTTGCCAAGATACCGAGAAGAAAGAACGAAATTGGAGGATAAAAGCCAAAATGCATTTTGCTAGGTTATCCAGAGAATTCCGATGGTTACAAACTCTACAATCCTATCACAAATAAAGTTGTGATGTCAAGAGATGTTGAGTTTGATGAACAATGATTTGGGCGGAAAAGTGATGAGCGATAAGAAAGTTGTAGCTTGAAGAAGATGATATAATACAAGCAAACACTGAAGTGACTTTGCCAGAATCATCACCTAGATCAGCTAGGTCACATGATTCAAGAAGTCCAATTATAAGAAGGACAAGACCGATTCAGGACCTATATGATGTGACTCGAAGGATTGATACTAACAATGATGAACTTTCTTTATTTTGTTTTTTTGCAGGATATGATCCATTAATCTTCGAAGAAGCTTATAGAGATGAAAAATGGCGACAAGCTATGAATGAAGAGATTCATGCCATTAACAAAAATAATACATGGGAGCTTACTACACTTCCAGAAGACCACCAAGCTATCGGTGTTAAGTGGATCTTCAAAACAAAAGAAAACGCAAAAGGAGAGGTGGAGAAATACAAGGCTAGATTAGTTGCAAAGGGATATAAACAACAATATGGAATTGACTATGAAGAAGTATTTGCGCCAGTTGCTCGATTGGAGACAGTAAGATTACTTATCTCTCTAGCAGCTCAAATGAAATGGAAGATTTTACAAATGGATGTGAAATCAGCATTCTTAATGGAGTTCTTGAAGAAGAGGTATATATTCAACAACTTCGAAAGAAACTTGGCATGCTAGATGGAACAAGTTTAAGGGGAAAATGTTGGAATTAAACTTGTTCAAGTATCATAAAGAGGTTCATTTCATCAAAAGAGGTTCATTGCATCAAGAGAGAGATTTATTACATCAAGAAGAAAAAATGGATTAAAAGACTATAGAAGGATAAGTCAAATTGGTTATTGGTTCTTGAAAGGGTTTCTTGAAAGAGAATGGTTCATCTTGAATACAATTAATATAATGTATCTTTGGGGACTATATAAACCCCATATGTTGAGTCATGAGATAAGAAAGGGAGTTTCTGAAATTTGTAAAGAGTTTTTTATTGAGAGAAATATAGAAGATTGAACCTTGTCCTACTCTTCCTCTGTTTCATATCTCTATTCCCTCTTCCTATCAACATCAACACCTTGTGGATACCAGACCCAGGTTCCACCGCCTTTTATGTCCTTCCCTTGAGAGATAACATGTATTCACAATTTCATTAGAGTTAGAGAATGACTCATTACAATCCAAGAAATAAGTTGCTTCATCTAAGATGGTAACTGATAAGTGCAACTTGTTGACTATTTTGTTTGAAATTTGTTTTCTGGGAGATGATATTGTGTGCGACGACTTTGATAGCATATAATGCAATATGTTGATGAGACAAGTGTTTCTCATGCATAATGGAAGATAATTTAGATCCTTTTTTCCCATTTAGTTGCTCATTTCAAGTTGACAATTGATTGATCATGTAACTGATAAGTGTAACTTTCCGACTATTTTGTTTGAAATTCATCTTCTAGGAGGCGATATTATGTGAGACGATTTTGAGAGCATATTATGCAATACGATGATGAGACAAGTGTTTCTGTTATATGTCCATCCTCCATTATTAAATCTTAAGTAAAGTTCTGGTATATAACTTTAAGAACACCTTAAATTGCAAAGATATATTTCAGCTAAATGTGGTAAACATAATAGGTCAACTAGGTTCCTTCCTGAACTTTGATCTCAATCTGCTCATTATGCATGCCTTTTAACTGCAGGTAATTGAGGAATTTGGGTCCTTTAGCAACTATTGTTGGAGCTTTGCAAACCACAAACCAATTGTCAATGGATTCCGCTATGCCCGTCAAGTACCCGTCAAGAGTCCCAAAGCTGAGATCATAAGCAAGGACCTGATGCGGCGAGGATTCCATTGTGTTGGTCCAACCATTATATACTCTTTTATGCAAGCAGCAGGAATTGGTAATGATCATCTCTCCAGCTGCTTCAGATTTACAGACTGCAACGGCTCATGTTACATCCAGTTGAAAATAAAAGCAGAGGCAACTTCATTGGCCAAAACATTGAATCAATCGTGCACATTACAGGCTTAAGCAAACACAGCGTTCACTTAGCAAAGTTACTTCAGACAAGGTAATGTTCCCTATGCAGTTCAAACACTGATAGCAGTTGTGGCTCTGTGATAAAACAAACGAATCATGTGTTCAGTTTATAAGTTGTGATGTGTGTCTTGTAGGATTTATCTTTTTACTGTCATATATGTTTTGTATCATGATCACAACAAACTCTTTACCTTTGTTTGTCTTTGAATTGCAAGAACATCTTATTACTGGCATCTGGTTGTGTGTAATATCATGCAATTTATTATTGTTCAGTTTTTGACAGTTCTTTGACTTGTTATTGAATTCAGGTATGTCCATCTCTTTGTGTACATATATATATATATATATATATATATATATATATATATATATATATATATATATATATATATTTACATATATATATATATATATTATATATATATATGTACATATATATATATATATATTATCCAAATCATAAGAATTATGCAGGATAAACTTTTCTTTTATATAGTTTGACAATTTAATTTTGTTGAATTAATGTAATTACTTTTTAGATATTTAGATGTTGTTGCATGTTAATGTGAATGATTATATATATATATATATATATATATATATATATATATATATATATATATATATATATATATATATATATATATATATATATATATAGTTAGGGGGGGTGATTTTGATTTTGTGCTATAGTACAAAGGTCATTTAGATGAGTTTTAAAGTACGGAAGGTGATTTTGATTTTAAGAAATAGTACGAGGGTTACTTAGATGAGCTTTAAGGTACATCAGATGACTTTGATTTTCAGACATAGTACGAAGTGTTACTTAGATAAGTTTTAAAGTATTAAGGGATCATTTTGATATGAAATTATAGTACGAGGAGTCACTTAGATGAATTTTAAATTACGATGAGTCATTTTGACGTGAAATCATAGTACGAGAGTTAATAAGAATTTGACCTAATAAATATAATTATAAATATATACTCAATTTTGGACCTACTTAATCTAAAATTGTTAGCTTTAAAAATTTATTTATAAATGATTAAAAATTAATTTTATTTAAGCTCTAATATTTTTAAATAAAACCATCAACAAATAAAAATGTATGATGGAAATCTAGCATGTATATAACTAATGAGTTCCTCATTATTAAATGGAAGAACCACAACATGCAGATAGGGGAAATTTCTTTATGGACCACACACAACATGTTTATTAGTCTAATAAACAACTACTGATACGAAAACATGAAAGATAAGGGCTCTACCAGTATAGTCGTAGCAAACATAAATTTTTTTTATGATAGCAAGAGTTGGACAGAAAAAACTACTCTTTCTTTATGGGCATAACTGAAGTCGAACTTTATTGACATTCCAACGACGTACAGTAATCGGGTTCGAGAGTGTATATGCAACTTGAACCCCAAAATAACAGTCTCTTATCCTATTTACTTCTCACATTCTTCCAAATCTTTTTATCTAAGTATTTCAAGACAATTCAAATCATTTATCTAAGAGTTGGACAAAAACTATAGGTTTCTTATCCTATTTACTTCTCACATTCTTCCAAATCTTTTTATCTAAGTATTTAAAGACAATTCTAATCATTTATCTAAGAGTTGGACGAAAATTTAAGTTTCTTATCCTATTTGCTTCTCACATTCTTCCAATTTTTTTATCTGAGTAGTTCAAGACATTTCAAATCTTGTTTTCTAGGAGTTGGACAGAAATATAAGTTTCTTATCCTATTTGAATCTCACATTATTCCATTTTTTTTTTTTTTTTTTTTTTACCTGAGTAGTTGGTCAAGACAGTTCAAATTGTTTTTCTAAGAGTTGGACAGAAAAAATCACCCTTTCTTTATGGGGCAAAAACTGAAGTTGAACTTTCTTGACTTCAAAGCCACGTACACTCTGCAGGGGTTAGAGTGAGTACATATGAAACTTGAATCCCAAAATATAAGCCGTTTTTTTTTTTTTTAATGTATTACAATACAATTCAAACAGATCTAATGTATTTTTCAAGTCAGTTACTACTTATTATATGACCATAAACTTACCAATTCACTATATATTCTGGAATATACAGATGAAAGTTTGAAGAGTCGTAGGACGTTTTTTTTTTGGTTGTAAATTTAACATGAAATCTAGCAATTATTCTAAATCAAATCAGAATATACTTGATTTCATATGCAGACTGTTTATTTGTATGCCAGAAGAAAAAGACAACTCTCTAAAAGCCCCTTTTTCTCTAAAGGTTTATTATCTTCGTAGAAAGCCACCTGATGATGATGATGAGGTGACGGGCTCACACCTCAATTTTGACTTGGCTTCGACACGCACACTTTTTATGTCCAGAAGTGTGTGCGTGATAACGTCGATCTATCCACGCCAACGAGGAAATAACTCTATTCGGAATGACAAAGATTAATTGAGACCCGTCGCCAAACACAGTTCTGCATGCGTTTCCCTCGCAAATGCGGGGTGACAAATGTGTTCGAAAGATGGATAAGATTCGTGATGGATGAAAGTCATCATCAATCTTAAAGGGAATCTTTTTGGTTTTGTAAGAGAGATATAATTTATTTTTTGATTAGGAGTTAGAAATTAAATTGGTTCGGAAGTCTACCTTCGATTAAGGGCTCTATCTTTGGTGCCAAACCAATTCAAGTAGAAGACTCTTCTGCTTGGTTTTATACAAGGGTGCATACCAGCTAGGCAAAGGGAGGATCAGAGGAAGACGAAAAGGAGCAAAATAGTAATAAGGTTTCTTTTTTTCTTACTTACTTGGTTTCTTCTCTCTAGCTTCTTCTCCCTCCCCTCTTTGATTTTTGCAAAATAGTATTAGATAGAGCCTGGATCTTATTATAGAGAGAAACATGATTCATTAAGGAGAGGCAAAGATAAAAAAAAAAAGTAATTATTTATAAAGAAAAATACAAAGAGAGAGAGAGAGAGAGAGAAATTACAGGGTGCTTGTGACATTGACAAGGAGTAGATCCATATCATCGACATGACTCCCTCAAATAATATAATATAATCTCATTAGATTCCATACTTCGCGGGTAAAAACTATGATCACTAGTGCATGATGAAGTATATTTAAAGCTAATCTATGCAAATTCTATTATATAGCTCACCGTTGAACAATCACCGGTTAACTAAATAATGAAGATATGGTAGCATATATTTCCTAATCAGCTTTTGGCTACAACACACAATTCTTACAAAAGAAACTCATGATACATTGTTGCGCTCCTTTAGAAATATAATATTTTAACATTAACTATGCTTCTTTGGAAATATAATAATCTAATAATTAGATTTCTCTAAAGAACTTAATTATGATTTCTAAAATTGAGATTTCTTAAAAGAGCACCAACTTATATTGCTTGATCGTACCATTGTTGCTTAGTAAATATTATTTGAGATATATTTGTTATGATAAATTTTCTTGTGATTTGGAAATACATTTAAGTTTTAATCTTCTTTGAACCTTCTTAACAACCAAATGAATCTATATGGTTGTGCGACTTAGTGAACTTTTTATCATCTTATAGAAACCGACTTTGAAGTTATCCAATTTTGATTTTCACTATTTTTTTATTATTATTCAGGTATTACACATTGCGAGGAGCAAATGAAGAATTATTTTGATAATAATATGCTACGATAAACTTGTACAAAAATAATCTATTGTTTTAAAGTGTGTATATGAATCAATTTCTACTACAGTTTGTTCTATAAAAAGCATGATCTATTACCACAGTTGTTTCAACAAAAAAACAAAAAAAAAAAAACTACCATTGTTGATTGCATGCTTAAAACTCCATTACTACGAATTGTTGATTGTAGTCTAAAATGGTATATTAATACTGCACTTAAAAGTAAAATACTTGGTCACTTGAGAATAACCAATCCCTTAGTTCGCTACTTAGTCTCAAACTAAGACAAGCAAACATCACGATTTATAATCATATTTGTCGCTGTAGTGTGCCTACAACTAAACCAAATTTCCATATTACAATTTAATTTATATTTGATGATGTTAGGAAAACTTTAAAGTTTATCAATCTAGAATTTTTATTGTATCACCTTTCTAAACTATCGTGAAGGTTTTTTGGAAGAATATTTTGTTATATATTCTCTATTCAGTTTTCATCTAGGACTAATTATTACATATTTTTCTTTATATTTGGACCTTATTAGTATCAAGATCATGATACTTAAAAAAAATTTATATTAAGATTCCTATAATTCTAAAAGTAAAATAAATAATCTCATTTGCTTTAACATCTTTGGCTGCATCAATAACAGAAACACAACATGTGACACGACATACTGGATCACATTGGAAGTGATAAAATTATCTTTTTTATCGATAAAATTATTAGAAACGAAAAGGATATTAAAATTATTTTTTTTGTTTATTATTTTCAAACTGATTTGATGTCACGTATTATATTTTTCGTGAATATAGTTTATGGATTTCAATGTAAATTTTTTTAATATGATAATCATGATGCTAATAGGGTCTAAGTACAAGGGGACGTGTTGATATGTAATTAGACTACTCCATTTTATCTAAGTTTAATTTTCTCTTCTTAATTTTGCTGGCATATGAAGATCTTCCTCTGTTGGGGTGGTATTCGAATCATACATAAAGTTCGGAATATGCCTTAAGACAATGAATGGGGCTGCCAAATTTTTTTAGATCATCATTCACTTTAGTTTTTGTTTGTAAATCATATTTGATTCCTGAGTAGTCTAAATCTAATGGTTTGCCATCCTCCGGTAACAGATGGAAGGTAGGCAAACGCAAACAACGACTTTGAAGCCCTATCCGGAATATGGAAAAGTCAACTGGAATTATGGTAGATGGTCTGATAACTCAAGACACTTTTGTTACTAAAAGCAGGCCAGTGGGGAGCAGTTGGCAGAAAGGGTTGGGGAGGAAGACACACATTGCTATGGCACAAACGTGCGTCAACCTCTCAATGGCCGAAGCTTGCGTTTTGTTTCAGGCATTTCGACACGCATTGCATATTTGGGTTCAGCCCCCCTCGCGCTTCACGCGTCTACTCTGCCAAACATCACTCTTTAATCTTTTTTATTTTTTTTCTTCCGTGCCAAACGTTAAATCCATCTCAAGTCAAATGTAACTAAAGGCAAAAGGTTCTCTGGTGCAGACTGAAAGCAACTCTTCCACTTAAAACTCGGTGAACAAAATCATAACAACACCCAGAGCTCTTCCGCGCTTTCACGGCCATGCATGTTGTGAAGGCAAAAAAAAAATTTAATTTATGCTTCACAGCGACTTTTGTCCCGCATCACAGTCGAAGGATTTTTATCTTCAGCTTTTTTATTCTTTCGTATAGATACTATTTAAAGGATTACCAAGTACGATTGATCAAAATTTATTATTATATAGTTGAGTTTGATGAGTTAAATTTCAGATTATATCCTATCATATTAATCATATGCCTACTCCAATCCTCTATTATTAATTATCATTTAAAAAATTATTTTATAAATTTTAAATTTTTTTATTGTGTATGTTATCCTTGGCTACGCTCTTATGCATCACATAAACTAGCCCCAAGGTCAAAGCCCTATGTCTTCATCGATTACTCTCTTGAACATAATGTTTATCGATGTTATGATCCTCTGACTCATAGAGTCATTGTGTCTCGTCATGTTATCTTTGTGGAGTCCTCATTTCTATACATCAATGGAGTATACCATCATGTCTCCACCAAAATCACTCATTCTAGGTCTGCACTCTATTATTTTCTCAGTTCAACACCTTACCTCCTATATTAATCTTTCTTCTTCACATGTATCCTCTATTACTGACATGTGACCCTCAGACACCCAATCCTCTCAACCTAGTGGCACTAATATTTCTCAATCTAACTCATCCTACACCAATGCTTCCCCAGTATCCATTCAACCATCACAGCCTAAACCAATTGGACATCCAATGACAATACACTCTAAAAGTGGTGTTTTCAAATCACATTAGGTTCCTGACCTTAATATTATTTTAACTTCCTTTCTTGAGACCAGTGAACCTACCACGATCACTCAAGCCCAAAAGTCCCTCTACTAGCGTAAAACCATGTGTAATGAATATGATGCCCTCCTTCATAACTCTTTTTGGATACTCGTTATAGTTCATCCCACACAAAATATCATTAGGTGTAAGTAGGTTTTTCGAGTTAAGCAAACCTCAATGGGTCCATTGCTAGGTATAAAGCTCACATAGTGGTCAAAGATTTCCATCAACGTCCTAGTTTATTGACTTTACAAAGACATTTAGTCCTATTGTTAAACTCACGATAATCTAGCTTATTCTGAGTTTGGCCATCTCAAAAGACTAGCATCTATGGTAACTTTATGTGAACAATATCTTCTTATAAGGACCTTAACTAAAGATGTCTTAATGGATCAACCTCTTGGTTTTCTTCATCCTCAGTATCCGAAGTATGTTTGTAAACTTTGTAAAACTATTTTTGGACTTTGTCCTCAATCTAAACAATATAAAAAATCATTTAAACATATTCAATTTAAAGATATTAAAAAACTTAAATTAATGTATATTGATATTTGTAACTCTAATAAAACATCAACTAGAGGTGGAAGTTATTATTTTATGACCTTTATTGACCACTTCTCCCAATTTTGATATTTTATCTTTTTAAAGATTAAAGATAAAGTTATTAACAAATTTAAGATCTATAATACTGAAGTTAAAAACCAACTTGCTAAAAAAATTAAAATTCTAAAATCTAGTAGAGGTGGTGAGTATACTTCTAATAAATTTATCAAATTTTGTAAAGATTATGGCATAACTCATGAAGTAACTGCTTCCTAGTCATCTTAATCTAATGGTATAGCCAAAGGAAAAAATAAAACCCTTTTAGATATAGTTAATGTATTGATCCTTAGTTCAAGAATACATAGACCTTATGAAAGGAGGCACTCTAATATGCCTATTATATGCTTAATTTATATACTTAATAGGATACCATAACCAAGCTAAGTGGTAGAACCCTAGGGTTCTATCGCGGAGGAAGAGGATGGAAAAGGGGATAAACGATCTCTTCAAGAGGATCGGGCCACCTAAATTACTTCGAGGGGATCTGCCTTACAGGGTTTTACCTTTTAGCTAAAACTAATACTTCTCATTAATTGATCTCCATAAAAGATTTTACAACCTTATTTATAGGGCTCTACCAAGAGTCCCACTAATCTTTGACTCTTGATAAACTCCTAGCTGAAAATAATAACTGACTCAATCCCAACTGAAGATAAAAACCACTCAATCTACTCATAACCGACTTGATGAGATTCACTTAACCCCTAACTGACTCTGGCTAATATGACTTAATCTGAATAAATGGACCCGACTTAGCTAGGGTCCTAACAAACTTGCCCTCTTCAAATCAGCCTTGTCCTCAAGGCTGAGCAGCATCGAACTTCGGGGGTACTTCGGTCTAGGATATTTATCATGTGTCACAATCTCTTGATCAATTAAATAAGGTCTCCACTTTGTGTAAGTAATAGATCAGCCTTTTGGTACAGCCGTCATTAAAGTCTTGTGAGGAAGCCTCTCCATTCGATGGTTACTAGTGGTTGTGATCTTACTTCCATGCCTTCCTTTGAGAATCACTTGCTTTCCATTAATAAGGAACTTCATAATTAGTTTAGAAAGATTTCAAGTGACATCACCCAGGGTTGACAGCCATTCAATTCCAAGCACTATTTCGATGTCTTCCAGTGGTATCAGAAAGAAAACCACCCATAGTTCTTGGTCATATACCATTAGTTTGATTCTTAAGCACTTACTATTATAAATTAGAATTCGACTATTAGCAACATTGACTTCAAATCTGTCACAGTCTTCAATTTGATAGGCCAATTAGTCAGTAAGCCTTTTGTCCATGAAATTATGAGTACTACCAGTATCAATTAAAATAGTAACAGGTTGTTGTTTCAGAATTTCCTTGATTTTCATGGTTTGTGGGTTAGAGTAGCCTAATATTGCATATACCGTATGTACGAAAGGTCCAATAGCATTGTCAAAATCTGTACCTTCTTGATCAGAATCCACATCATCATTCTTCGGGTCCTCTTTAATTGGTTCTATCGTCAGAAGATGGCCCTGTTTGTATCGATGTCCTCTACTCTATTTTTCATCGCAATGCTAGCATAACCCTTTTCTTGATCTTTCCTGGAGCTCTTCTCTGGTAAGTCTTTGAGGGGTTGGAGTGGAGGGAGGTGGGGCTGTCGGCTTACTTACTACTGGTTGATTTATTCTTTTATTTCTGCAATTGTCCCTATTAAGCTTTTCTTCTTGTATCCGAGCGAATGATATGACAGCCATCACGGTACGAGGTTGTCGAGCCTTAACTTCGCACCCAATCTCTGGATTGAACCCTTCAATAAATGTTCCCAGCAGTTATTTTTCGGACCAATCTTAGGTTTGGTTTGAGAGGTGCTCAAATCTACTATGGTACTCTTGTACGGTAGATGTCTGATGGATTTTGGCGAGTTGTCCATCTATGTTTTCGTACTCCGATGGTCCGAAGCGAATCAAAAGTTTGCTTTTAAATTGCTCCCACGAGGGTTCTCTATGAGTATGCTCATACCAATCGTACCATTGGATCGCGTCTCCTTCAAGTTGAATGGAGGCGATCTCCACCTTGGATTCCTCTGGAGTCCTGTGAAAATGAAAAAATCTTTCAGCACGTGAAATCGAACCAATCGAGTTTTCATCTTCTCATCTAGGAAACTCTACCCTCATGCGTGTGTATCTTGTGTCCTGCCCCTGATCATACTTTTCAGATCGACTCCCTTTGGAACTTTCACCATGTTGAGTTTTCTTGGGACTCTCTGATCGACTTCTTCTAATTTCATGGAGGAGCTCTTGAAATATATCTTCCATGCGAGCTTCGAAGGCTTTAAACCTTGCATCAAGTGCATCATCTGTAGTCATCACGTAAGATTGTAGATCAGTGATTTTTTTTTCTACAATCGAGTCAAGGGCATGAGTTTGTGTCATAGGGAAGGGGCAATGGTTATGGAGATGCTGACAACAAGGAGGGCAGCGGGTTCCGGTGAGCAACGGGGTCCGGCAAGGAAGAAGAAGTGGGAGCAGTAGGGTCTAGCAAGCTGCGGGGTCTAGCGAGCAGCGGGCTCTGATGAGGGGTGGCTGCAACTGCTGGTGACAGTTGGGCAAGGTTACGACAGAGGTGGTTACAAAGGGAAGAAGATATAAAGGGCACGACTAGAGGCAACTACGACAACAATAGGGATGGCTGCAGGGGGAAGAAGATGAGGAGGGTGCGACTGGAGGCGAGGGTGGAGCAATGATGAGGGTGGAGGAACGGTAGCGACTGTAAGCAGCGGTGGCTGTGGCAGAGGAGGAAGAGGGAGGCAGCAGCGTGGGGAGGAAGATAGCAGGATGGGTGCGGCTGCTACAGAGGAGGGTGCGACTGCGGTTGATGCAGGGGTGGCAGCGGTTGTGTGGCTGAAGCACGGGTGCTTGCCGACAGGGTGGGGCTATAGGCGGCAGATGGGGCGACAGAGGCATGGATGCGCTGCGACAACAGGAAGTGGAGGTGGCGATACTATGCGCCGACGGGGAAGAAGGAGTGGGCAGCAATAACAAAGTAGAGGAGGCAGCGGTAGCGGGGAAGAGTGGCAAGCAGCGGCCAACAACGGGTGGCAGCGGTGGTAGGTGAGGAGCAGGGAAGAAGGTGAAAAGTAAGGAAGAGGTGGTGACCATGTGGGTGTGTGTGACCGAGGGCTGCAGGCGACTGTGAGAATGAGGTTGCAACAGTGGGTTGCAGCAGCTGTAGTGGGAGATGGTAGGGATGGCTGGCAGTGATAAAAAGGAGGGGAGGAACTATGGTGGCCGGCAAAGAAAGAGGCAGCCAAGGGAGAGGACAACGGCGACGTGAAGCGGTGGTGGGTGGCGACGGGATGCTACAGTGGCATGCAGCAGTGAAGAAGGCCGGTTGGATGAGGGAGGAGAGGAAGATAGCGAGAGAGGGTATGCGGCTGCTGCGACAGTAAAGGAGGAAAGGAAGAGCAGCGTGGCAACGTTGCTCTTCTTCTTCCCTCTTTTTTTTTCTTTTTTCCTTTCTCTCTCTCTCTCTCTCTCTCTCTTTTTTATTACTGTGATGATGATGATGCTGAGATTGCAGCAAAGTGGCAGATGTAATGATGATAATAATGATGATGGTGACAATATAGATGATGAATGGTAGCAGCAAAGGTGCCGAGGAATGTTGCTCTGATACCAATTGGTAGAATCCTAGGGTTCTATCGTGCAGGAAGATGGTGGAAAAGGGGGATAAACGATCTTTTTGAGAAGATCAGACCTCCTCTATCACTTCGAGGGGATCTGCCTCCTAAGGTTTTGCCTTTTGGCTAAAATTAATACTTCTCATTGATTGATCTCCATAAAAGAGTTTACAATCTTATTTATAGGGCTCTACCAAGAGTCCCACTAATCTTTGACTCTTGATAAACTCCTAATTGAAAATAATAACTGACTTAATATCAACTGAAGATAAAAACCACTCAATCTACTCATAACCGACTTCATGAGATTCACCCGATCCCTAACTGACTTTGGCTAACATGACTCAACTTGAATAAATTGACTCGACTTAGCTAAGGTCTTAACACTAAAAAACTTCTAATGTAGTAATTTGCTAAGGTTAATATCCCAGCTTCCAAGAGAATGAAGATAGGTTACAAATTAGTGGATGCTACCATTGTAGGATACTCTCCCAATAGCAACACTTATAGATTTCTTATAGTAAATTATAAAATATATAAAATCTCAAATTACACTCTAGTTGTCTCTAGAGATGAATCCTTTATTGAAAATATATTTTCTTTCAAATCAAATTATCTATTAATATCTCAAACAATTATTTTTTATCTTTCCCAACTCTTATATAATCCAATATTCAACCTGAACCTAATTTGCTACAGTTAGCTCAAGTAAATACTATTGATCCTATAGTATTCTCTATAAATCAAAATATTTGTCTCATAGTATTTAATCCAAACCTCTCAAATATGATAGCTTATAAGCATTTTCATTAGAGAAACTTAAAGCTGCTTCACTAATAGGTGGCTTGGAAGGTAGAAAGTTAAAGGTGTTATAAGGTGCCTTTCTTCATGACCAAGAAATACATTAAAGGGGTTAGTTACTAACTATAAAGTACTTAATTTCATAGTTCCTCATGCATGAAGGGTTGTTTCATGTACTACTATTTATTTTAATTTTTTAGGGTTAGAAAGCAGTTTAGAATCTAATTGGTATTGGCATAACCTCATTTGGAGTTCTATCTAGAACTTTGTATCTCTTGGACACTTCCTTGAGTATGTTGAATCTCATATTTTAATGATGAAATCAATTGATGGCTTGTTGATCTAACATGTGTGTTAGAGATGATTGATGTAGGAATAACTACAATAGAGAAAGAAAATTATAATAAAATGTGGGTCAGAGTCAAGTCTGAGCATCAGGCCGGGGTTCGGACAATGTAGCGGGAACTCACCGAGAGACTCATCGGAAGCTCACCGAAGATATCGGGAGCTTATCAAGAGTTCGTCAGGAGCTCGTCGAAGGTGATTGAGAGCTTGCTAGGAAGGCATTGAGAGTTCACTGGAAGAAGACCAAGAGGCTCACTGGAAGATCATCGAGGGTTACCGAAAAGCTTGTCGAAAGTTATGAGGGTCTTGTTGGACTTAATGGTCACAATGGTTGTAATTAACTAATCATAGTTAGCATCGATAAGGTTTGAGTCCCACTTGAGTTAGATTTAGAAGGAATCCAAATTAAATTAAGTAAAATAAACCGGGTCCACACTTGGGTTTGGATTGAGCTCAGGTCGAGTTCAATTAGTTGACTTGGAAAGGGGTTAACTGAAGGTATAAGTCAGGATTAGAAAAGTAGAGAAGACATTTTCTGGGATTCCTGACGGTTGTACTGTCGGTAGATGGTGGTTGTACCACCCAGGTTGACGGTCGTATCACCCAAGTCGGCGATCATACTACCCAGGTCAATGGCTGTACTACCACTACCCTATTTTTCGAGCAGCTTTCGATGATAGTATTGCTGACACCGATAGTGGTACTGCCCATATTCAAATTTTTTGGATACATTTGAATTTTTTACTCTAATTTCTAAAGCCAATTGGGGTCCACCCAAGTCATCTTGCATTGAGCACAATAATTGGGATAAAAATTCTGTGAAAAATTACATGCTAAAATTGTGTAAGAAAAAAAAGAGGGCAAGGGAGTAAAAAAAGAGTTTTAATCTTATAAAAGTCTCCCTTGTGGTTGTCAGTGTAAAGCTTATAAGGTTCCTCTCCTAAGCCTATGAAAAGGAGAGTGGAAAGTGCAAGGGTTTGGTCTTCACCCGAAGAAGATCGGTAGTGGGCATTGGTGGACCTCGGCGAAGAAGACTCAGGTAGTGAACATAGGCTAAGTTGTGGCCGAACCATTATAAATCTATAAGTGTCTCTTATCTTTTCTTTTGGATTTGCATGTCCTTACTTGAGCCTTTTTTAAGCAAGAAACTTAGCATCATTGTATAAGATTAAATTGCTCACTTACTTTACTTGAACGAAATGCTTCCGATATCATTTTTACTTTAAGCGAATATTTTTCTTAAATCGAAGTTTTTAGTACTTACACTAATTCACCCCTCCCTTTTAGTGCTAATTGATCCTAACAATTGGTATCAGAGTCACGTGCTACTCATTGGACTAAATATCCGAGTGAGTAAAATGACTCCATTTAGCATGAACGAGGGATAATCTATTGTACTTGCTCCCATGTTCAATGGGACCAATTATTCATATTGAAAAATAAGAATATGTATTTTCTTATTTCTATAGATTTTGATTTATGACATATAGTTGAAAATGGTTTTGAAAAGTTTTCCAAACAATAAACGAATGGAATGATTTAGAAAATAAGTATTTTTTATTAAATGTAAAAGCAATGAATGTTTTATTTTATGCACTTGATAAGAATAAATTTAATCAGGTTTCTAATCAGGTTTCTATTTGTGAAACTACTTATGATATTTGGCATACACTTGAAATTATATACGAATGCACTAGTAAAGTTAAAGAGTCTTAGATTAATATTTTAATTCATATTTATGAATTATTTAGAATGTAACCAAATGAGACCATTGGAGATATATATACTCGGTTCACGAATATTGTCAATGGTCTAAAAGCTGACAGTAAATATTTTTCTAATTTTGAACTTGTAAGCAAAATATTAAGATCTCTTCCAAAAAGTTAAGATCCTAAAGTAACTACAATTCAAGAGGCTAAAGATATTAATAATTTTTCTCTTAAAAAACTTATTGGATCTATTATGACTTATGAACTACATTATAAAGCTAATAACAAACTTGAGTAACCCCTTCCAAATAACAGGAATGATTTGATACTGAAAAATACAGATGACTCCTCGAGTGAAATCTCGAGTGATGAGGACAATAACATTGCACTATTAACTAAAAAAATTATAAAAAAATTAATATAAAAATAAAAATGAACAAAAAAGCGACAACATTATATGCTTTGAATGTAAGAAGCTAGGACATTTAAAAAATGATTATCCTCAATTAAAGAAGAATGTGTCACATAAGAATAAGGCTCCCTCAATGACTTGGGATGACTCAAGCTTATCAGATGAAGAAGACCATATCAAGGATGAAATTGCTAACTATTCTCTCATGTCCATCCATGACGAGATAAGTGAGTCTTCCAATATCTCCTTTACTAAATTATTTCATATTTTTCATGAACTTTTTGATGAGTTTAGAAAAATTAGTAAATCTTATAAAATACTTAAGAAAGGCTATGATTTATTAGTTAGTATATTTGATCAAATACATGAAGCATCATCATCACTTAGTTCATGTACCAATTGTAAAACCTTAGATAAACTTAGGAAAGAAAACTTTCTTATAGGAAATTTTGAAATATGAAACAAATCCCTAAACATGATCCTTGCAAATAAGGATCATGTTTATAGGAAATAAGGTATATGCTTTGTAAGAAATACTCAACAAAAGTTAATTGTCTTCGTTAAAAGGCCCACTCTAAACTTACCACCAAAAACTAAATGTAATTTCTATGGTAGATTAGAATATAAAGCCTACAAATATTTATTTAGAAAATATAGTCTACATAAATTAATTTGGGTTCTTAAAGGAACTATAATAACTAAAAATCTTTAGATAAATTAGGTAAAGTTTTTCATGAGGGACCCAAAGTAAAATGAGTACATAAATCAAAACTATCATTCTTGTAGATTTATCTCCAAACTAAGGTCAGGAGCACCAAATGGTACCTTGATAGTGGATGCTCAAGGCATATGACTGGAGATCTAACTTACTTTTCTAAGCTCACTAGGCTAAATAAAGGAGTTGTCATTTTCGAAGATAACAACAAAGGAAAATTCATTGGGAAAGGAACCATATGTAACAAACATATCAAGCCTTTTGATTGAAGATATGATATTTATTGATGGTTTGAAATATAAATTACTCAGTATTAACTAATTATTTGATAAATCTTTGATTGACTTAAGAAACAAAAATGTGTATACTATTGATATTAAATTTTTTTATAATGAAACATACTTTTTAGTTTTAAATGATGATGCTTAGATTTAACATAGGAGACTAGGTCATGCTAGCATGAAACTACTAAACTAAATCTCAACTAAAGATTTAGTAAGAGGATTACCTAACCTTAAGTTCGTTAAAGATAGAATATATGATACTTACCAATTAGGAAAGTAAATAAAGATTTTAAGTTTTTTCAAATAGATGTTAAAAGTAATTTTCTTAATAGTTTTATTTTCAAAGAGGTGTATGTTAAACAATCCCTAGGTTTTGAAAATAATCTTTTTTCCAAATCATGTTTCCAAACTTTCTAAAGCACTTTATTGAAACAAGTCCCTCAGGCTTGGTATAAAAGACTTAGTTCTTTTCTTATTTTAAATATTTTTTTAAAGGCACGATTGATATCAAGTATTTTTTAAGTATTTTAAAAATTATTTTCTTATTATTCAAATTTATGTTGATGATATAATGTTTAGTTCAACAAATGAGTCCTTATGTGAATCTTTTCCCAAAAGTATGAGTCAAGAATTTGAGATGAGTCTAATGGATGAGTTAGCTTTTTTTTTAGAAGTACAAATAAAATAATTAAATGATAGTATCTTTATTAATTAAACTAAGTATACCTCAGACTTGCTAAAATATTTTAGTTTAAAAAATGCTAAGGTCATAAACACACCCATGAGTACTTCTACAAAGCTAGACTTAGATAATGAGAGAGAAAATTTTGATCAAAGAACCTATAGAGGAATGATAGGTAGCTTGTTGTATTTAATGGTACTAGACCAGATATAATGATTAGTGTTAGATTATATGTAAGATTTCAATCCAATTCTAAAATTTCTCACCTAAAAGCAGTTAAACAAATACTTAGATATTAAAAGTAACCTCTAACTTAAGTTTATGGTATCCAAAATCTAAAAACTTTGATTTACTCACTTATGCGGATGTCGATTTTAGAGGTTGTAGAATAGATAGAAAAGGTAATACTATGACATATTAATTTTTAAGGTATGCTCTTATTTTTTAGTCTTCCAAGAAATAAAATTTGACTGCCTTATCTATAGTTGAGGCTGAATATATTGCAGGTAGTGCATGTTGTACCCAAGTTATTTAGATGAAAAATTCATTAGAAGATTACAAAATTTATTTAAAAAATATCCCTATAAAATATGACAACACAAGTACAATATGTTTAACTAAAAATTTCGTTCGACAATTAATAACCAAATATATTGATATTATGCATTATTTCATTAGAGATCATATGAATAATCATGACATATCCTTCGAATTTATTAATATTAAGTATCAATTAGTAGATATTTTCACTAATTCATTAAATATAGAGCAATTTGACTTCATTAAAAGAGAGTTAGGAATGCTAAATCATCAAAATTCATGATTTGCTCGATTTGCTACTGTTGTTTGAAATCTACATAAGATGAATTAAATTGCATGGGTAGCTCATAATTTTTCTTTGATTTTAGAATTTACATATATAAGATTGAGCCTTATTTTGTGATTTTTTCACTTCTCCCCCTTTTTTTTATTATTCAAAAAATAGAAGAAAAATTTTCATAAAAAAATTATACTTTTATTCACTTTTGCTAAAGGGGAGCAATGCAAAATTTAATCAATATTTATTTTGTACAAATATGAAAATTTTGACACACGATGAGTGTATGTATCTTGAAATTATTTGCTCATTATTTCACCTATTTTTGTTGTTGGTAAAGGAAGAGAAATAACATATTTGATGACACATATATAAAAAATGATAAAATGAGGCATTTCTCTTGTTAAGAAACATTTCTCCTATTAAGAAGAAAATGAGTTGTAATCTTTGTAAAGAGACATTTGAAAAATGATATATATGAGACAAAAGGAGAGAAATGGAATATTTGATTACACATATATGAAAAATAATAAAATGAGTCATTTCTCCTATTAGGAGATATTTCTGAATAAAATTTTAAAATTAATTATATGACTAATGCATAAATTTTAAAATTCTTTGAATATATTTGAAGATCTAATGATTCATGATTTGATTGTTAAAATTAATGTTATATCATTGATGATTTGATATTTTTGAAATTTATGGTATATCATTTTAAGATTTAATAAAAGTATATTATGATACTTGAATTTAAGAGTGTTTGGTTCTTTTGAATTTAAGTTTTTTTTCTTATTTGGATTATGACATGGATTTAGGGGGAGTAAAGGTTAACTCCCCTCATCAATTGATTATCATTATCAAAAAAAGGAAGATTGTTGAATCTCTAATTTTGATGATAAAATCAATTGATGGTTTGTTGATTTAACATGTGTGTTAGAGATGATTGATGCATTATTAACTATGACAGAAAAAGAAAATTACAACCAGATGTAGGCCAGAGTCAAGTCCGAGCATCAAGCCAGGGTCCGAACGATGCACTGGGAACCCGCCGAGAGACTTATCAGAAGCTCATTGAATGTATCAGGGGCTTATCGAGAGTTTAATAGGAGCTCGCCAAAGGTCACCGAGAGCTCGCTAGGAAGGTATCGGGAGTTTGCCAGAAGAAGACCAAGAGACTCATTGGAAGATCGTCGGGGGTTGCCGAAAAGCTTGTCGAGAGTTAAGAGGGTCATGTTAGACTTCATGGTCACAATAGTTGTAATTAATTAGTCATAGTTAGCATCAATAAGGTTTCAGTCTTACTTAAGTTAGATTTAGAATAAATCCAAATTAACTCAAGTGAGGCAAACCGGGCCCACACTTGGTTTTGTATTGAGCCCGGGTTGAGCTTGACCTGGAAAGAGGTTAATTGAAGGTACAAGTCAGATTGGAAAAGTGGAGAAAACATTTTTTTAGGATTCCTTATGGTTTGTATCATCGATGGACGACAGTTGTACCACCTAGGTCGGCGATCGTATCGCCTAAGTCGACGACCATATCACCCAGGTCGGTGATTGTACCACCGTCGTCTTATTTTTTAGGTAGCTTTCAATGATAGTACCATGGGCACTGATAGTGGTACCACTTGTACCCAAATTTTTTAAGCCAATTAGGACCTATAAATACCCCAAGTCTTTTTGTATTGAGCACAATAATTGGGCTAGAAATTATATGAAAAATTATATGCTAAAATTATGCAAGAAAAATAAAGGGGGTAAGAGAGTAAAAAAAGAGTTATAATCTTTGTAAAAGTCTCTCTTGTGAGTTGTAAGTATAAAGCTTGTAAGATTCATCTCCTAAGCTTGTGAAAAGGAGAGTAGGAAGTGTAACAGTTTAGTCTTCATCGGAAGAAGATCAGTAGTGGACACTGGTGAACCTCGACGAAGAGTGCTGGTTACAGGTGTCTTGCAAGTCAATCACGTGAGTGATGACACGCATGATATGTTATGCGATCTTTTTGCTTATGATTATTATTGGCATATTCTCACATTATATTATTTGTTGCATATATATTGTGATGTCCTTAGTTTTGTGCAATGGGAATCAGATCGTGATGAGATCATGATACTGAGATCAATTTACCTTTAAACACAGATCCTAAATAATCTCGGTTATAGGTTACTCGAGAGGGACATCGAGATAACCGGACAGACCGGTGTACTATATACTTGTCTATATGATGGAGGCGACTGGCCTCATAGCCACTTGTCTGGATACACTAAGGATATAGTACAAGTGCTCATTGGAGAATGAGTTTACTGATTGATCCACTTATAGAATGTTGTATGGTTGATGATACTTAATGTCAAATAGTAATTCCATAGTACCAGTTGTGTATCTGGTCCTTTGACTTAAGACACCAAAGATGCCTTGTATGAGTACTCCTTTTTTGATGTCAGACTTACAAGTTTGGAAAGTTCCAAATCTAGTATAGTTGGTTATCAAGATTGGTAATCAACCTTATGAAGGTAATTGAGTGTCAATAAAGGATCATCCACTCTTAGTATCATGAGAGGAATATCTCATATGTGCTTGCTCAAACAAATCCATGGCCAGGGTCATTCGGATTGAGAGAGAAAGAGTTCTCCGGTAGACACTAATTAGAACAAGAGAAACTGATTACATATGTACCTAACAGTACCATATCCAATATATGGTCTCTGAGATATTAGTTGGATGACAGATTATAGATACACGATAACTATGGACAAATAGGTCCGATGGATTCGATCCCTATTGTATCATCTGGGGACTATGTCATAGTGGCCTAGTACGACAATAGTCGATGAGTCGAGTGAATTATTATGGAGATAATAATTCACTATATCAGAAGGAGTTCTGATGGGAGTGATTCACGACTAGCTCGGTATCGGGCTTATAGGGTCACACACATATGGTGGATGCTTCAACGAATAGAAGATTAGATGGAGATCTAATTAGCCCCTGTTCTCATTAGAGGAGACCCTATACAGATGAGCTCCTTGGTTGAGGCCCAATTAGAGACCTAAGAAGATTATTGGATAGAGATCTAATAATATAAGATTAGTGAGTAATTGGATGGAGATCCAATACCCACTAAGGCAGGAGCCCTAGGATTTTTGGTGGCTCGTTATAAATAGGAGAGGAGGCTCATAATTGATAGGCTGTAGCTTTAGCCACCGTCTCTTATTCTCCTCCCTCTCTTAACGCAAGAGTTGCGAGATCAGATTAGAAGAGTTTCACTGCAAAGGTCTATCGTGTGGATACCGCTAGAGAAGAGGACGCTTGACCTCCTTCATTCTCTCTATCCAGATCTAGAAATACATAGATATATGATCTCCCTATGTAAAATCAATCTCTCAGGCATCGCGATTTTTTAATTTTTATGTTTTTCTCGCAACTCCAATCTTTTGCACGATGATTTGATTTGTGTGGGAAATCGATTTTTTTTTATTTTGATTTTTGCTGCGCATGTGATGCTCCGGTTGAGATTTCCTAACAGTGGTATCAGAGCCAAGGTTTTCATGCGAAAGATTGGTTTTAAACTGCATGCGATGAGATTGAATCACGTAGAATCATTCTACATATTCTTATTATGTTTTTGTAGTGAACACAGCGAGGAAAGGGGGCAGTCGGCCATAGCCAGGCCCTTTGCAAGTGTGGCTGGCCACGACCAGGTTCCTATAGGGGTGGCCGCAAGCGACCAAGAGCCGCTAGCAAGGGAGGTCGCTCGCGGCTGCCGGCAAGGGGCGGCACTTGCCAGCGGCTAGCCTATCCGCGTAGGGGCGATGACGGCGCAAAGGGGACAAGAGGGGTTAAGACAATTCTTTTGAGAAAATAATGATCTTGCCCCTCTGAATTCAAAAAATTTCGAAGACTGTCCTCGTGTATAGATTCCTAAAATAACCTCAATAATTTTGAAAATTTTGAGGACTGTGCTCTCATCTAGAATTATGAAAATACCCTTGACAATTCTGAAGATTCTGAGCTTGTCCTGATTTTCAAAATAATAATTAATTAAATAGTTTAATTAATTATTATATATCTAGTAATCCTATATATGATGTGATGTATGATGTGGATTGAATCATGAGTCATTTGTTGTGATGTATGTAATTATTATTATTATTATCATTATTATTATTATTATTATTATTATTATTATTATTAGGGCCTACGAGCCTCTATTTTTCTCATATATAGTCGGGCCTACGTACTTGTGATTATTTGTAATTATATGAAGAGGCACAGCGGGAGTGTGGAGGTGACAGTGGAACCCACGATGTCGTAGCGAGAGATCACGACATATGGTGATGCGACGATCCGATGGAACCGATGATGACAAGATCAACAATCACATGACATGGAGATGTGCCGATGCACACATAGATCCTATTATAAGTGATTAGGCTCATTGGATTAGGCTCATTGGATTAGGCTTAATCATATTAGGTGATGACTCATGATCATCCAGTGTGGCTTGCATATGTGATGTGTTATACACCTACTAGATATATGTATATATATATATATATATATATGCATACAATGTAGATATATATTAAATATATATGTATGTGACATGATATATTAGGAGACCGATACAAAACAAAAACCCCTCCTGCGATAATATTAAGTCGGTAAGCTTGATGCAATAATATTGACCCATGTAGCTTTCCATCGTTATAGGAAGAAATTGAATCACGACATAGGTTGAGTTGGACCAGTCACTCGAGGCTCACCTATCTATATGATCGAGTTCTTTCCTTTGATATATAGATGTCACCAGTGACCTAAGGATATTGTATGTCTTGATCGAGCAGTCGAGAGCATATATATAGAATCAGACTCATCTTGTAACGATAGTGATGTCTTAACTGAACTTCATGGTTGGTCGAGCAGTCGAGACCATGATGATTTTAAGGTTGAATATGACGGGAATCATAAGGAGTTATGATTGACAAGAGTTGTTTATCTTTTAGATTTAGTGTAATTGGTCGAGTTCCTGAGATTGCACTAAGATGCCGATTAGATCTCAGTCCCCACTAGGAGTCTGACAGAGACTTCCGACTCACGTGTCAAGGGTGTCACATGATCGCTAGGAAAATAGTGAAAGTACATTAAGATAGAAGTACATATCTTAATTAGTATTTTCTTTAAAATATGCATGTTATTTATTTGTGATATAACTTGTTTGTTAGAAACATATCGCTTGCAAAACCCCCTGTGTGTCATACTTGATGCTAATTGTCTCACTGGTCCAAACTACATGGATTGGCTCTGTAATTTGAGAATTGTTCTCACTACGAAGAAAATTGTATACGTCCTTGATACAACTGTGCCCATGCCGAAAGAAGGGGCAAGCGAGAATGAGATCGCTTGTGATGTGAAGTTTATAAATGATTCCACATTGGCTAAATATTATATGTTGGCCTCCATGACTCCTGAGTTACAGAGGCAATATGAGAGCATTGATATAGATTATATCCTTCTTCATCTCCGCCAATTATTTGAGAAACAGGGAAGAATTCAAAGATATGAGATATCTAAAAGACTCTTCCAAGCTAGGATGATAGAAGGGACATCAGTGGAGAACCATATCCTAAAGATGATAGAGTAGATAAAAAAACTCATAGGTCTAGGAATAATCCTAGAGGATAACATGTGCATTGATCTTATACTTCAGTCTCTTTCATATTTTTTTTTTCACTTCATCATGAATTTTAACATGAGTAAGTTTGAGGTGACTCTCTTTGAGCTCCTTAATATATTGAAGGAAGCTGAGAGTGCCACCAAAAAGAAGAAGCTAGTTCTCTATATTGGTGAGACCAAAAAGAAAAGGAAGGCCATCAAGATCCTTAAGAAGGGCAAGGGCAAAGGAAGACCGGGTAAGGCAAAGGTTGCTAAAAAAGACTCAACAAAAGATAAAGGACAGTGCTTCCACTGTAGCCAAGATAGGCATTGGAAGAGGAATTATAAGGACTACCTTATAGAAAAGGTGAAATAGAAGCTTGGAGAAGCTTCAGGTATATTTATGATCAGTCTTCACTTGTCATATTTTTATGATAATATATGGGTATTGAATACCGGGAATGCTTATCATATCTACAATTTATTGAAAGTTCTGGCAAGACCTAGGAAACTGGCTAGAGGTGAGATAGACCTCAAGATGGGCAATGGAATAAGAGTTGTTATAATTACTATTAGGGAGGTCATCCTACATCTACTTAGTGGAGCTATTATTGTATTAGATGCATGTTATTTTGTCTCTTCCATTATCAAAAATATTATTTTCATCTCTTATTTGATAATTAGTGAATATAAATTAATTTTTAAGAATCATAGTTGTTTAATAATTATGGATGATAGGATCATCACTAAAGGAACCCTTATAAATGGCTTATATGTGTTAGACACTTCTCTATACATCATGAATATAAATATTTTTAAGAGGAAAAGAGATGAGGTGAATAATGCATACATATGGCTCTGTAGGCTAGGTTATATACATGAGAGAATGATTCAAAAGTTACTGAAAGATTGATACTTAGATCCATTTAACTATGAGCCATATGCAACTTGTGAACTTTGCTTTCATGGGAAGATGACCAACTCTCCTTTTAGTGGAACTAGAGAGAGAGCCACTGAGTTATTGGAACTTATACATAGTGATGTATGTGGTCTCATGTCGACTCAGGCTATAGGTGGTTACTACTCATATTTCATTACATTCACTGATGATTTCTCTAGGTATGGATACATGTACTTGATGAAGTACAAATCTAAGGTCTTTGAAAAATTTATGGCATATAAGAATGGGGTGGAGTACCAAATTGGAAAGAATATTAAGATTCTTCGATCAGATTGAGGAGGAGAGTACTTTAGTATGGAGTTTACCCATTTCCTCAAGGAGAATGGGATTTTATCCCAATGGACATCTCCTTATATACCTTAACTCAATGGTGTATCAGAAAGAAGGAATCATACACTGTTAAACATAGTGTGGTCTATGATGAGTTTCGCTGACCTACCCATCTCATTATGAGGGTACGTCTAGAGACCGCAGCTTACCTTCTGAAAAGAGTTCTATCAAAGTCAGTAATATCTATACCATATGAGATATAGAAATAAAAAAAGTCCGATCTTAAGGTGGTTAAGATTTGGGGTTGTCCTGCCTGCGTTAGAAGATACAATCCCGATAAGTTGAAATTAAGGATGAAATGGTGCACATTCGTGGGATACCCTAAGGAGACTTTAGGATATTATTTTTATTATCCCGATGACCAAAAGTCTTTGTTGCTTAGAGAGCTGTGTTTCTTAAGAATGAGTAGATTCTTATTGGAAATAATAAGAGTGAGATATAATTGAGCGAGGTTGGAGAACATAACTCAAGCACCATTCCAAAGCTCAAGTCTGTTCAGATACCTAACACACAAATTCTAACTTTGCGTAGGTCTAGCAGAGTATCTCACCCTCTTGAAAGATATGTGGGATATATCAGTAGAGAGGACTCTCAGGATGTTGATCCTAAGACTTACGAGGAGGCTATTATGAGTATAGACTCCGGAAAGTGGTAAGAAGCCATGAATTCTGAAATGGATTCTATGTACTCTAATAAGATTTAGAACCTTATGGATGCACAAGGCAAGACTAATAGCTAAACGATATCGTCAAAGACAATAAGTTGACTATGATGAAACCTTTTCACCTATAGCCATACTTAAGTCCATTAGAATTCTTTTGGCTATTGCAGCACATTATGATTATAAGATCTAGTAGATGGATGTCAGAATAACATTTCTCAATAGCAACCTCAAGGAGGAGGTGTATATAATATAGCCAGAGGGATTTATATCTAGAGAGAGTCCAAATAAAGTGTGCAAGTTGCTCAAGTTCATTTATGGACCAAAGCAAGCTTCTCGAAGTTGGAACATCAAATTTGATGAGACGATCAGATCTTATGACTTCGTTAAGAATGAAGATGAGCCTTGTGTGTACATGAAGGTAAGTGGGAGTGCTATCACATTATTGGTATTGTATGTGGATGACATCCTAATCATTGAGAATGATGTAGGAATGCTCTCCACAAGACTTGGCTATCCAGAAACTTCTCCATAAAATATTTAGGGGAAGCATCCTATATTTTGAGGGTCTAGATCTATAGAGATAGATCTAAGAGGATGCTTGGATTGTCCCAATCTAGGTACATAGACTTCATTATCAAAAGATTTAGCATAAAAAATTTCAAAATAGGTCTCATACCGATGAGACATGAAATATCACTTTCTATGAGTATTTCTATAAGGACTCCTTAAGAAAGCGTAGACATAGATAGGATACCCTATGCCTCAGCGATAGGGTATATCATATATGTTATATTATGTACCAGACCTAATATAGCATATGCTCTGAGTGTCACGAGCAGGTATCAAGTAGATCCAAGTTAGAATACTGGAAGGCAGTAAAATATATCCTTAAGTACCTGAGAATGACTAAGGATCTTTTACTGGTAATGGAAGAGGTAGCCTCCAGGCGAAAGGCTACACGGACTCGAGTTTCCAGTTCGACATTGATGATAGCAAGTCAAACTCAAGGTATTTTTTTACGCTGAATGGAGAAGCAGTAAGCTAGAAGAGTTCCAAGCAAGATACTACTATTGACTCGACCACAGAAGCGAAATATATTGCTGCAGTTGAAGCAGCAAAAGAAGGGATATGGATGAAGAAATTCATTATGATATGGGAGTCGTACCAAGTAGCGTTGAACTGATTTTCATATATTTCAACAGCGACAGGGCGAGATCTTTAGCAAGAGAACCCAAGTCTCATTAGAATTATTCTGAGGAGGTTCTGTCTTATTAGAGCGATCATGACCTATAAAGATATAGCAATTAAAAGAGTTTCATCTGAAAATAACATTATAGATCCACTAACGTAGCCATTGACTTATATTGTATTTGACCGTCATAGAGGTCTGATGGGGATCAGACACATAGGTGATTAGCTTTAAGTCAAGTGAGAGATTGCTGGTTACAGGTGCCTTACAAGCTAATCACGTGAGTGATGGTACATGTGATACGTTGTTCGATCTTTTTGTTTATGATTATTATTAATATATTCTCATATTATATTATTTGTTGCATATATATTATGATGTTCTTGGTTCTGTGCAATGAGAATCGGATCATGATGAGATCACGATAATAAGATCGATTCATCTTTAAATACAGATATTGAAAACAGATGTACTATATTATCCATTTGATGAAAACAACTGATCTCATAGCCACTTGTGTGAAAACACTAAGGATATAATACAGGTGCTCACTGGAGAATAAGTTCACTGATTGATCTGCTTATGGAATGTTGTATGGATGATGATACATAATATCAAACAATGATTTTATAGTCCTAATAATGTATCTAGTCCTTTGACTTGAGACACCAAGAATGCCTTGTATGAGTACTCCTTTCTTTGACGCCGGACTTACAGATTTGGAAAGTTTCATATCTGGTATAACTAATTATCGGGATTGATAGTCAATCTTACTAAAGCAATTGAGTGTCAATAAAGGATCATCCACTTTTGGTATCACGAGATGAATATCACATATATGCTTGCTCAGACAAATTTCTGGTCAGGATCATTCAGATTGAGAGAGGAGTTCTCTAAAAGAATCTGATTAGAGCAAGACAAATTGATTCTATATGTGACCTGATAGTCTCATGTCTAATATACGGTCTATGAGATATTAGTTAGATAAGGGATTATAAATATACGGTAATTGTAGACAAACAAGTCGATGGATTTGATCCCCCCTGTACCATCTAGGGACTATAGCGTAGTGACCTAGTACGTCCATAATCGATGAGTCGAGTGAATTATTATGGAGATAGTAATTATCAATAAGGAGTTCGATGAAGAATGACCCAGCTCGAGACAGAGGGTCACACACATATAGTGGATGCTTCAATGAATAAAGGATTGGATGGAGATCCAATTAACCCCTGTTCTCATTAGATGAGACCCTATGTAGATGGGCTCATTGGTTGAGGCCCAATTAGAGGCCTAAGGATATTATTGAACAGAGATCTAATAATGTAAGATTAGTGGGTAATTGGATGGAGATCTAATACCTACTAAGATAGGAGCCCTATAGTTTTTGGTGGCCCTCTATAAATAGGAGGGAGACTCATGGTTGATAGGTTACAGCTTTAGCTACCGCTCTTATTCTCCTCCCTCCCTTTATGCAAGAGTTGTAAGATCATATTGGAGGAGTTCACTGCAGAGATCCATCATGTAGATACCATTAGAGAGGAGGATACTTGGCCTCTTTCATCCTCTCCATCTGGATCTAAAAATACAAGGATATATGATCTCCCTAGGTAAAATCAATCTCTTCTTTTAAAGATGAGAAGGAAATGAGTTAATGATATAAAATTTAATGATGATGAGAAGAAATTTTATAAATAAAAATTTTATGTTGCAACGTAGCTTACAAGTATCCTATGTGGCTAAGGATGAAAGTTGGGTAAGAAAAAATGTGCTTCATATTAAATGCACTTCTCATGGCAAGGTATGTTTGTTGATCATTGATAGTGATAGCTTTAAGAATATAGTATCTTTGGAGATAGTGAAGAAGTTAAAGATGAAGTATGGTGTGATGTTGCTCCTATGGATACTTGTCATTTGCTATTAGGTAGACCTTCACATTATGATAGAAGAGTGTTATATGATGACTACAAACATACTTATTCTTTTAAGGTGAATGAAAAGAAGATCATTTTAGGTCCATTATAACCCTCTGAAATCAATACACCAAAGAAGAAAGTTAGTGTTTTTATATTATATAATGAATACAAAGGTGAATGGTCATGTTTTGGCTCTAATAGAAGTAGAGGAGAATAAACAATACAAGAAGCCACTAGTAATCATGAGACCAATCCGAGTCGTTTCAAGATATTGTCGAAGTGATCTCACATAACCTTCCACCTTTAAGAGACATTTAGCATCATGATGATCTTATTCCAAGAGCCCATTCTATATATTTTTGGATTTAGTTTCTCATTTTACAACTAAGTAATTTAGTAAAAATACCGATAAGAGGGTTAAGCAGATAAAAAGTTATATGAGAAAGTTAAAGCAACCATTAAAATGTAAAATGAGATATACATGCAAGCTGTCAACAAACACATAAAGTATATTGAGTTTAATACAAATGATTTTAACTAGATTTATCTAAGAAATGAGAGATTACCACTAAACAAATTTGGGAAATTGAAATGAAATACTAATAGTCTATTCAATATGCTTAAGAGAATTAATAAGAATGGTTATAAGATTGAGCTACCTAAAGATTATGAGATATTTTTAATATTTAATGTGGTCTATTTAAGTCTTTATTATACTGATAGAATAAATGAGGAGTTGAGGACAAGTCTTTTCAACTAAGAGAGATTGACACGGAGTGCCTAATTTACTACAGTTAACTTAAGTAAAATTTGTTGATCCTATAGTATTATTCTCTACATATCCTAATACTTGTTTCATAGTCTTTAATCCAAACTTCTCAAATATGACAGCTAATGAATATTTTCACTAGAGAAAGTTAAAGTTGTTTCATTAATAGGTGGTCTGGAAGGTAGAAAGTTAAAGCTGCTATAAGGTACCTTTCTTCATGACCAAGGAATGCATTAAAGGGGTTAGTTGCTAGTTGTAAAGTATTTAATTTTGTAGTTCCTTATGCATGAATATTATTTCATGCAATAATATATATTTTTATATTTTATGGTTAAAAAATAGTTTAGAATCTGATTAGTATTAGCAGAGTCTTATTTGGAGTTTTATCTAAAATTTTATATTTCTTAGACACTTCCTTAAGTTGTGAATCTTTTGTTTTAAGTTATGTATCATTATTTAATATTTTTGGGATTATAAATTTTATATATCCTTTTATGATTTTAAACTTGGTGATAAATTATTTATTAATTTTGTGTAAGTTTTATCTTGAGTTTATTTATATTCAATCCAAAAGATATTCCAGCAAATATAATTTGACTATTAATTTTTTTTAATTTTATTTCTCTTTCTCCACTCTGGTATCAATCTCAAGTAACCAACTCTTATAAAATCCATATTTAACTCTAGAGAGGTAAGGATAATAAAAACTTTTGGTGATGATTTTGCCTCTTCTATGATAGAAGATACATCAAGTTCATTTCAAGGATCTAAGTGCTCTACTGATACATCTTTATAGAAAAATATGGTTAATAGTAAAATAAAATCCATATTATTAATCACGTTAGTAAAATAGAATCCATAATTTGTAAGTGAATGTTCAATAAGAAGATTAGGATCGATGGTATAATTAAAAAATATAAAGCTGCCCTGGTTGCTCAGGGTTTGTAGTAAAAGACTAATATTAATTATTTTGATACTTATGCACCTGTAACATTTCATATTCATCAAATGGATATCAATACTATCTTTCTACATGAAACGCTAGAAGTAGAGATATACATGAATCAATCCGAAAGATTTGTCGTGCATGGACAAAAAGAAAAATTGTGTAAGATGATATGATTCCTGTATGAACTCAAGTAAGCATCTAGGCAATGGCACGAAAATTTTGATTCTGTAATTTTATTTTTTAGATTCAAATACTGATAATTGTCTCTATTGTAAAAGGATAGAGAATAAATTTGTTCTTCTTAGTCTTTATGTTAATGATATCTTAATTCTTGCTTTAGATTTAGATATGATTTTAGAGATTAAATCATTCTTATCTCGTCACTTTAGTATAAAAGATCCTAGTGAATCTAATATCATCTTAGGAATAAAAATATAGAAATCTTCTAATTTTATATCATTATCCCAACTCATTATATTAAAAAATAACTAGAAATTTAGATATTTTGGTTATTCATCTGTCTCACTAGAATGTTATTGAATGGATTTTTAGATACTTTATTTGATTATGGAATTAACGTTGTATTATAGCTTTTGGTTCTTAAATATTATAGTGATGTCAATTGAATTTTTGATTCTTTAAATATTAAATCTATATCTAGATATGAATTTTTTTAAATTAAAGTGTTATATGTTGAGAAAATAAATGGCAAAAGGACTATAAAAGTTGGGCTTGTAGCACGTGACACCACTTGTACTGATGGAGTTTTATATCTGATTCTACTCTTCCAATGATCTCAAGCCCCACGCCTCATGTTTATATTCATTGTGATCTGTAAAACTATAGTAGATTTTTGTAAAAAAAACTTATAAATACTAAAATAAGGAGATAAAAATATGTTATATGGCTAGATTCTTATTCTGTTATTTTATATTTTATCTTACTGAAGGATTGAATAGGACTAAGGTCCTAGTATCGTGGGAAATAAATCTTTGCTTAAAATGATTCTCCCAATGATGGGAATATAGCTTTGTAATGGTAATTCCTCAAAGGAGATTCAATGTGATAATAACAAAGTTGACCGATTAGCTAAGGAGTACAATGACTAATATTTCTGTACATATAAGAAGAGGATAGATTAAAAAAAAAAATGGAGGAGGTATTTTCTATGAAATGTGACTCTACATACTAAAGAATTCGTAGACGAACATAGCTAAACATCTAGGCAATCCATAGTATTATTTCTCATGAATAATTAAGATACTCATGTATAGTCATTAGTGCGTAACCCAAAAAGATGTATTTCATACCGTATCTGAGTTAGTTGAAGTATGGGTCAAATGAACATAGTTCAAAACCTGATTCACTTTGTCTCTTTTATATAGATGTTTACTTGACTAAATGAGGTTAAATCTTTTAAAAGATACCTCATTGTCTGCATAGTATATGCACCATCACCATTTAATTTTGATTTTATTTAATCTAATTATATATTTAAGTTATTTATTTATTTAAATAAAATTAAAGTTTTTTTTATGGGGGATTATTAGAACTTGAAGAAAAAGAAAATCTAAAATTTGCGTCATTGTTCAGGCACTTTAGTCGTATAGTAACATTTGAATAACTTCTCCCTCAACTCTTTAACTCTTCTCTCAGAAGTTTTACTAAAAAAAAAAAAAAATTAAGAAACTAAACTAAGATTTTGTCAAAATTATAAAAAGAAATAGAGAAAGAGAGTAAGAAAGAAAAGAGAAATTTTCTCAATTTCATTTGAAATGTTTTCAAATTCTTCAGGATCATGCTCATAAAAGAATCATAGTGATGATATCTTAGGCCACTCTTGGGTAACGCTTGCATGAGACTAAGAAATATGCTTAGGATAGTACTTACATGCTTTCCGATTTCTCTTTTTAATTTTATTATTTTATGTTTTATTTATTTAAACTGTTTTAATCTCATTTTTAGATATTATTTTAGTATTACTACGCCAACATATGTTTGTCCTCTTCTTTTGCACCAGACTTTAGCCACGGCGACACACCGCACTGAGCCGCGCTAGTGCTGAGGTCTGGCCTGACCTGCTTCATGACAAGTTTTGCTACCTCACGGAACTCCTCCTCCTCCTCCTCCTCATTGACCAATCCGTATGCTTCTTCGTCTTAGTTGTCGCAAGGAAGACAACAAATTAAAAAGGCTAACCCGGAGAGGCTCGTAAGAATTGCACCATTACCTTCTTGCTTCACTAGTCAAGCATTATTCTTGGCCCCAAATTATCCAGACGCACGTTCTTGCGTCATGATCCGATGCACAAGGACTTGGCCATGGCGCGATCCTTTGTTGGTCGAGTCAATTATCCAACACGGCAAGACCAAGCTCACACTGTTGTTCTTGCTTCCTTTCTTCCACTGTTTGTTTTACGCAAGTAAACAGCAGCGGAACGCCGGTCGACAAAAGAAAGGAGGTTGCTACTGCTCTTTAAACGTCGTGATAACTACCAGCGGTAAACGACGCGTAAGCGTCGATTGAAGCCCTCCTCGTGGTGGGGTCGTTTAGTTAGGCCGAGAATATGCGGTTGGACCCTCCTCGTTGACCATTTTATTATTTCTTTCCCTCTTTCTTTCTTTTACGTTTCTTCCAATTGCTCCGCCCAACAAACGCTTTATATATCTCCCCTCTGCCTCCCGTCGCCAAAACCTCGGGGGACATTGATCGGCCATGGGGAACTGCCAGGCGTCCGACTCGGTAGCGGTGGTGATCCAGCACCCCGATGGGAGGCTGGAGACGGCCTACTGGCCCCTCTCCGCCACCCAGGTCATGGCCTCAAACCCCGGCCACTACGTCGCCGTCATCACCACCGTCACCCATTCTCGCTCCTTCTCCTCTGACCGTCGTAGCAGTAGCCGTGGCGACAGCGACGGTGGCGGGAACTCGGTGAGGTACCTTAAGCTACTCCGCCCAGAAGACACCCTCCTCGTCGGCCATTTCTACCGACTCGTCAGCTTCGAAGGCCAGTGACAGCTAGCTCTACCGACCCCTTCAATTTCTCTATCTCTACCCGCTTCTTTTCCTCACACAAACACACACACACACAACTATATATATATATATACTGCAGACGTTCTGAGAGAGTTCGGATCCAAGAGGCGCGTAAGGCTGAGCAAGTTGCTGGCGAAGAAGAAGGGAGAGGTCAGAAAGCAGTGCGACGAAGCGAATTCTTCGTCCGTGGTAATACTCTCTCCGGGTCTTGTCCTCTGTCATCGCCCGCCGCCGTTTTTTTGCAGGCACAATAGATCATAAATGTAAAGAACGTGGGTTTTTCCACATGTGGAGACGGCCGCCACTGCAATTTAATTCGACGATTTACCTTACAAAAATCCCTCAATTTATGTCGTCTTTTTCCTCTGCACCTGACACCAACGCGGCACACATCTTCCCCCGTCACACTGCATAGAAAAACACTTGGTGTCTCCAAATGCCAACTTGAGTATTCATACGTATGTTTCCCTTTGCTGTCAGGTGGCGTCCGACGACGGGGAGACGACGGAGGAGGTGGTGCGTACCTGTGGAAGTGATAGCGTTGATGGTGAAAACAACAACAGGGTGTCGAGGCATGGACACTGGAGACCAACCTTGCAAACCATCGCAGAGGCCGGAAGTTTCAAGTACTAGATAGACCTGGTTCGTTCAGTTTGCGACTCACGCTACGCCTCAAGTAGTACGTCATTCTTGTTCTGACATCGATCGCCATTTGTAACTGAGCAGCGAAGATCTGGATTCGTTGTCTTGTGGTCATTTGGTTCTTAAAGATACAGTCAACACAAAGATTTGTGGTTCGCCAAAATAGCTTATGTTGTTAAGCTGCACCAAGATAGTATTAACAAGTTCTTCTTTTTTTTTTTTCCTTCTTTTATTCTTCTTTTTACACACACAGTTTAATTTGGGAATCCTGATGTTGATAAATTGGATATGGTTTCTTTTAAGCTCCTCTTTTTCTGTTTTCAACAAAGAGCCTTTAATACTTATAGCTGAGAATACCGAGAGTTTGCAGTCCAGAAACTGTAAAAGTGAGCTCTACTGTTTTGTTGGAGTTGTGAGCACGGCCAATGTTTGGCATGATCATTTGCCAGTGTGTTTGCATCTCTGCCAACATTATGATGATGACCTCTTTGGCTACAGATCGCACATCAGCTAAAGTTGAGTTTAAATACTACAGAACTAGCTCGGTACCATTAATGTAGTTGATAATATCCAATGCATGAGTTATGCTTTAGAAAATCAATCAGAATTTGAAAGTATATTTCATTAATGGGGAAATTCCTAGATCCCAAACCACCTATTCTCCGATACTATACTTCTTTTTGAAGAAATGGAAGTCCGAACTAAATGATTGGAGAACGCGAGAAATATGAATGTTAATAGTTATCTCCATCCAAGAAAAGATGGAGTAGCTTGTCTAGAATGAGTTTTCTTTTATTGGTTAGCCTCATCTAACTTAGAGACATTGTTATGATCTATCACTTTACAAAACTTAATAATATATTTTCTGTGGTTCGTTATTATTATAAATTGAATGATGATTAATCAAAGTCAAATTAATTGAGACTAATATATATCAAGAAAGATACTAATTTAATTCAAAAACTGTTGGAATCAAAATCCTCTCTCTCTCTCTCTATATATATATATATATATATATATATAACTATTTCAATTCTTAACATGTGACTGTCTTCTTAGTTCATCTCTTATATCATACACATGAATATTTTTACACCTTTCTCTATTTATATATAAGTTGTTAGAAATCAAATGATGATGACTGTGAGATAAACCCTATATATAATATATACATATATATATATATATATATATGCGTATATAAGTATAATCTGACTTTTCTGTTCTTAACAATATCAAACTATTCATGTGTGAGTTGGTTATCTTTCTTTTATTCTTAAGGATTAAAACTCGATCCATATCTTTTATGATATTATGTCAAATCCAATATATATGAGCTAACTCTATCGTTCTTTGATAATACGAGCTTACGCGTTTTAATACATCTCTCTTCATATCATATAAATAAATATTTCTAATAATTATTACAAACTATGCTAATGAATTTTGATAAACCCCTCTTCTTCGAGCCCTTGTTATTTCCAAGAATTCATCACCATTACGGGAATTCATGAACTAGGTGACTAAAGTGATTGAGTCAAAATCAACTTAGAGCTATCCTATTACCTTCTTCGTAGTGTGCAAAGCTCAATTCAGCTGTTTAGGGTTCGGTTTAACCCAATAAGCTTACTAATCCATGCTCAAAAACTTGGACCCGAGTCAAGTTGGGGTTTCAGATCCGATTCAAGTTGGGAACACTGGCTAATAAATATCCTTAATAACAAGAGCCTTACGTGTTTTTGTATGCGAGCTAATTTTCGTACTGTCTAATAACAACTCTTGGTCTTCGCTCCTAATATCTACTTGTAATTTCCCTGTTTTGTTATCGAATTGACGATCTGGACCGTAGGATCGTGCGATCTTACGATCCAGATCAAGCCTAGAGCGTCTTCTGAAACGTAGATCTAATGGAATCAGGATGACTCGCGAGTCGAATCGGTATAATCTTTTGACTCGTCCGAGTCGACTCAGCAAAAACCGAGTCGACTCAATGGTGCCCTTTAAAAGACATAAGTCAAAAAGGTTACACAACGGAGAAGCGGAGGCGCCTGCTGGGGAATCCAAGGGACGAGCGACGAGCAAGCCCTAGCTTTTTCGCCGCTGCCTTTGCCGCTGCCACCATCGCTGGCCCAGCCACCTCCTCTCGGCCGTTGCCGCAAGCCGCAAGCCGTAACCTCCCGCTGCCGCTGTCGCAGGCCAAATCGCCTCCTGTCGCTGGTACTGTTCTTTCCTCTTTCCCGTCTCCATCCCTCTCTCGTTTCTTCTCCTCTCCTTTCCTCTCTTGTCTCTTGTCCTCCCATCCTCTACAGTCCAATCCTACGATCCTTGGTAGAAAAGTGAGTTAGATGTCCGTTTCCTAATGATAAATTGGATTACTCGGCCGGTTCCCGTCCAACTCAGGCAATCCCTTTGAGTACTGTACACGTAAATGTCCTAGCCTATGTTTGCAATTATTTATTGAAGTTAAATTTTCATGTTTAGCAATTCAAGGATTCTGGTTAATATGTTTTGATATCATAAAAATATCATATCTTTTAGTTGTACTTTGTATGTGTTCATAGTTCTATCCTTATAGTCTGACTATTATTGCTTAATTTGGTTTCAGAATACTGACGAATACAAACTTGATAATTATTAACCACGATAATTTTGTTTTCTTTTTGTTACTCTAGATTCACCTAAATTCTCAAATTCATAATGGGAGCAGCTCCTAAGCCATCTAAACGTGTTGATATTGAGAGTCAACATACTGCAGAAAACGAGAATGATTCTGAAAGTGGGATGCAATTTGTTTCCAAGAGAAAGAGAAAAGATTTTGCTGATGAGGACAATAGTGCATCAGAGGGAGAAAGCCTTCAAGACAGTGAAATGGTAATATTGGTTCTGATAATTAAAGGAATGATTTTCTTTTCCTATTTGTTCTAGCTTGATTTTTAAGAATATTTTGTATTGTGGCCTAGCAGGAGGATGAGGATGAAATTGAAGGAAGCGATGTTGAGCAAAATGGGAGGAAAATAGATGCTGAGATGGATGAACTTGAGCAACAATACAAAAATCTTCGCAGTGAGGAGCAGTAAGTAGTAACTTGATTGCTGTGTAGGTTATTTAGATAAGTGAGTGGATAGTTTTGCATTACATGCCCATTTAAAGCTTTTGCTTTAGAAACCGTTATCAGCGATTTTGATGGAAAAAGTATTTGCAATGCTTGCTTTGTAAACTAGGCACACTAATCTGTTTTCTACTTTGGAAACTGTAAATTGATTATTCTTGTTCATCGAACGCAAAATGGATTGTGCCAAATTTTTTGGTATGGTTAGAAATGTTTATTTAAACTGAAGGTGGCTATGCTGCTGCCAAAAAATACAGATTGGCAGCAATGATCATGCTTTGTAGATGGGATTTATGATGATATTGTTGTAAACAAGTTGGACCAAAATAAGATTGAAATGAATAATATGGACTAGATGTAGATGCTGATAGTCTATTCAAAAGTTCAATGATAAAACACACAGAATATTTCTAGCTGGAGAATAAGGTAGATGCTAGCTTTCTTAAAGGGGGAATGAGCAGGATAGAAGTGCTATTGGGCATATTTTATTGTCTATTTACTAAGGAAGCAGTTTGATGCGTATGCTATGGAACCACACACTTTGATGCATGTATTTGTCGTTCAATTATGTATAACGAACTTAGATAATTAATCACCAAGATTTTGTTGAAAATTGTATTTTGATACTACCTTTTTTTCTTTAATCTTAGTTCTCAAAATTTGTAGTAACTGATAAGTTAGAAAAAATTAGGAAGAACCGAGTCCCACAATTAGGAATATCCTTTATTTACTCATTATGTCTGGACTTTTTTAGATTGTTTGGATGCCCGAATATGTTTATCTTTTTTGTTAAAAGAAAGAACTAAATGACTTTGCTTAGTGATTGTAATACTTTGCTAGAGATATGCTAGTTTGATGTAAAATATAGGTTTCTAACACTGCACAGGACTATGTGATGTGCTGATGATAGCGAGTCAGCAAATTCTTTTGGGCATTAGTATGCTAAGGTTAGAATATATTGTGTGAAAATAATTTTGAACAGTGAAAACATGAGTTTGTTTCAGATTTTCAATGAATTGTAAGAGTGACATGACAATGGTGAGGTTCGAGTTGAAAAGTATCAAGGAGGCTTCTTGGACGTGCTAGGAATGCAAGGCTGCTTAGTTACATAAATGAAACTAGTATGAATGCCCATGTCCTGAAATTTCCTTCTGATTTGGGAATGAGTTCCATATTTATTGTTGAATAGCCACCATGATTGGCCACTTCTAGTTCACTTATTTCTTCTATTTTCTGAAGAAAAAAAAGAAATAGAACATGTCTGGATGATTGCACGACAGATCAAAAGGATGTTAGTGAGCTACTTGGGCGGAGTTATAGCATCGTCTTGGAGTTTATATGAGCACCGCATTGACATTCATTTGCTGACCTTGAATTTCTCCAATCCATATATTGTTAAGAAGATGATTTTGGACACACTTGAGTACAATCGTCTCTTGACAGGTGATCGTTAGAAAAAAGAACCAATTTCTTTCTATTACATTAAGCTGTGTATAAGATGCTCTTAGAAAAACTCTCACCTGGTACCTATCAACCGCACAACAATTTGCTAACTACCAAGATGTGTCAACGGAAACTTTTGATAGGTAACTTAGTCACAAATCTAACTTGACTATTTTTTGAGTAGTAGAAGTTATTGTTATGTTGGTTTTATCTTTCTCTTGGATTAGACATCAGCTTAATTTTTAGTTGTAAATTGCTTGTAATAGGCATGTAGTGATAGAGGTTCTTCATGGTGAATAGTGGATGGAAGATGTTATGATGCAGGAAGTGATCCATTTATTTAAAATCACAATTTTATAATATGAAAAGATGTCAAGTAATTTTTTTTCAAACATCAGTTATTTAATTGGAATTGTCTAAATTTTTATGAGAACTATGCATTATCAAGATATTACAATATAATGTGGTCACTGATACTACATAATATTTTGCAGTATCAAAAGATGAAAGCATAACATAATCTTTCACAATCTACTGCATCATCAATAGTGAACTGATATGTATAATGATGGAATTAATACATTGTATAGACAAAAACAAAAGAGTGATATATGACAATCAAATAGTGGTGCTCTCATTTGTCATATTTTCCAATAAGAGTTGTTGATGGCCATTTTATAGGTTTTCTCTTAGTTTTTGACAATTAGTGCTATTATTAGGCATGTCCAGTTATTTTGAAATCTGATAAGTTTGCCGGCAAGGTGATTTTCTCTTTTAAACATGGAAATTTATAAACTGAAGTAATGCCAGTTTATAAGGTGGAAGTTAGTTTATTTCTGACTTCTTGTTTTCTCAGTGTTGCTAATATTGTAGTTCTTAGAATTTCTTATAGTTGTCTCCTTAGTTGACAATTTTATTTGATACCCATTTTTTTCTTTTGACATTTTTGTTTGTCTACAAGTGGATTTTATTCTTTGTTCAATCTTCTTATTTGGATGATACAATATATCTTTTGTCTCAACCAAACAATGGTGCTGATCTGTTTTGTTTCTACATAATTGTTCTCTCTCTCTCGTCATAATGTAGGAATCTTTTGAATAATTTGAAGCATCATAAGGATGAAGATGCTGTAAAGGGTCGAGCAGTGAAGAACCAGAAGGTACTAATTGACTACTGGAATGTATCTCCTTCAGTCCTGCTTCACATTATCATGTTTGTATGAACATGGAAAGGGATACCTTTTTTTATTCAATTTATTCTATTGGGCTATGCTTTACTTAAAAAGGATTTTTAAATACATTAGATTTATTTTCTTAATATTGATTTTAGATCATTCTTATCAACATCTGGAAGTTAAATATGACTTTGCAGGCAATGCAGTTGTTTTAGCTATTTTGTTTATGATTCTTTGTAAGAGTCTAAATAGCTCATAATTGTTTTCTTAGAATCAGTAGAGCTCATAAGTGCTATATAGGTTTCACTGGTTCTCAGATTATTGGTGGAAAGATCATTTTGTTTGGTTTTCTAATGATTTATTACATGTTGCAATTGACATTTTTTTGAATCAACACTTCTGTCAATTTTGGTAAGTTAATTCTCTCCGTGATTTTCATCTGAAGGTGCTTTGGGACAAGACTTTGGAGTTGAGATTCTTACTACAAAAGACATTCTCAGCTGCAAACAAACTTCCACAGGTATGCTACCTTAAAGGAACATATGTGATAATTGGTCAGTTGACATTCAAACATATGTAATGACCTACACATTTATAATATGCTTGTAATAACAAGTGATGCACCCATCAGGAACCTGTAAGGTCCTTATTTTGCAATTCAGATGAAGACGTTGATCAAGCATACACTGACCTTATAGATTCTTCTAAGCGGACATTAGGTAGTATATTGGAGTTGCAGGAGGTATACTGGTGCTTTTTCATGAAAGTTTTGTGATTATATATCATTGTGATTTTTGTACCTTGTATTTCATTCTTTATTTGTTGTCTATGGTATTTTCAGGCTTTACTTGAGAAGAACCCTTCTATTCTTCAGGGTTTAACTGGTATGGTTTGTAATACTATGTATCTAGATACTTATGCTTCTTGTTGTATCTTGTCATGTAACACACCCTTCATTAAAATTGCATCAAGAGCAACTTTTCCACTTCTTCACAACTTCTTTGGGTAAAGTCATAAAGAAATTGGAGAGATTTATCTTCTGCATAGAAAATGTTGTAATGCATACCTAAACTGCTGATTATGTCTTTATGACATTTGTCAGTGATTTTGCTTTAATTAGTCACCTATGACTTGCTTTAGCTGTACTGTGGTAGCTGCATATGGGCCATTCACTGAAAGTCGAGGACTTATGTGGTAACATAACTAACAATTTAAGGTGATTGAGAGCTATGCCAGGGACATATATACCATGGCCTGAAAACATTCATCTGCTCTTTATCTAGAAGGTAGTGAACATGGTATTGATAGCAGAATTAGGTAAAATCTGCCGTTCCTGTAAATGTCTATCAGTAAAGGAATACTTGTTCAAGACAACCTTAGCTGACATAGGCCTATTTGGAGGCCTCAGTGAATTTCAAAGCCTGATGATCTCCATCATTCCTGCGGACTATGTGCTAGTAGTCCAAGAGTAGACAATCTCTCAGATTCCTGTAACTGCCTTTGCAACTTAAACTCATGGTTTGGATTCTGGGTTCTTTTGTGCCAGTCACAATATTCAAGATCACCTTTGCAATTAATTTATGAAATCTACGTATTACATTTTACCATTGCGGTGTTGAGAAGATTTGATGCCTCTCATAGGTCCTTTATATTTTGGACTAAAACCACAATTATAGAAAACATTAGTTATCTATTTCATCATTGCATCCTTGTAATCTATGGTTGTCTGACAACAAACTGTAGCTTGAACTCTCCTCTTTTATTCCCATTTATGCCATTTCATTTTTGTAGTTAGTCTTTGGATATTTTAGTCTTTTGCTTCATTTCCATTCACATGTGTGCTCTCGTCTTTGTTTACATGCTTCTCATGACGAGTAGTTTGAAATTCTTAGAATTGTTACACCATTACTTGATGTTGATATGCTTTAATTAATGAAGGTAACAACATCGGGTCTTCTAAGAGTGAGGATTCCTTTGGCAAGGTGAAGGAAGATAATGGTGATGAATGGTTGCAAATAATTGATATGCATTCTAGGTATGTTGTTAAAATGTCATTTAACTGGAGATATTTTACAATTGATCTAGTCTTACTCTAACTAAGTTGGATAAAAATTACTTGCTAGATTCATAGTGTAATTTTCTGCAGATAATTTTTGAGCTTAGATGATAGGACTAATGCATTTAGTTGTGGTTTTGGGAAAGAAAATTGAAATATTAGTGATGAGTACTCAGATGGTATTAGTGAGTACTCAGATTGGTGTAGAAGCTTTTTTAGTTTGGATGTGTCAAGTCATTAAGTATACAATATAAAATTTTTAACTTTTGCTGATTTGAATGTGACGTGTTTAACAAAGAAATGCTTGGTCTGGGTCCTTGTGTATATATTTAAATGTTCATCCTTGGAATGAGCTGGAAACCTTCAAGTTTTCAATCAAGGATCGCCGATTCAGGTATCAAACCTGTTTCAGTGATTTGGTTGGATCAGTACATACCACTCAGTACCAGTGTACCATGTGTTGATACACTGGTACATCCTGGTGTGTTGTGAAGGTATTAAAAGAGGGACAAGAGGAAGGGGCAGTGGAGGGATAGGAAGGAGGATGATAACTAATAAGGCTAAGGGCGATGGATTTAAAATGTTAGAATGTAATCCTTGTATAATAGAATGGAAACTAAGGAGGCTAACTTATAGGCAACAATATTAATATAATGTACACTCTGATAACCACTTAGATTATTGATGTACTTAATATAGCGGCAAGTATGGTTCTTGAAGAAATAAAATATAAGATTATTGCATCAAGGGAGACTTGGTGGTTTGTAGTAAAGTTCAAAAAGAAATTACTACAATGGGGCACAACAACAAAGTATAATGTCCATAGCTATTTAGGGTTGATTATATTGTGAGAAGCAATATCTTTACTTAAATTAAAAGCATTTAGATTTATATTTATAGTTATTTGTAAGGTCTTCTTAGGTTTCTACATCTCATACAACTAATACTAATTGCCTTAACTCTTCAAATCATGACCTTCTTAGCTCATGTTCATATTATCTACTTTATTTTTTATTGAAGGTATACCCAATCTTTTTATAGGAATACAAATATTTTTTAAATTTTTCGTAGTAATTCCACACATTCGTCTAAATATTCTCATCTTGTCGATAAAATTTTATACTTTCCCTTAATTGTCCAATATTTATATCTCAAAAACATTATTGGACTAACAACTAAGGTTTGCCTTATCAAGCAGTAAGGATCTCAAGTGGTGACGTCCCACCCATTGATTGTACGTGGACCGCCTCAGAGGCGTCATCGTCTGTCACGGACAAAAATATAAACAGGGTGTTTGATGTAATGCTCATGTTTGTCCGTGTCCTTCGGTTTTTGTATATTCTTTGTACATCAAGTAGTGGGCTTGCAGTAGGCTTGACAATCCTCGTTTGGTTAGCTTTTGTGGCCAGTTTCAGCTTGTAAATGGGAGTTGTGTCATGTAGGCACTTGTGGGGATTTCGATCTGTAATGGACCATTATCCTCTGTCTGCAATCGTTCAGAACTTGTAAAGCCCATAGTTGTAATTTGTATTGGTTATATAAAGTGTTTGTCAAAGCAGTTGCTTGTGTATCCCGTGGGAAATGCTTCTTCTGACCCGTTTTCTCTTTTATAGGTCCTAAGGGACCTTAGGAGGTTTCGGGGAAGCTGACCTTTGCGGACGGACATAGAAGGGTGCCGCACGGCTTAGGCAAAATTAGCTAAGCCTGTGATATTTTTGGTATCAGAGCGGGACAAGCACACGCAAAAACACTTGCCATACAAACGTAGGGGACCTAGTTGGGCTGTATGGAGGGCAGTCAGCACTTGCAACCGTTTGGGTGAAACATACATTGGGATATAGGGAAAGGAGTCGCTCACAAGAGTGGGCATCTAGGTTTGACATTCAGAGGAATGGTCAATCTTTTGCGTGAGAGGCACCACGAGGACAAGCAAGCTAAGAAGAATGTGTAGTGCAAAAGGTTGGGATGGCCGAGTTCGAGCTACGGCTCGACGTTGTCAACCGAACTTGACGGTGCTCAAGGCAAGCGGGGCGCTTGGTAAAAGATGAGACTGTGCAAAGTGGGATGTGTTGCTTAACGACCGAAAGAGTTACGCAAAGCTCACAGAGGTAAGGGGAATTGCTAACTCGAAGAATTCGGTACTCATGCAAGGGCTTGTATGCGGATGATGGAGTGTTCGTGGCCATCCCAAGGCGATCGGAACTCGGCGCCATGGAGCATCAAAACTTTCTCTTTAGTATGAAAAGGATATGTCCGTTGGAGGCTGAAGTGTGCAACAAGTTCAGCACGTTGCTAAACCTTGAAGGGTGCAGTGGGGATTGTATTGGCCAAGAGTTAAAATCTAGCAAGTGCATTTGCGGGGGCAGAACAAGGCACAAGTTATTCAGCAAGACGGAGTAGTCCAAAAGGGTTGATAGTCTTCGAAACTTCCAGTGGGAAGAATACAAAGAGAAAAGTTGCTCCAACAGAACATATATTCAGGAGGGATTGGTCCTGATTCTCCAGAGGGAAAATCATGTACAGCGGACCGCACATGTTGAGGAGGAGTACCTTAAGACAGTATCTCCACAAAGCTCAACAGATTGAGCGAGCAGCAAGGAGTCGTTGCATGATCTCGAATGAGGTAATGCATTGGTGGATGCATTGTAAGATCAAGTGGGGGAGCGACCATGGCAACATTATACGAAGGCACACTTAGAGTCGATGTAGAAATCAAACTCAACGGAGGGCTGACTCGTGGAATGGTAGGCATGAGGGTCACCATTAACTCAATGCAAATCGAGAGGCGGAGCAACTTGAGTGGAACTTGGTGAAGTATCCAAGCCGCATGAAGGGAGTCGACATAGAAGATGAAACATGGAGCGGAGGCATGGAGCTTTCCTTGGACAGAGGTCAAAGGCATGAACTCTTGTAGAGGCAAGAGTGGGATCATGTCGTTCCATGGGTTCTTTATTATGATGGGGCAAACTCATCTTACATGGTGTAAAAAATGAAGGGAGCTTCGAGGCATATGCACCTTACCTCAGAGATGCATTTGACGGAGGAACTAAGGTTATTCAACTTGCAGAGGCGAAGTTGAAATCAAAAGGCCTTAGCACGGGGCAAGAGGACGCTGAGGCGGGTACTCTTGAAGAATATGCCATAGTGTTGCTATTCGAGTTGTCATGAAGGAAGTGGTGTGCAGTGGAGATTGTGCTGGTGGGGGAAAGAGGCCCAGGATCTAGATAATGGTGCGTCAATTTTAGTGAAGTCTGGGGACTTCGAGTGCTACTAGGCAACAGAATGGGTGGGCGAAGGTGAATTGCCAAGGGAGCGAACAAAAATTGGAGATGGCGGAGTCCCTACAATGTGCTGGCAGAGGCCACACATGGAAAGATTGTAGGCTGAGTTCATCACATAAGAATCTGAATGTAATGGAGATGTCACCAGGAGGTGACATGGTGCAGCGGATCATGGTGGAATAGTTCGCGACAATACAACACATGTGGAGATGTCTCGTGAGGGACGCGATCATGCAGAGGTATGATCAGGAGCTACTGGGAACTCCATTTCGATGAACAATACAACAGAAGGAAGGGCTATAGATTCAAGGAGTGAATGCCATAGTATCACAGCGGAGGGTCTTCCTTGTGTATGCATTGAATCTTGCATCAAATGAAAGCCTTGGTTATTAGCATATAGGGGTTGTGTACCACCGGGGGAGAATTTTAAGTGCAAGTACTAGTGAGTCCCAATGGGGGGGGGGGGACTTGATCATACAGAGGTATGATCAGAGCGACTGGAGAGTTGGACTGCTCTAGTGCTTATATTCGCTTAAGGGAGCCCGGCAAGTTAGAGGACAAGGCCGAGTAAGCGAACGTTGCTACCAAGGAAGCTAAGGAGAACAAAATCGACGTGAGCGCTACAACAAGATGGCGGAGGCTATGCATGAGAGTTGCAGTCTGTCTTTCCATCGACCAAGGGAAATTGCTTGGAGAACACAGAGGTGTTGAAGCAGGTAGTCGAAAGGGGTGAGGAAACGACGACGAGTCCAGAGGGGCTTAACTACCCAAAAGCAAAGCATCGGTTAGAAAGGAGGTGGACTCGGAGGAGTGCCGCAGAGGTGGACCTATCGAGCGCGAAGAAAGGGACGCATATACAAGACAACAGATAGTAGGGCCATGGGCTGGCAGTCATGGTGCCGCAGAGGCGGGACTTTTGTGGAGTTATTGATCCCTTGCTCTCATGGAGGGAGAGCGTTGTAAAGGGAGAAGGTAGAGAACGAACTCTAAGTACCAAGGCAGGGCAGAAGGGCAGAGGCCAAGGAACTTCATAAGATTGGTGTCGGTGGGCTGCTCATCAAGATAGTTGAAAGTAGGGGACTTCAAGTTGATGCAAGAGTGTTTGATCGAGGAACGAAGTAGGTAGCATGTGGTACTGTACATTTTCTACTCAGAGGAGTAGGCGACAAAGAGATGGAGAAGACGGTACAATCCCAAAGGCGACTAAAACTATCAAAGACTTACTCTAAGTTGGGAGATTCCAAGTTGGGGTAAACTTTTTTCTTTGCTCTTTTCGGGCAAAACTTCTTGCATTCCAAAAGTTCGATGGCAGTGGGAAGGCAAATTACAGTAGCTAACTTAACGCAAGGAGTACAAACACTTCAAGTGCTTCGAAAGTGTGAGCAAAGAGCAAGCGAAATGTTAGTAACCAGCTCGATGCATGAAGTACAACCTTGAGGAGGCGGGCGAAATCAAGTAACCTTTGCCTTCTCAACTCAAGAGAGTGGGCAAAACCAAGTACCCCAGTTCTCATACCTCGAGGAAGCGGGCAAAATCAAGTAACCCTTGCCTTCTCAATTCAAAAGAGAATGGGCAAAACTTAGTACTCTGATTCTCTTATTTTCCAGCAGAGGATCTCTGCATAAGTTCCAAGACCCTTCAAAGGAATCTAATGGAAGATGAGTTGTCAAATCCTCACCAATGGTGATCAGTGCTACTGAGAATAGATTGTCTGCTTCATTTTCCAACTGAATGTTAATCGAAAGTGGAAGTAATGCGAACCTACTTGGAAGTGACAACTAAGTTGAAGAAGAATTGATGGGCAAATTTTGTGAAGGACCTCAAAAACTTCAAAGTCTGCAAGGTGATGCTCGTTAAAGCTCCAACAAGCATCCACCCAGTTCAAGCAACATGAGATCATTGCGATACTGGCACATAACAAGGAAGGTCTTCTCCTTCACCTGAAGGATCTGTAGAAATCAACAAGGATCAACACAACTCAGCCAACCCCACACAAGAGTCGGTTATTGGCGAGTTGAAGCAGCATGGTGGATCAGAGTTCGACTACACAACAACAGCAGTAGAGAGCAACTGTGAGCCAAGGGGCGTGTGACAGCCAAAGCAGAAGATTAAAGATTTAACAAAAATCGAAGGACACGGACAAACATGAGTATTACATCAAACACCTTGTTTATATTTTTGTTCGTGACATTCTTCCCTACTTCATGTTTGTCTGTGTCCTTCGATTTTTCTACATTATTTGTACAGCAAGTAGTGGGTTTGCAGTAGGCTTGACAGCCCTCGTTTGGTTAGCTTTTGTGGTCGGTTTTGGCTTTCGGTCTGTAATAGATCATTATCCTTTGTGTGCAATCGTTCATAACTTGTAAAGTCTATAGTTGTAATTTGTATTGGCTATATAAAGTGTTTGTTAAAGCAGTTCCTTGTGTATCCTGTGGGAAATGCTTCTTCTGACCCGTTTGCTCTTTTATAGGTCCTAAGGGACCGTAGGATGTTTCGGGGAGGCTGACCTTTATGGACGGACACACAAGTGTGCCGCACGACTTAGGCAAAATCAGCTAAGCCCGTGACATGTCAGCGATTGATTTTGACCATTGGCGATCAATTGAGGGAGAAAGAAGTGGGAGAAGAAGAGGGAGAAACCTGTTCCCTGTGCGTTGCTCTTCTCTGAAGCGCCCGTGCAATCCGGCGCTCGTGGGTGATTTTTCTTCTCGCATGGGGAGACGAAACATCTCCCCGCGTAGGGAGAAGAAGGCAACGTCGCCTCAACGATGTTGCCTGTGTTTTTTTTAATTTATATTATATTAATATTATATTATATATATTAGATTATATTATAATATACCGAGTGGTATGCATTATACGTATCGCTCGGTATCAGGTATCGTACCGTATCGAGATGAACTCGGTACGTCGATACAGATCGGTATGGAAAACCTTGCTAACAACTTTCTTGTAAGATTTTTCTTTTAATCTAAAGGTGTTAAGTGATCACACAAAATCCATGATGCCCCTATTCACTTTAATCATTGAGTTATTACTTTACAAAAAATCATTGAGTTATCAATATCTTCATCTTGTTGAATAATGGAATCATCCAACTTAAATATATCCTCATGTCTACTCGTAGTGTTAAAACCTTTAATTTTCACGTATTATTTCTATAATTTAATTTATGAATTAATTTTATTTATATCTTATCAACTAAAATTTAGGATTGAAATTTTGTACTGTATCGATGTATCGAGCTTTGTTTGGAACGGTATGGTACGGGTGTATTGAGCTGTACATTAGGGTGTATTGAGCGGTATATATATATATATATATATATATATATAAATAGAAAAATAATATAAAAATCTAAAAAGGAGGCGTATGTTGCCTCGGCGATGTCTCTTGCTCCTCTTCTCCTCGTCGCCTCAGACGAAGAGAAGAATGTGGTCTCCATCTCCTTATCAGTGATGTTCGATGAAGACGTCGAAGGTCGTCGGCGAAGAACGTGGCGAAGGTTGTAGACGTCTCTATCCTTCGGTGAAGAACACGTCGTAGGCTGTAGATGTCTTCGACCTTCAGCGAAGAATGCGACGAAGAAGTCGTAGAATTGCAGATGAGGCAATGAAGGAGACTGACTGCCTCTTCCACTGCTCTAGCTGTCGCCTCGCTATTACCTCTTGGATCGGGATCGTCAAGGGAGGGCGGCGTCGGATAGGGACACGTCGAGGTTCTCTCGATTCTCCCTCTTCTTCAAATGCCTTCTCTTTCTTTTTCCTTCTCGATGCTTCTTGCCTTCTTCTTCCCTCGCTAGGTTGATCTTGCCCGTGGCGGTCCAGAAATCGATCGTTATCGACTGTTTCGGGCTTATTTATCGAGCGGACCGCCTGGTAGCAGGCGGTTCGTGTATTGGTTCATGGGTGGTCTGCATATCGGTTCACGGGCAGATCGGTTGAGCAGTAGGATTCGAAATCGTAAATCCTCACTAAAATAATTTTCTATATGTAAGTAATAAGTTTGTTTATTATGAATGCAAAAGGATAAGGATCTAATGATGATTCTTGATGTAGCCTTACAGTCATAGGAAATTCATTGGACATGTTCCCTACAATTCTAATATTAGTGAATATACATCTCTTATAACATTAACATAAATTACCAGAAAAGGATATCCTATAAAATTGGTAAAACTTAAAGTGAGAAGAATTTCGAAAGATATATAATAGTGAAAAACATTACTAAGGAACTTATAAGTAAATGTAAGTCATAAAACAGAATTGTGAGAATAATTTTATGGGTTTTATTGATTTGTAAAAAATATAATTAATAAGATTTATTGGAAGTTTAGAACTAATAACATTTATAGACTTGCAAAAGTTAAAAAAAGATATAGGAACTTGGATTAGGTTAGTAAAGGACAAATATGAAACTAGAAAGTGTGCTTATAATGATATTGAAAGCAAGGAAAAGAAGCTACTACTATTTTTAAGACAACTTAGCTTTGGAGATCAAAGATAGTAATATAATTAAAAACCATATATTTTTAGGATAATTGAGATAAAGATAGATTTAAAAATTTGACAGTACCTCTTCTCAAGTTGGAGGACTTCAAAAAGTATATGGGAGCTCTGGGTATCTAGTTTCTTTCATAAAATTTGGAAACTAAAGCATATCTTGATTAGAGAAACTTTTAAAATCAATATATAGAACAAATGAGATATTCAACAACAACAACAACAACAACAACAACAACAACAACAAACTCATAAGTCTATTTACGATTGTCTACATGAATCTTTTGTTGTTATTGAGATCTATAAAAAGTCATATGTTTAGTTAAGTTTAGTATACTTGAATTTTTATTTATAATTTATGTTAAAGTCTTTTTAGGTCTTCCTCTACTTGTATCACTAATGTTAATTATTTCATCTTTTCTAATTACCATATTTGTAGGTCTCCAAGCGTATGTTCATATCATCTTAAACAATTCTTTCTTATCTTATCCTCTATTAAAACCAATCTTTCCAATATGTATCGCAAGGATTGCCTTACCGAGTAGTAAGACCCCATACCAGGCGGTATGCTCGATACGCACCAGTCCGATAGAGGATTAGTACGGTCCGTATAGCTCGGTACCTTAGTGCATCATGTGTCGGTACGCTCGGTATAGCTCGATACATAATGTACCGACAGTTGATTGATATGTCAGTATGGTACAAGGTGCGAACCTTGATTGAAGCGATACCTAGTTGTTCACAAATAGAAATATTTCTTTTTCTATCTTTTCTAGTAAATCCATACATTAATCTCATCAACAGAAACTTCTTGTATATGTTGTCTTTTGATTGCCCAACACTTGAATCAATAAAGCATTATGGCTCACAATTGTCTTATAAAATTTTCATTTTAATCTCAAATGTATTTGGTGATCACACAAGACTCCTAATGCCCTTATTTCAACTATCATGTTTTTACTCTATGAATAGTATCTTCATCGTTCTCTCCATCTTATTGAATAATTGATCCAAGATACCAAAAATTTGTACTTAAAAGAACTTGTCTATCAAACTTAACTATATTCTCCTATCTATTCATAGTATTACTAAGATTGCATTTCATATATTCAGTTTTAGTTCTACTTAATTTAAAACTTTTAGATTCTAAGGATTGTTTCCATAGTTCAAGTTTATAATTAATTACAGGCTCTCATCAAGTAAAACAATATCACCAGCAAATAACATACACAAATGAGATATTCAATGTTGAAAAGTCATCGTGCAATTAAGCTAATAAGATGTAGTATGAAATTTTGGAAGTGGGTGTAGTGAAGATTGAGATATAAGACTATTATTTTTCAAAAATTTGTTTGGCTTTTTGCATGATCAACCATTATGCTATTTATGTATTAAGACAATGGAAATATAAATAAGGAAGAGGAAAGACTTGCATATGGTTCATGTTCACTTACCACAAGTTCATTAGAGTTCATTAACAACTCCATCATACATATCTTTTATAAGGTCAGTCATATTAAGAGTAATTGGTGTGTCCAATGAGTTTCCTTTCATTAGCATGAATAACCAACTTTAAGTTCTTATCTTTCGATTATTAGTAAAGGGTGGGTTTTACTAAGCTCAGTCAAGATCAAGGTTTGCAATTTCGACCTATACCGCTCAGTATGGGCGGTACATACCAATCCGTCAGGTCGATATGCGGACCGCCCGCTATCGGGCGGTTTCGCCAAAAATCGATCGTCAGCGGTCGATTTCGGTTGTCGACGGTCGATTGAGAGAGAAATCGACCATCGGCGGTCGATAGAGGGAGAAATCGACTGTCGGCGGTCGATTGAGGGAGAAAAAAGGGACGAAGAAGAGGAAAAGAAGAAAAAAAAGAAAAGAGGAGTATCTATTTCCCCGCGCCATCCTCGTCGGCACGTCGTCGCTATCCGCGGGTCGCCAGCGCGCCGTCGCCGCCCGCGGGTCGCGTGTGCTTTTTCTCCCGTACGAGGAGACGGAATGTCTTCCCGCGCGGTGGGAGAAAGGTTGAGGCGACGTCGCCCCTTTTCTTTTTCTTATTAATATTTTAATATATTTAATATTATATAATATTATATTATAAAAGTTTATATTATATTTTAATATACCGTGCACACGGTACCAGTACTGTACTGGTACCGAGATAAACTCGGCACACCGGTATGGACCGGTAAGTTAAACCTTGGTCAAGATTGATTTCATAGTGCATTTAATAATATTTTTTCATTGATAAAAATCTAGTTAGGATTCATTGTAAATCTAAGTTATGGTGACATTTTAGAAAATAAGTTTCCAATTAAGTAGGATTAGTATTTAGAATCGAGTATTTTAAGTGTTGCTTTGGCAATATCTGAGACAAATTTAAATTACAGTTAATGTAATGGTGCAAATAATCCCATGAGGTGAAGGTCTTAGTTATTTTGACCATCTTTAGCTGAACATAAGAAAATGATTAATGAATTGTTCATTTAGTTGAATCATAATGATTGAAGTGGAGAAGAGCATTAGAGGCATTCAATGATTGTATTGTGTGCCATAAATCAAAAGAAACTTTTTGACATGGTTAGATTATCTGAATCTTGCATAATGTTTGGTATTCAAGGAAAGAATATAAAAAAGCTAATTTTGGTGATATTATAATGTTGAAGTGGAATGTGGGATTTAACATCAAAGATCGATGCAAAATATTTATATTGGTGAACAGTTAAGGATCTTTTTGGCCAAGGATAAAATATGGTAAAATCTTTAAGATGGTACAGGCATGTTAAAAAAGGACCTATAAATATATATCAACAAAGTGTAAGAAGTCAATTAGACTTGGTAGGAGGAGGGGAGAGAGAGAGAGAGAGAGAGAGAGAGAGATGTAAGAGAACTTCATTAGTAGTAGTTGAAAGATTTGTTGTCTCTTAGTTTGATTATTATTTCATTGATTAGATTCTGAACAATGACCGTGATTTGCAAGTCCAGATTGGCAGCTGCATATGCATTCTTTAAGATCAGAACTGTTTGTTCTGGATTACCCTGAAATGATGATTGGATTTCAACAAATTATGGGGTTTAAGATGTTGCACTCTTTTCTTAGTTTTACGGAACGATTGTCTGATTAGTGCATGCAAACTTTGTTGTTATTGTCTTATTGAGTCTTATCTAGTCGGATACTTGTTTTCTTAATTTTAGGATCTTCCTAATTTTTAATGTGTGGGAAGTATCTTTAGCATTTGGTTTTGCTGATGTAAATGTTAATGTGATCTCTTGTGAATACCACAGTAAATTATAATGTGATGCGTGTCTTAGAAACAAATATTGCATTTAAGTCCAATAGAGTATATTTTCTGTCTAATTATCAGAGTTACAGTATCATGCTTCCGTTGTTCATAACTTTGTTAATTTGACCTTGCATTTGTATAAAGTTTACTTCACTATTATTTTTGTTTCAGAATAGCACCATTTCGAAATGGCTCAATAGACAAGTGGCATCGGAAGACACAAGTCACTAGTGGTGCAGCTGCATTTAGAGGCAAATTGCAGGCATTTAATCAGGTGATGTTGAGACACTAATGACGTTTTTGACTTTCTTTAAAGAACTTTTTCTTTGAATTTAAGTTCAATTTTCTCTTTCCTCACTATGTTCTTTTGCCATCTGTGACTGCAGAACATTAGTGAACAAGTAGCTGGTTACATGAGAGATCCAAGCAGAATGATTAGGAGGATGCAATTAAGTAGATCTTCTGTTGGCATATTTGGAAAAGTAAGTTTCTACATCTAACAAAGTGGGCTGGGTCAAGTCTGTATATTCAATATGGAAATTATAAAAATGGTTCTAGTCTTGATGCTCTGTTATTCAGGTACCTGAGGTGTCTGAATCTGAGACCATAAAGGAAGAGGTTTTATACTTACCCTATTCATGTCAATGCTTTCATTTTGTTGTTCAGACTTAGATGACATCTTGATTTGTTGATTTCCTTGTTCATTGAATCCGTCGGGTATGTTACAAGTAACAGAAAAGAACTGTTCTAGAATTGAAGCAATTAAAATGGAACATAAATTAACAAAGTTATTGACTTCAGTAAGCCCTTGATTCGCTTAGGTTTTTATGCTGGAAAATTGCAATCTGTAATTTTCAAGATTTACTGTTCATGGTATATTTTGTTCAGATATTTAGCATCTTATTTAAACTACAAATAGGATTTGCTTTGCCAAAATTCTTGCATGTTTGCGGAATCCACACTTCATCGTGCTAATGTGTTGAATTTACTTAGGGCAATGTTCAAGATGGAAGCACAGATGGCGATCCAGAGCTACTTGATGACTCTGAATTCTATTCACAACTTCTGAAAGAATTTTTGGAGTCTAATCTTACATCATCTGGTTAGTAGTTCTGTATTTAATACGTCAGCTGATACCTATTTATAGACCATTCTCTTCACCTGTGAAGTATATATTCTTTGTATTTAGATTTAGACCTTTGGAAATCATTTTTATGCTAGGGTAGTATTGACTCTTTTCTGTCGTTCATTCTTTCTTCCCAAATCACTTCCAGAGGTGGCTTTTTATGCTCTGAGAAAGTTACAGCCTAAGAGACGAAAGGTCGTTGACCGTCGTGCTTCAAAGAGTCGAAAAATAAGGTAACTAATAATTTAAAATTGGTATTCTTAGATATCTTTCTTCTTAGTTTCTGCTGATGATTTCTATTTCAGGTATCATGTACATGAAAAGATTGTCAATTTCATGGCTCCAGTGCCAATGCTTCTTCCGTCTATGGCCCCAAAGTTATTTGACAATTTGTTTGGCATGACAAATCAGCAATCAACTTCTGTTGTGTAATACGGGATGACTCGAATTGCAAAGTTTGTCAAATGTAACGCAGGTTTTGTAACGCAAAATTTTTTATATTCTATTTTTGTGTTAATTTATAATAGCTTTTTGTTATTAGAAACCTTTTTAACTCTTGTACAATTCAATTGGTGTATCTGATCTTAATAGTAAGGCGTAGTATTTTCCTTCACAATTACCAGTCAAATGGTGTTCATTAAGTTGCGTTTAAGAAATGAATTCTCTGAATTGATTAGATTGAATTTAGTGGCCACTTTTTGAATTGATTTCTAACCCCATATTTAAAATTAATATAACTTAAAACGAATTCATAAAAAATGCTTTCTAAAACTTCACACAAGCATATGGAAAAAATTATATTAAATTTGACCTTTTTTCGGATTAGCCCCTCGTTTCATGGAATCAAGCCTAAAAATTCTAACTTTTCATGCTATGAAATTTAGATTTTTTGAATTAATATTCTAGGCTTGATATTTTTAACTTGAATTCAGTTCCACTAATTCTTTACTCACTCAAATTTAGGATTTATTTTCAAACTTGATACACGAATATAAAAGGAGTTTTTAGGTTTCAAATCCATATAGTAAGGGGCTATTTTATAAAAAAAATCTAATATAGTGTGATTTAAGCTCTTAGTATGTTGACATTAGTGAAAACAATTTTAGTTTTGAAAAAAATCAGTCTTTTTTAACTCAAATGATATAAGCTACATTGATGTCGAATAAATTATATTTGAATAAATTACATTGAACGCTATTTCTATCTAAATTCATTTGATTTTTCACCCACTATTTCTATCAGTATTTCTATCTTATTCTTAGACTGCAACCATACAAGCTTTTTGGATAAATTAAGTTATCGGGTCTAGAAAATAACATGGCTATTCTCGAGTGAATTGTTATAATAGCATACAAATCAACATTCAATTCTTTATCAACTTTGGATGTGAAACTAAAATTGGGATATTATATTCATTTAATTCTTCATCCACCTTTAATGTGAGATTAAATTGAGGTATTACAATCTCTACCATGTAGAGGTTTGTTATCCTTGTCAGTGTCTAACGTAGCTTAGAGTTGAGCTGTGCATGTAAGGTCCAGTTCAACAGTAACTCCAAGTTACTGACGATAATATTTTCATTAAGTTATCTCAAATATTTATCTTCTATTGATGTGGCGTTAGACTAGAGTATTACAAGCTCATGTGACTTTGTATTATGATGTACACCTCTAGTCCTATCTACTAATTACTCTTTCATGCTAAACTCTTATTATGTCTAATATTAGGTTGGACTTGGCATCATTTCTCACGTGGCATAGTAAGATAGTTAATTTATTAATTTTGTTGAGGTTGAACTACTAACCCAAAATAGTTAGGTTTCAATTAATAATAATAAACCCATCAAATCCCTTCATTCAGCTTTTTAACACTTTCGATATCAAACTACATACACCACTTTCCTCAAATTCACATAAATTCAAATAAACATGAAGAGACACCTTGAAGAATATATTAAATGATTAAAGATATTGATGATATCATAGATATTGTCGACTGACGAGTTAGCCCAATCAATTTGTTGCGAAGGTGTTGGCTCATCTTGGTGTCTCTCCCTAACTGACATAGGAGACTTGACGGGGGTGACATGGTGTAGGCTGTCTACTAAGAGATCATTCCATTGTTGGGTATTTGACTTGGGACAACTAAGTAAATGGATTGAGATTCTCTAAGCTACAGGGTCCCTTCTCCGAAGGTTAGATCATCTGTGTGTCTTCAGGTGATTGGCGACTCTGCATGCCAGACTAGCACCAAGGGTTGTCTGAAGCGATCTCTTATTAGGAACTTGTAAATTTTTGAACTTAAGAGTTATGTTTTTTAGTTATATTTCTGTGAGTTTGTTAGTCTAGTAGGAGACAGTGTATTTAAAATTTATTATTTAATTAGGAGTCTAAGTCCTAAGAGATTTTGAGGTGGAAGAGTCCAAATCCTCAGAGAATATTGGGTGAACCTATATAAATATAAATGTAAATGATTCTTTATCATCAAGAAAATACAAACCCTAGGAGACCAATCTAGTAAGTGATTATGGAATCACTTTTCCATATTTTCTGTGTATAATCCTAGTGATTTTATCGTTTGTGATCCAACTATAGATCTCCGGTGCAACTCCTCTTTGATCTTGGAGTCACCTCGCGTAAACCTGCCACCACAGTTGCAGCCATCGGTCGTGCTGCTATCTCCCTCTGTCGTCGTTGCACCAGCACGTTCCTTCTTCCTTTGGCTGATGTCGCCATCTCCCTCCTCTACTGTCATCGCTGCCTCTGCCATCTCCCTCATCTACCACCTGTAGCCCACGCCCTCCTCACCCTGCATCCGCCAACATTCCATCTCCTGTGCGTGGAACTCCTCGTGGCCATGCAACGACCCTCGCACGACATCCTCAAGCAATATTTGGCGTTGAGCACCCCATCCCGCTCGTTGGTGACCGAGCAAGTAAGGGACCATCGCTGACCTCCCGTCGTCGGTGGCAGGGGAACACGATCTGTAGCTACGCAATCGCCTCTCAGCGATCGTAGCGAGCGGCGACGCCGCTGTTGGGGAAGGAGGAGCAAGGAAATGATAAAACAGAATACTACGATCCAAATAACGGAAAACACTTTCAATCAAGAAAACGACGTAGTATTAAACAGGAGGTAAAAGAACAAGAACACTTACAAGATTATCTCCAAATGCACACATTCTATTTTCTGCACTACTACTTCATTCACTAAGGTCCTATTTATAGGATATAATAATCACTTCCTTCATCCCATCATTAATAACTACCTCATTATTTCACCCATTATTAATAACTACCTCATTATCTCACACATCATTAATAACTACCGCCACTAACTTATAAACAACCTTCACAACTCCTAAACATGGGCCACTACTCCTTATCATGTTAACTAACTATGTAACTACCATGAATCAATTCTCAACACTCCCCCTTGATTCATAGTTACATACACCAATTTGAGACATAAAATAAACATGCTTCTGAACTGGAAGTGACTTGGTGAGAATATCTGCAACTTGTTCATCCGTGCCACAATACTTCATTGTTATAGCTCCATTTGCTACAAGATCTCGGATGAAATGATAGCGTATCTCTATATGCTTTGTTCTTCCATGAAATATTGGATTCTTCGTCATTGCAATTATAGCTTTGTTGTCACAAAATATTTCTGTTGCTTCCTTTTGTTCTTGATGAAGATCTTCAAGAAGTCTTCTAAGCCATATAGCTTGACATGTTGCTGATGTTGCAGCTACATACTCCGCTTCCGATGTCGACAATGCAGTTGTTTCTTGCTTCTTTGAACTCCAAGATATAGCTCATGATCCAAAGCTAAAAATATTGCCTGAAGTACTCTTTCTATCATTCAAATCTCCTGCCCAATCACTATCAGTAAAACCAAATAATTTACATTTAAAAATTATGAGAATACCAAATTCCATAATCCGTAGTTCCAGCAATATAACGTAAAATTCTTTTAACAGCTCCGAGATAATGTTTACTTGGGCTTTGCATAAACCTGGATACTACACCAACAGAGAAGGTAATATTTGGTCGAGTATGAGTTAGATAGATCAAACCTCCAACTAAACTTCTGTAGTATCTTGCATTTGTCAAACCTGTACCATCTTCAAGTTTCAATTTCTCATTTACATTCATGGGTGTAGCTGCAGCTTTGCATTTAATCATGTTAGATTTCTTGAGCAGATCAATTGCATATTTTCTTTGTGAAATAAAAATTCCATCTGATCCTTGCTTCACCTCCAACCCAAGAAAATAGTGCAATAGACCTAAATCTGACATTTTAAACTTATTCATCATGCATTTTTTAAATTCTGCCACAACAGAGACAGATGAACCCATATATATAATATCATTAACATAAAGGCAAACCATAAGAATATTATGTTCACCTTCTTTCTTCAGATAAAGTGTAGGTTCATTATCACTCCTTTTAAATCCATTTTAATGAAAATAACAATCAATTTTATTGTTCCATGCTCTTGGAGCTTGTTTAAGCCCATAAAGTGCTTTCTTTAGCTTATATACCATTTCTTCATATCCTTTAACCAAAAAACCTTCAAGTTGAGTAACAAAAACCTCTTCTTGTAAATCTTCATTTAAAAACGCAGATTTCACATCAAATTGATAAACAGGCCAACTCAAATAAGCAGCTAGAGCCACAAAGGTTCTCACGGTTTCGAATCTAGCAACTGGAGAAAAAGTATCATCAAAGTCAATACCTTGTTGTTGCGAATATCCTTTTGCTATAAGCCGAGCTTTATGCTTTTGGATGCTTCCATCTACATTATACTTTGTTTTGTTCACCCATTTCAAACTAATAGCTTTCTTTTCTTTTGGTAGATCCATTAGCTCCCAAGTTTCATTCTTCTCAATTGACTTGATTTCCTCCTTCATTGCTTTTCGCCATTCCTCTTTTTCAACTGCTTCCTCAAAACTTATAGGATCTGAAATAAATAAAGCAAATGTTGAATCATAAATTTCTGTTAGTGATCTAAACCTTCCTGGAGGGGTTTCATCTGAGGAATCATTTGCTGAATTTGAGCTACTACTGGGTGAGGTTGACGTTGAACTTGTTGGAGCAGGATCTGTCACTTGATTCGATGGAGTAACTAGTTCTGCCGGAACACGAATTTGTGTTTCACCTTCATTAATCTCCCAATTCCAACTTGCCCTTTCATCAAATACAACATTTCTGTTAATAATAACTTTGCCACTTACAGGATTATATAATCGATATGCTTTGGATTGTGCAGAATATCCAATTAAGATGTATTTTTCTGATTTTTCATCAAGCTTATGATGATTTTGTGAATTTACCAAAGCATAAGCAATACAACCAAAAATTCTTAGATGGCTTACAGTTGGCTTTATACCATACCAAGCTTCAAAAGGAGTTCGATTCATAACAGCCTTTGTCGGTGAAATATTCAACAAATAAACTGCTGTTGCAACTGCTTCTGCCCAAAACTGATTTGGAAGATGCTTTCCTTTAAGCAAACTTCTTGCCATTTCGACAACAGTTCGATTTTTACGTTCAGCTACACCATTTTGCTCTGGTGTATATGGTGCTGTTAATTCCCTGCGAATACCATTTTCTTCACAAAAAGAATTAAACTCATTAGAGATAAATTCACCACCTCTATCTGTCCGAAATGTCTTTATGCGTCTACCACTTTGCCTTTCTACAAGTGCCTTGAATTTTTGAAAGTTATCAAATGTTTCAGATTTCGATTCCAAAAAATATACCCAACTCATGCGACTATAATCATCAGTAAATAATAGAAAATATCGACTTCCCCCAAAAGATTTTGTATTCATAGGTCCACATAAGTCAGTATGTATTAATTCAAGACAATTAGATGCTCTCCATGCTTTTCCAACAGGAAATGGTTTTTTACTTTGTTTGCCATAAATATATCCTTCACATACATCAAGTGTATTAATTTTAGGCAATCCATAAACCATTTCTTTTCTATTTAACAACCTTAAACCTTTAATATTAAGGTGTCCATATCTCAAATGCCATAAATTTATCTCATTCTTTTGATTTGCAACAAGGGCATGTTTCTCAATATTTGAAACATCAATTGGAAACATCTTATTTTACGTCATGCAAATATTTGCCATAATCAAGCCAGATTTTTTATCTTTAATAGTGCAGGAACCATCATCAAATATAACTGAATATCCAATATCTATCAATTGTCCAATACTCAATAAGTTATGTGATAAGCCAGGAACATAGAAAACATTATCAAGGTGTTTTACCTTCCCTCGATTTGTCTTCACCTCAATTGTTCCTTTTCCTTCTACTTGGATTTGCTTGCTATCTCCAAGTTTAACTTTCAACTTGTCAGTTTCATCAATATCTCTAAATATTGATCTTATGCCTGACATATGATTAGAACATCCACTATCCAAAAACCAAATATTATCCGAGATATTATTAACTTGTGAATGAGTCATAAACAACTTACTATTGTCTTCATTTTCTTCCACATAGCTTGCTTGCTTTTCTCTTTTCCAAAGCAATCTGCCTTCATATGACCAAACTTCTTACAATAGTGACATTGAATTTCACTCTTGTAGTTTTTCTGATCATAATTTGATTGTCTTTCATCATGCCCATCAAAGTGTCCTCTTCCTCTTCCTCTTCCATTTCCTCTACCACAAAATCCTCCTCTGCCACGTCCTCTTCCAGTTGATTTTTTGTCTTCTTTTGAAGTATAAGACTCCCCCTTAACCTGAAATGCTTTTTCTTTACTTTTTTTCAGTGACCTGTTCAACCTTGCTTCATATGCTTGCAAGGAACCCATTAGTTCATCAAATGAATAAGTAGATAAGTCCTTTGACTCTTCAATTGCCGCAACAACATGATCAAATTTCGGAGTTAAACTTCTCAAAACTTTTGCAACAATTATTTGATCATGAAAATGTTCACCATAAGATTTCATTTGACTAACAATTTCAGTCACTCGAGAAAGAAAATCTTGCATTGATTCATTGCCTTTCATAAACAAAATTTCAAACTCACGGCGAAGGGTTTGAAGTTTTACCGTAATCACCCTCGATGAGCCTTGAAATTCATTTTGAAGTATCAACCAAACTTGTCTTAAGGTTGACGCTGCTGCAATTCTTGAGAATATTGTCTCATGCACAACTTGCTGAATGAAGAACAATGCCTTTGAGTCCTTCTTTCTATTCTCCCTCAGCCTGGTTTCTTCATCTGGATCTGCATATCCATTCTCTATCAAGTCCCAAAGATCCTGAGACTTGAATAGAGTCTTCATCTTGATACTCCAAAATTTATAGGATTTGCCCGAGAAGATGGGAATAAGGGGTTAAGATATAGAATTGCCATTAAAAGCCATAATGCCCAGTTCAGATTGAAACAAAGCTCTGATACCACAAATGTTGGGGAAGAAAGAGCAAGAAAATGATAAAACAGAATACTACGATCCAAATAGCGAAAAACGCTTTCAATCAAGAAAACGACATAGTATTAAACAAGAGGTAAAAAAATAATAACACTTACAAGATTATCTCCAAATGCACACATTTTATTTTCTACACTACTACTTCATTCACTAAGGTCCTATTTATAAGACATAATAATCACTTCCTTCATCCCATCATTAATAACTACCTCATTATCTCACCCATCATTAATAACTACCTCATTATCTCACCCATCATTAATAACTACCTCCACTAACTCATAAACAACCTCCACAACTCCTAAACATGGGCTACTACTCCTTATCATGTTAACTAACTATGTAACTACCATGAATCAATTCTCAACAGCCGCTAGCACCCTCCCTTCGCTGCAATCTCCTAGCCACCATCGCCCACCTCCTATACTGTCTACAGCCAGCGCCTCCCCCTCCAACCGTGACCCTCGACAATTCCTCCTGGCCGCGTGATGGTCTCTTTCCCTGCTTCCTAGCCACGCCACCATCGTTGTCCTTCACGCAGCCCCCGCAGCCAGTGCTGATCGTTTCTTTCCGCATCCTCTATTGCCATCTTCCTCCTCAGCCAGCATCGATCCCTTCTTCCAATTCCTCTGTCACCAGCGCCGATCCCTTCTTCCTACTTTCTCTACCGCCATCTTCCTCCTTAGTCGTGTCTTTGTCGGAGATGGCGTTGCCGGCATCATCTTCCAGCAGCATGTCTTCCAGTGCACATCCCAATCGCGCGATCGCCACTGCTTCGCAGCCGCGCGATCGCTACTGCTTCCCCTCCAGCCGGATGATTGCCCCAGCCCTTGTCGCCACTATCGCTTCCATCCGTCATCAACCACCGAGCGCAAAAGGAAGATGGAGAGGTGTCCCTTTTGGTGTGCAGCAAGCATCGCTGCTTTCTAGCCGTCGATGTTTCCGCCTCTGTCGCCACCTCCCAACCGTGCCGCCAACCATTGCTTCCTAGCCAAGCAGCCACCATCCACCATTCCATTTGCTGGTGATCGAGCAGGAAAGGGCAACCACAATGACGCTAACACTGCCAGCGCTTTCCACTCTAACCATGCCGTGTCCCTCCTCTGTTTCCAACGTTGCTTCCTCCTTTGTCGGCGACTACATCCAATTCCACAGCCTCCCTCGATCTTCTCTTACTCCATTGCACTGCTTCCTCCTTAGCTGCTGCCTCCCAACCGTGCCAATAGCCACTACTTCCAAACAGCATGACAACCATCACTATCTCCTCTGCTGACCATGCAGCCACATCAATCCCTTCCGCGCACAACCTCGACTGCCGTAATCTCTCACTGCCACAATCGCTCAGTTCCGTTGCAGTTCCATCAAATAGGTAGAACTAATGCTCTTGACCTAACACTAGAAATAGGAATTGAGTATTAAAGATCTATAGTCCTACACAATAATTGCTGACAACAAGTGAAAGCCTAATTAAAATTCTTGAAAATTAGAATTAAGAACTTATTATAGGAAACACTTAATAATTTCAAAAGGAGCATGTTAGAGAGCTTTAGCAAATTTGCAAGATGGAAGTTCAAGTCTCACATTGAATCGATCTTGGGACACAAAAAAAGTGTACCAAGAACATGACACTAATTACCTATGCTTGAAAGTGGAATTTCCAAGATCGATGGGGTTTCGACTAGTTGGATCTCTAGGGCATAATTTTCTTTTTCAATTTCACAGAACTCTAGAAGAATCAAAGGTAGAAATAGCTTCAATCCAATTAGATGATGATGTAATCTAATGGTATAACTAGTACAAAACCTATCATGAGATTTTTTTGTGGGAACAATTCAAGAGAGGACTTTTTGTTTGCTTTCGACCATCGGAGTATGAGAATATTGATGGTACTTTGTCAAAATTCGTCAAACCTCTACAGTGCTAAAATATCAGAGCCGATTTTAACGATTGTCAAATCAAGCCAAAAATCAGTCGGAATGATAATTGAAGGGTACATTCATCGAAGGCCTTAGTCAGATATGCAGTGTGAATAAGGCTCACTAACCCCACACTATGACAGCTGCAATCTAATTTGCATGTGTGTAAGAGGCAAAAATCAAAAGGAGTATCTACAAATAGAAGTGACAACAAACAGATGATTATTAAGCTGCCCGCTCTATCTATTCCTAAATAAAACCCTAACACCCGAAGACTAACTCAAGGAAAGATCAATGAAAAGTTTGTGTTGACATTGTGATGAAGAGTGGAGTAAGGAGCACCAATGCAAACAATGGCAGCTTCTTATGATTGAACCAATTGAGGAGAAACCAGAAGCTCATAATGTAAACTCTGATCATGAAGGTGTGGATTATGATGAAGATGTTGGAACTATTATACATACTCTGTATACATTAATCGGCTACTATAACCTATAAACTATGAAAATTAGAGAAATTTTGAAACATCAACCTGTTATTATTTTGATTGATACTAGTAGCACTAATAATTTTATGGACAATAAGTGAAGTAAAGGTCACCGATGGATGATCGAAGATCAAACTGATTATACAAAGCTAAGAATTGCTAGTGGATTTCCTTTTGATACCCTTATAAGATTTAGAAGTATTGCTTGAAATTGAATGGTTGTCAACCTTGGGTGATATCTCATGAATTTTTTTTAAAACTAATTATGAAGTTTTTTATCAATGGAAAGCAGGTGATCCTTAAGGGAAGATGTAAAAGCAAGGTCACAATTATCATTAGCCATCAGATAGAGAGGGTTCTTTAGAAGACTGCAATAATTTCTACATCGAAAGGTTGGCCCATTGCTTACACTATCACAAATTTTGAAACATCAACCTGTTATTGTTTTGAGTTATATTTCTAAGTTTGTTAGTCCAATAGGAGTCAGTTATGAGTTTATTTAAAATTTATTATTTAATTAGGAGGCCAATTCCTAAGGAACTCTAGGGTGGAAGAGTCCAAGTCCTGAGGGACTCTTGGGTGGAACTCTATAAATATAGGTGTAATTGTTGGTGGGAAACCTCAACGGGAGCATCACATACACAACAGAAGATCAAAACAAAACTAGTTTACCACGTAGATCAAAATCGTCGTACAAAATATTGGTGCAAGAACAAGCCAAAAACTAAAAGACTACATTATGTGAGAGATTATTTACCTAGGAAGATCACATATTCCTATTTTTTCAAATCTGGATGGAAAGGATGAAGGAGGTCAAGTGTTATCTCTAGCGGTATCTACATGATGGATCGCTGCAGCGATACGCCTCCAAGCACAACCCCAAGTCTCGTAACTTTTGCACAAAGGGAGGGAGGAGAATAAGAAGGGGTGGCTAAAGGTGCAGTCTATCATCTATGTGCTTCTCATCCTATTTATAGAGAGCCACCCATATAACCCTAATGAATCCTACCTTATGTTGAATCTTGGATTTTGATAATGAGATCAATTGATGAGTGTTTATCTAGCATGTGTGTTAGAGGAAGATTTCTAGGTCTAACGATGATAGGAGCAATGAAGTTACAACCAGATGATGGGCCAAGATCAAGCTTGGGCATCAGGCCGGGTTGGGATGATGCAGTGGGATCTCGCCAAAGTTCGCTAGGAGATTCATCGAAGGGATTGGAAAGCTCATTGGGAATACACCGGGAGATCACCGGAGGAAGACCAGAAAACTCGCCACAAGAATGTTGGAGGCTGTCGGATTGGCGAGAGTTAGGTCTTGTTTAGCTTGCTGGTCATTAAGTGTTGTAATCATTGAGTCATAGTTAGAAATTGAGTAATAACTGAGTTGGATTTGGATGAAATCTAAATCAACTCAATAAGTAACCGGGTCCACTATTGGGGTTTGATTAAGCTTAAGTTGAGCTCAATTGGTTAACCAGAGAGTTGGTTAATATCATGTTCAATCTAAAATTCGAAAAGTGGAGGGAACCACTTTTGTAAAAATTTCGATGGGTAAATCGCTAGTAAGTGATGGGTGTATTGCCGCCGCCCAGGCTTTTGGGCGATTGACAACTACTGACCCACCGAGGTTGAACCACTGCAGAACTGGGTACTTGATTATCTCGGGCGATGGGTAAACCACCGTACCACAGTGTTTGGTTGAGCCGCCCAGGTCGGCAGCTAAATCACTTGTACCCAATTTTTTCAGGTATGTTTAATTTTTGGCTCCAATTTCTAAAGCCACTTGGGGTCTATAAATATCCCATGTATTCTTACATTCACAATAACTCTTTTTGGGCAATTAAACTCTATGAAAAAGAAATTGAGTGTGATTTGTAAGAAAAAGAAAAGGGAAGGGAGAGAGCTTAGAGTTAAAAATTTTCTCAAAGTCTCCCTTGTAAGCAAAGTGTAGGGGTTTGGTCTTCACCTAAAGAAGATCGGTAGTGGACATCGGTATGCATCAAGAAGGAGGACTCGGGAGTGGACGTAGGCCGTTGGCGCCGAACCACTATAAAAATTATGAGTTCATTTTTTGCTTTTCTTATTAACGCTTTCGATCTTTTTTACTTTTTAAAGACAGGAGCATCAAATGGTATCTTGATAGTGGATGCTCAAGGCATATAACCGAAGATCCATCTTATTTTTCTAAGCTCACTAACTTAAGTGAAGGAGTTATTACATTCGGAGACAACAACAAGAGTAAAATCATTAGAAAAGAAACAATAGGTAACACATCAAACCTCTTGATTGAAGATGTGTTGTTAGTTGATGGCTTAAAACATAACTTGCTTAGCATTAGTTAATTATGTGATAAAGGATATGTGATTAAATTTTAACCTAATGCTTGCATAATTGAATTGCCATACAAAAACAAATCCTTGATTGCCTTAAGAAACAACAATGTATACACTATATATATTGAAAAATTTTGTGAGGAAACTTATTTTTTTGCTTTGAACGATGATGCTTGGATTTGACATAAAAGATTAGGTCATGCTAGCATAAAACTTTTAAACCAAATCTCTACCAAGAAACTACTAAGCGATTTACCTAATTTTAAGTTTATCAAAGATAAAGTATGTGACACTTGTCAATTAGAAAAATAAATAAAGAGTTGCTTTAAGTTAAAAAATCAAATTAGCACCTCTAGACCACTTCAATTAATCCATATAGATCTATTTGGATCAATTGACATTACAAGTTTAGGTGGTAGCAAATATGCATTTGTTTTAGTGGATGACTTTAGTAGATATACTTGGACCTATTTCTTAGTACATAAAATTGATATATTTAAAAATTTTATAAAATTTTGTAAAGTTATTCAAAATAAAAAAGGATGCATGATTTCTTTAATACGAAGTGATCATGGTGGAGAATTTTAAAATAATAATTTTTTAAAATTTTGTGATTCAAATGGATATATCCATAACTTCTCTACTCCATAAAATCCACAATAAAATGGAGTAATAGAAAGAAAAAAATAAGAGCTTACAAGAAATGGCTAGAACAATGTCGAATGAACATAGTCTTCTCAAATATTTTTGGGCCGAAGCCGTTAATACGACATGCTATGTTTTAAATAGGGTTATAGTAAGACTATTACTCACTAAATTTCCTTATAAATTATGGAATATTAAAAAGCCCAATATTTCTTATTTTAAAATATTTGGTTGTAAATGTTTTATTTTAAATGAAAAGGATAGTTTAGGTAAATTTGATGTAAAATCTGATGAATGTATTTTTCTAGGTTATTATTCTATTTCAAAAGTTTATCATGTTTTTAATAAAAGGACATTAGTAATAGAAGAATCTATTCATGTTATTTTCAATGAGCTTTCTGAATTTAAGAAGATTGATTTTGATCCTTTGAATTTAAAAGATAACACTCCTAAAAGTAACTTGGATATATTTACTTCTAATACCTTACTCAAAGAATGGAAGTATGTGAATGATCATCCTAAGGAGCTTATAATAGGAGAAATATTAAAAGGAATTCAAACTCAGTCTTCTTTTAGAAAATTTTATGTTAATGCCGCATTTCTTTCTCAAATCGAGCCAAAATTTATTGATGAGGCCCTAAGAGATGATTATTGGGTTAATGCAATGCATGAAGAGCTTAATCAATATGAGAGAAATGGGGTATGAGAGCTTGTTCCTAGAGCTAATGACTATTTAGTGATTGGTACTAAATGGGTATTTAGAAACAAGCAAGATGAAAATGGTCTCGTGGTTAGAAATAAGGTTAGATTAGTGGCCAAAGGTTTCAACTAAGAAGGAATTGATTATGATAAAACCTTCACTCCCGTGGCTAGACTTGAAGCCATAAAGATGCTCCTTGCTTTTACTTCTTTTAAAAATTTTAAGTTATTTTAAATGAATGTTAAAAGTGCTTTTCTAAATGATTTTATTTCTGAAGAAGTGTATGTTGAATAACCCCCTGACTTTGAAAATAATCTTCTTCCTAATCATGTTTTTAAACTTACAAAAGCTCTTTGTGGATTAAAATAAGCCCTTCGGGCTTGGTATTAAAGACTTAGTTCTTTTCTCATTTTAAATAAAATTTCAAAAGTCAAGGTTGATACCATATTATTTTTAAGTATTTTAAAAATAATTTATTTGTTATTTAAATTTATGTTGATGATATCATTTTTGGATATACAAATGAATCTTTATGTGAGTCTTTTACTAAATAAATGAGTTAAGAATTTGAAATGAGTCTAATGGGTAATTTAACGTTATTCTTAGGATTATAAATAAAATAACATGATGATGGTATTTTTATTAGTCAAGATAAGAACACGTTGAACTTGATAAAATGATTTGGGATGGAAAATGCTAAAGCATTAAACACTCCCAGGAGCACATCTACGAAGTTAGACTTAGATAGTGAAGGAGAAAACTTTGATAAAAAAACTTAGAGAGGTATGATAGGAAGTTTATTATACTTAACTGCTAAAAGATCGGATATCATGTTTAGTGTTGGATTGTGTGCAAGGTATCAATCTAACCCAAAACTCTCTCATTTGAAATCAGTTAAATAAATTTTTATATACTTAAAAGGAGCATCTAAACTAGGATTATGGTATCCTAAATTAAATAATTTTAACTTGATTGCCTATTCGGATGCTGATTTTGGTGGATGTAGAATAGATAGAAAAAGTACTACTGGAATATGTCAATTTTTGGGGCATGCATTTGTTTCTTGGACTTCCAAGAAACAAAATCAGTAACTTTATCTACTGTGGAAGCAGAATACATTACAACTAGTGCATGTTGTTCCCAAGTCATTTAGATGAAAAATACACTAGAAGACTATAGAATAAAATTAAAAAATATTCCTATAAAGTGTAATAATACAAATGCTATATGTCTAACAAAAAATCATATTCAACATTCAAGAACCAAACATATTGATATTAGACATCATTTTATAAGAGATCATGTAAATTGTCAAGATATCTCTTTGGAATTTATTAATACTAAACATCAATTAACGGATATTTTTATAAAACCCTTAAGTGAAGAATAATTTGATTTTCTTAGAAGAGAACTCAGAATGTTAAATCATGAAAATATATGAATTGCTTGATTTCATGAGAATGAGCTATTTTTTGATAATATTTTATTATTCCCATGAGATTTTTATCTTATTATTCACAAAAAGGAGAAAAAATTACATGATGATGATTTTATTATTTTATAGATTTATTTGCTACGTTTGCTTGAAATTCACATGAGATGATTTTAAAATATATGAATACCTCTTAAACTCTTGAATCTTATTGGATTTCTTGGATTTTCGAGCTTATCTTTAAAATTTTCTTTTTGAAATTCACCTCTACAAAATTGAAAGCTCTTATTAATAATATTTTTACAACTTCTCCCTTGTTTTCTTTCCTTCTTTTTTACAAGAGGAAGAAAGTTTTTTATGAATCATATTGTATTTTAAAAAGGGGGAGCAAAACTCATAAGCCTAAAATCCTTAGTCCCACTTCTCACCCTTTTGTTGATGACAAAGGGCGAGAAATGGATGTTGATGACTTATGTAATTGAATGGATGTTGATGACTTATGTAATTGAATGGATACTGGTGACTTATGTAATTAAATGGGTGTTGATGCCTTATGTAATAACTTAAGAACTTTTTTTAAATATTTAGAATTCATGATAATCCTTGATGCGTTGATGACATGATACTTTAAAAGTAAATTATTGTTGATATGTCTTATTACAATCCTTGAAATATGATTTGTTTGAAATATTGATTGTCTTAATTCACTTGAATTCAAGAGTGAGTGATTCTCTTAAATTTAAGTCTTTTTACCATGACATGAATTTAGGGAGAGTTAGGATTAACTCGCGTCATCAATTGATTGTCATCATAAAAAAGGGGGAGATTGTTGAATCTCAAATTTTGATGATGAGATCAATTGATGAGTGTTTATCTAACATGTATGCTAGAGAAAGATTTACAGGTCTAATTATGATAGGAGCAATGAAGTTATAACCAGATGATAGACCAAGATCAAGCTTGGGCATCGGGCTGGGTCTGGACGATGCAGTGGGATCTCGCCGAAGTTCGCTAGGAGATTTGCTGAAGGGATCGAGAAGCTCGCTAGGAACACACTGGGAGATCACCGGAAGAGACCAGAAGACACGCCGCAAAAATGTCAAAGGCTGTCGGATTGGTAGGAGTTAGGTCTTGTTTAACTTATTAGTCATTAAGTATTGTAATCATTGAGTCGTAGTTAAAAATTGAGTCCTAATTGAGTTAAATTTGGATGAAATTCAAATCAATTCAATAAGGTAACTGGGTCCACTATTGGGGTCTGATTGAGCTTAAGTTGAACTCAATTGGTTGTTCAGAGGGTTGGTCAATATCAGGTTCAAATCGAAATTCAAACAGTGGAGGGAACCCTTTTGTGGAAATTCAGATAGGTAAACCGTGGGTGAACGATGGGTGTACTGCCACCACCCAGGCTTTCGGGCGGTTGACGGTGGTTGACTCGCCCAGGCTGGTCAGTTGAATTGCCCATACCCAGGAATTTGGGTACTTTGGGCGGTTGACCCGCCTAGGGTCGGCGGGTAAACAACTCGTACCTTGATGTTTGGGCGGCTAAGTCGCCGAAGTCGATGAGTAAACCGCACATACCCAATTTTTTTGGGTATGTTGGATTTTTGGCTCCAATTTATGAAGCCACTTAGGGTCTATAAATACCCTAAGTATTCTTGCATTCATAATAACTCGTTTTAGGTAATTAAACTTTGTGAAAAAGAAATTGGGTGTGATTTATAAGAAAAAGAAAAGGGAAGGGAGAAAGCTTAGAGTTAGAAATTTTCTCAAAGTCTCAATTATAAGCAAAGGGTAAGGGTTTAGTCTTCACCCAAAGAAGATCGGTAATGGATGCTGGTGTGCCTTAAAAAGAAGGACTCGGGAGTGGATGTAGGTCGTTGGGGCCGAATCACTATAAAAATTATGAGTTTATCTTTTGTTTTTCTTATTAACACTTCCAATCTTGTTTACTCTTTGAAAATAAACATTTTACTTACGACGTTTCTTATCTTTCAGATTTTTTTGCTCTTTCTTAAGTAATTAGTAAGCAAGTAACTTAGCAATCCTCTTATTATTCACTTATTTTATTTGAACAATAAGCTTTGAATCTTCCTATCATGCTTAAACTGAAACATTTTTGTTAATCCCCCTCTCTTAGTGCCAATTGATCATAACACCTTAGTAGGTATTGGATCTTTATCCAATTAGCCAATAACCTTAAATTATTGAATCTCTATGTAATAATCTTTATTGGCTTCTAATTGGGCCTCATGCAAGGAGCTCATAAATGTAGGAAGCCCATAAATATATGATATCTAATGAGAATAAGAGCTAATTGGATAACTCAAATCTAATCGTCAATTCGTTGAAGCATTCGCCATATCTGTATGACCCTTTAGGCCCAATACTACGCTGGCCATAAGTCGTACTTGTTAGAACTCCTTCTGACTTAGTGAATTATTATCTCATAATAATTCACTCGACTCATCGACTATGGACGTACTAGGCCAACTACACCACAGTCCCAAGAAGGTACAGGAAACCTTATTCATTGGACTTATTTATCCTCAGTTATCATATATCTATAATCCCTCATCTATCTAATATCCCAGATATTATATATCAGGCATGGTACTGTCAGGCCATATACGGAATCCATCTAAATCTCGCTCTAATTAAATTCTCTTGGAGAACTCATTCTCTCTCAATCTGACCAACCTGATCAGAGATTTACCTAAGCGAGAGCATACGAGATATTTCTCTCATGATACTGAGAGTGGCTGATTCTCTATTGATACTCAATAGCCTTCGTAAAGTTAGTTACCAATCCCGATAACCTATTGTATTAGATCTGGAACTTTTCAAATCTGTAAGTCCAACGTTAAAGAAAAGAATACTCAAACAAGACATCCTTGGTGTCTCAAGTTTAAGGGCTAGATACACAATTGGGACTACGAAATTGCTGTTTGACATTAGGTATCATTAACCATATAACATTCTGTAAATGGATCAATTAGTGAACTCATTCTTTAATGAGCACTTGTACTATATCCTTAGTGTCTCAACACAAGTGGCTATAAGACCAGCCACGTCCATCATATGGACGGGTATATAATATACCGATCCATCCAGTTGTCTTGATATACCTCTCGAGAAACCTATGATCGAGATTATTTATGATCTATGTTTAAAAGTGAATTGGTCTCATTATCATAATCTCATAACAATCTGATTCCCGTTGCACAGAACAAAGGACAACACAATATATATATATATATATTCAATAATATAATATAATATGAGAATATACTAATAAATAATAATAAAAAAAGTTATATAGCGTGTTACACATGTCATCACTCACATGATTGGCTTATAGGACACTTGAAACTAGCAATCTCCCACTCGACCTAAAGCCAATTACCTATGTCTATAATCTCCATCAGACCCCTGTGATGCTCAAAGACAATATGAGCTAATGACTTTGTTAGTGGTACTATAATGTTATCTTCGGATGAAACTCTTTCCATTACTATATCATTATGGGCTATAATATCTCTAATCAGTTGGAACCACCTCAGAATAATTCTGATGAGACCTGGGTTCTCTTGCTAGGCTATCACCCCGTTGGTGTCGCTATATATGAGAATCAGCTCTACATTGCTCGATACGACTCTTAAATCCCTGATGAACTTCTTCATCTACACCCCCTTCCTTGCTGCATTTGCTGTAGCAATGTATTCCACCTCTGTAGTGGAGTCAGTAGTAGTATTTTACTTAGAATTCTTCTAGCTTGCTGCACCTCCATTCAGGGTGAAAATATATCTTGAGTTTGACTTTCTATCATTAATGTCAGACTGGAAACTCGAGTTTGTATAGCTCTTAACCTAGAGGATACCTTCTCCATATACCAGCAAAAGATGTTGAATCTCAGATTTTGATGATGAATCAATTGATGGATTATTGATCTAACAAGGTTGTTAGAGTTGATTGATGCAAAATTAACTATGATAGATTACAATAAGAGGATTGGCCAAAGTCAAGTCCAGACATCGGGCCGGAATGAGGACGATGCGGTTGGGAACTCACCTGGAGTGCATTAGGAGCTCGCCGAGGGTATCAGGAGTTTGCCAGGATAGCGTAAGGGAGTTTGTCGAAAGAAGACCGAGATTTACTGGAGATTGTCGGGGGTAGACGAAAGGCTTGTCGGGAGTTAGAAAGATTTTCAAGTGGATTTGTTGGTCATGATTGTAATTAATTAAGTCAGAGTTAGCATCATGCAAGTTTAACCACGACAGTGAAAAGGAGTTACAGACCAAACATGGACCCAGGATCAAGCCTAAGCATCGGGCCAAGGTTTGGATGATGCAGTGGGAGCTTATCAGGAGTTCGCTAGGACTTTATCGAAGGTATGAGGAAGATCTCTAGGAACACGCAGGAAGATCGTTGGAGGAAGATCGTGAGACTCACCGCAGAGAATGTTGGAGGTTGTCAGATTATGGGAGTGAGGTTGTTAATTAAGCTTCATGGTCATGTATGGTTATAATCCTTAAGTTATAGATTAAGTTTGAGTCCGATTTGAGTGTGATTTAGAAGGAATCCAAATCAACTCAAAGAGGCAACCAGGTCCACTAAAGGGATTGATTGAGCTCAATTGGTTGACTAGAGTATTGGTTAACATAAGGTTTAAGTCCAAATTCGAAAAGTGGAGGGAACCACTTTTTCGAAAATTTCAGTAGTTGAACCGTAAGTGAGCAGTAGTTATACCACCATCACCTAGGTTTTTGGGAGGCTAATGGTGGCTGAACTGCCCATATCTTATTTTTAGGGTGCTTTCGACGACTGCACCACCGACGCTAGTGGGTGAACCGCCCGTACCCAAATTTTTCAGATACGTTTGAATTTTAGCTCCAAATTCTGAAGCCATTTGGGGCCTATAAATAACTCAGGCTTTTTTTATATTTTTTACATAAATTTTGGGATTAAAATTTTATGAAAAACTTGTATGAATTATAAGAAAAAGAAAAGGGGAACTGAGTGAGCTAAGAGTTATAAAATTTTTGTCTCCCTTGTAAGCTCAAGTTGTAAGGGTTTGGTCTTCACCTAAAGTAGATCAATAGTGGACGTCGGTGTGCCTCAAGGAGGAGGACTCGGGGAGTAGACGTAGGCCGATTGATGCCGAACCAATATAAGTGTGCTTTAATTACTTTACTTATTATATTTAATTACTCTTAATCACTTTCTATTTAGATATGAGCCTCAATCTCTCTACTTCTCTCAAATCGGCTTTGAATTGGTTTTGTCAAAATATAAAGAAAAGCTTCCATTGTTCATTCTCTATGTTACAAAAGAAATTTCTTAAATGAGAACTATTTCACTCTTGTAGTAATTAACCCCACCCCCTAGTGCCAATTGATCATAACAAAAGATCCTTAGTCCTTCTCAAGTACTTAAAAGTATACTTTACTGCCTTCTAGTGTTTCAAACCTGGATCCGCTTCATACTTACTAGTGACACTCAAAATATGCACTATATCAGGCCAGGTAAATAGCATATCATATATGATAGACCCTATCATTGAGGTATAGGGTATTCTATCCATATTTGCCATTTCTTTAGGAGTCTTTGAGGACATACTCCTAGAAAGTGATATTACATGTCTCATCGGCATAAGACATCTTTTGAAATTCTCCATGCTAAACTTTTTGACAATAAAGTCTATCTATCTGAACTAGGACAAGCCAAGTATCCTCTTGGATTTATCTCTATAGATCTGAATCCCCAAAATATAGGATGCTTCCCCTAAGTCCTCTATGGAGAAGTTTCTGGATAGCTAACCCTTTATTGTGGAAAGCATTTGTACATGATTCCCAATAATTAAGATATCATCCACATACAATACCAAGAAGGTGATAGTACTCCCACTTGTTGTACACACCAATTCAAACTTTATAAAGCTTGCTTCAGTCCAAAAATGGATTTGAGCAACCTACACAATTTATCTGGACTCTCTCTACTAAAGTTAATCATGTAGTGATAATACATGTGACACGCTAGGTGATCTTTTTTGCTTATAATTATTATTGACATATTCTCATATTATATATTCTGTTATATATATATATATATATTGTGATGTCCTTGGTTCTATGCAATAAGAATTGGATCATGATGAGGTCACTATAATGAGATCAATTCACCTTCAAACACATATTCCAAATAATCCCAGTTATAATGGAGGCGATTGGTCTCATAGACACTTGTGTGGAGACACTAAAGATATAGTACAGGTGCTCATTGGAGAATGAGTTCACTAACTGATCTGCTTATGAAATGCTGTATGGTTAATGATACCTAATATGAGACAATGATCCTATAATCTCAGTTGTGTATCTGGTCCTTAGACTTGAGACACCAAGGATGTCTTGTTTGAGTACTTTCTTTGATGTCGGACTTACATATTTGGAAAGTTTTAGATTTGGTACAATCGATTATCGAGATTGGTCGCCAACCTTACTAAGGCAATTGAATGTCAATAAAGGATCATCCACTCTTGGTATCATGAGAGGAATATACCATATGTGCTTACTTAGACAAATCCCTGGCCAGGGTCATTCGGATTGAGAGAGAAGTAGTTCTTCGGGAGAATTTGATTAGAGTGAGACTCAAAGTGATTTTATATATGGCCTGACAATACTATGTCTAATATACAGTCTCTAGGATATTAGTTGGATGAGGAATTATAGATACATGGTAACTGTGGATAAATAGGTCCAATGGATTTGATCCCCCTATATCGTTTGGGGATTATAGCGTAATAGCATAGTACGTCCATAGTCGATGAGTCGAGTGAATTATTATGAGGATAATAATTTACTATATTAAGAGTTCTAATGGGAGCGACTCATGACCAATTCGGTATCGGGCCTAGAGGGTCACACACATATGGTGGATGGTTCAACTAATAAAAGATTGGATAGACAATTACCCATATTCTCATTAGATGAGACCTGGGCTCCTTGTATGAGGCCTAATTAGAAGCCAAAGGGGATTATTAGATAGAGACCCAATAATGTAAGATTAATAGGTAATTGAATGGAGATCCAATACCCACTAAGTCAGGATCCCCTAAGATTTATGGTGACCCTCTATAAATAGGAGGGGAGACACATAAATGACAGGCTGCATCTTTGCCCACCCCCCTCCTATTCTCCTCCCTCGTTGTGTGCAAGAGTTGCATGACCTGGGATTACGATTGGAGGAGTATCACTGCAGCGATCCATCATATGGATAACACTAGAAAGGATGAGGCTTGATCTCCTTCATTCTCTCCATTTAGATCTGAAAAAATAGAGATATACGATCTCCCTAGGTAAACAATCTCTCACACGATATAGTTTTTTGGTTTTATGGCTTTCTTGTGACCCAATCTTTTGCACGATGACTTGATATGTATAGGAAACCTATTTTATTTTGATCTTCTAAAACGCATGTGATACTTCCGCTTAGTTTCCCAATAGTGATATTAGAGCTAAGGTTGTTCGTGTGAAAGATTAGTTTTAAACTGCATGTGATGAGATTGAATCATGTTAAACTATTCTACGCATTCTTGCTGCATTTTTACAATGATTGCAATGAGGAGAAGGCCCACCACCTGCGAGTAGGTCGCTTGTAGGGGCAATTGCTCTTAGCTAGGGCCCCTGTAGGAGTGGTCACCTATGACTAGGTTGCTTGCAGGGGTGGCTGGTTACGGTCAGGGCCACTAGCAAGGGTGACCACCTGTAGCCAGGCCGTAAGGGACAATTACCCATGACCATGCCGCAATGGGCAACCACCCGTGGCCAGGCCGCAAGGGGCAGTCGCTCTCGACCAAGCTGCAAGGGGTAGCCGCTCTTGGCCAGCCTGCAAAGGACGACCACTCGCGGGCATGGCTGCCACCATTAGGGGTGGCGTCTACAGGCATGACACCGGCCCACGTGCTGGGGTACCACACGAGAGCAGCGGCGCCCGCCCGTCTACTGGGGTACCAGCGCTTGCCAACGGGTACGATCACCCATGGGCAAATGTAGCCAGTGGCGATGATCGTTGGAAGAGGGTAGAAAGGGCTTAGGGTTTCTTATCGGTAAAGGAGGATACTGCCTCTCAAAATTTGAGAAATTCTAGGTTATATCCTCTATAGAATTCTGAAAAAACCCTTGACTTTTTAGAAATTTCAAGGTTTGTCCTTTTCTAGAATTATGAAAATACCCTTTACAATTCTAGAAATTCCTAACATGTCTTGATTTCTAAAAATAATTAATTAAATAATTTAATTAATTATTTATTATATAGTAATCGTACATGATGATATGTACATGTGATGTATGATGTGGATGGATGATCATAGGCTATATAATGTGATGTGTATATATGTGATTATTATTATTATTGGGGTTTACGAGCCACCATTTTTCTCATTTATTATTGGGTCTGCATGGCTGTGATTATTTTGTAATTATATGAAGAGGCACAGCGGGAGCATGAAGGTGGAAGCAAGACCTACGATATCATGGCAGGAGATCACGATGCATGATGATGTGACGAGGATCTGATGGAATCAATGATGAGATCAATGATCACATGGCATGGAGATGCACCGATGCATATCTGGCTCATGATTATCTGGTGTGACTTGCATATGTGATATGTGTTATACACACACACATATATATATACATGTAATATAAATATATATTAAATATGTGTGTGTGACACGACAAATTAGGAGATCGATACAAAATAAAGACCCCTCCTACAATAATATTAAGTCAGTGAGCATGAGATAATAATATTGACCCACATGGCCTTCTATTGTTATAGTAATAAATTGAACTATGACATAGGTTGATTTGGCCGAATCACTCGGGGTTCACCTATCTATATGATCGAGTTCTTGCCTATGATATAGAGAAGTTACTGATGACCTGAGGACATGGTATGATTTAGTCGAGCAGTGAGAGCATATCATCAAATCAAACTCATCTTGTAATGATGGTGATGACTTAACTTCATGGTTGGTCGAGCAGTCGAGACCATAATGATTCCGAGGTTGAACATGAAGGGAATCACAAGAAGTTAAGATTGGTAAGTGTTGTTTACCTTTCGGGCTTAGTGTAATTAGCCGAGTCATTCGAGGATGCACTAAGATGCCGATTGGATCCCAATCCCTATTAGGAGTCTACTAGAGACTTTCGTTTCATGTGCCGAGGGTGTCACATGATTTACTAGGAAAATAGTAGGAGTATATTAAGATAGAAGTCCATATCTTAATTAGTTTTTTGTAAAATATACATGTTATTAATTTATGCTAGATCTTGTTTGTTGCTTGCAAGCCCCCTATATGGTATACTTGATGGCAATTGCCTCACTGGTCCAAACTACACAGATTGACTTCGTAATTTGAGAATTACTCTTATGGAGGAGAAAATCATATATGTCCTTAACATGATTGTGCCTATGCCAAGGAAAAGACAAGCGAGGATGAGATCATTCGCTTTGTGAAGTACATAGATAGTTTTAGAAGATAACCTGTGTGTTGATCTTATACTTCACTCCCTACAAGATTCATTTTCATAATTCTATTAACTTTAATATAAATAAGTTTGAGGTGACTCTCCCTAAGCTCCTCAATATGTTAAGGGAAGCTAAGAGTGCCATCAAGAAAGAGAAGACAGTTCTTTATATTGGTAAGATCAAGAAGAAAAGGAAGGCCGGTAAGACCATTAAGAAGGGCAAGGGCAAACAAAGACCGAGTAAGACAAAAATTATCAAGAAAGACTTGGCAAATGACAAATGATAGTGCTTCCACTACAGCTAAGACAGGTATTGGAAATGGAACTGTAAGGACTATCTTATAGATAAGGCAAAATATAAGCTTGGAGAAGTTTTCGGTATATTCATGATCAGTCTCCACTTGTTAGATTTTCATGATAACACATGAGTATTAGATACCAAGAGTGCTTATTATATTTGTAATTCATTACAGGTTCTGACAAGACATAAGAGATTAGCTAAAGGCGAGATGGACCTCAAGATGGGTAATAGAGCAAGTGTTGTTGTAGTTGTTGTTGGGGAGGTCACCCTACATTTACATGGTGGAGCTATTATTGTATTAGATGTATGCTATTTTGTTTCCTCTATTATCAAAAATATTATTTTTATTTTTTGTTTGACAATTAGTGGACATAAATTAGTTTTTGAGAATAATAGTTGTTTAATAATTATGGATGATGAGATCATCATTAGAGGGACCCTGATAAATGACTTATATGTATTAGATACTTCTCCACACATCATGAATATAAATACATCTAAGAGGAAAAAAGATGAGGTGAACAATGCATACCTATGACATTGTTGACTAGGTCATATATATGAGGGAAGGATTTAAAAGTTGCTAAAAGATGGATACTTAGATCCATTTGACTATGAGTCATATGCAACTTGTAAACCTTGCATTCATGGGAAAATGACCAACTCTCCTTTTAGTGAAACTAGAGAGAGCCACTGAGTTATTGGAACTATTACATAGTGATTTATATGGTCCAATATCGACTTAGGCTATGGGTAGCTGCTCATACTTTGTTGCATTATTGGATAATTTTTCTAGGTATGGATACATGTACTTGATGAAGTACAAGTTCAAGGCCTTTTGAGAAATTCAGGGAATATAAGAATGAGGTAGAGAAACATATTTAAGTGAGTATTAATACTCTTCGATCAGATCAAGGAGGAGAATACTTGAATACGAAGTTCACCCATTTCCTCAGGGACAATGAGATTCTATCTCAGTGGACACCTCCTTATACACCTCAGCTTAATGGTGTATCAAAAAGGAGGAATCACACGCTGTTAGACATAGTATGATCCATAACGAGTTTCACTGATCTACCTGTCTCATTCTGGGAATACACCATAGAGATCACAACTTACCTTCTGAATAGAGTTCCATCAAAGTCGATAGTATCTACACTATATGCGATATAGAAAGGAAAGAAGTTTGAACTTAAGGTGGTTAAGATTTGGACTATCCTGCCCATGTTAGAAGACACAACGTCGATAAGTTGGAATCAAGGATGGAAAAATATACGTACATAGGATACCCTAAGAAGATTTTGGGGTATTATTTCTATCATCCCGAGGACTAAAAGGTCTTTGTTGCCAAGAGAGCTGTGTTCCTTGGGAAAAAACATATTCTTGGTGGAAATAGTGGGAGTGAGATAGAGTTAAGTGAGGTTGGAGAGCCTAGCTCAAGCACTATTCCAGAGCCCAAGTCTATTAAGTACATAGTACACAGGTTTCAACTTTGTGTAGGTCTAGCAAAGTATCTAACCCTCATAAAAGATATGTGTGACATATCGGTGGAGAGAACTCTTAGGATGTTGATCCTCAAACCTATGAGGAGGCTATTAGGAGTATAGACTCCAGTAAGTGAGAAGAAGTCATGAATTCTGAGATGGATTTCATGTACTCTAATAAGGTTTGGAACCTTATAGATGCAACTGAGGGTATCATACCTATCGATTACAAATGGATTTTCAAGAGAAGATCAGAGTGGATAAAAAAGTGGAGACCGATAAGGCAAGACTGGTAGCTATAGGATATTGTCAAAGGCAAAGAGTTGACTATGACAAAACCTTTTCACCTGTAGTCATGCTTAAATCCATCAAATTCTTTTGGCTATTGCAACACACTATTATAACTATGAGATCTGACAAATGGATATAAAAATGACATTTCTCAATGGCAACCTCGGGGAGGAGGTTGAACTTTTGCTTTGAAGATACTTTTATTATTTTGATATGTTTTAATAATGACCTTAATGATTCCTTATAGAATGAAATTTGGTTTTCGGTCTTAAACAATAATTCATTGATTTGAAAAGTATTCTTGAAACAAATCACATAAAATATCTAAAAAGGAGGATAATTATTCTTGAAAATAACTTTTATCGTGTCAAGCCTTCAAGAGATAAAATAATACCATTATTGTTGAATCTCTTACAAAATAAATTAGAATAACTTTAGCTATTTTTTTAAAACAATATATGTTGCCTTCATTGAAATTTTTCAAAAGTAATTTTTTAATGATGATTTTGGATATGTTTTTAAATAATTTTATTTTAAAAAGAGATTGATGAATCTATCCAATGTTATTGATATTTTGATGATTTTATTATGATCTTGACAAGTTGAAAAATTATAACTTAAAATCCTTATATAAATCAAGTTCGTTTAAATAAAATCATATAAATGAATCATAATTTATTTTTTCAGATTTATAACTTGAAAATCTTCTTATGAATCGTATTCTTGACAACTAGAAATTTCATATATATAAATCAAGATCTTCTATTTTTTCTTCGTTGAAATCAACTCATGATTTTGATATTTGTAATTTGATATTTTTATGAATGAAGACTCTTCTTTGATGTTTTAAGATTCTATTTTATCATCTAGGAGGAGATTTATTAAATTAAATCATGTCTTTTGGTATTCATGAATGTCTTTTGATATTAGTATCTTTCTTGATATGATTTATTTTAAAACTCATGAATGATATAACTTATCATCAAAATTAATATTTCTTAAATTTGTGATAAGTTGAAAGAGATTTGTTTTATCATGAATATTTCCTTGATTCCTTTACTTTATCCTTTATGGAATCATACTTAATCTCTATGATTTTATCTTTTTAATAAAATAAAGATTTATGATCTTAACAATTATAATTGAGATTTATTTTTAAGATCATTCTTCGATTTTATTAAAAAGATTTATCTAAATAAATTGGGGTCAAATGATTTATTTTAGATGAATTAAGAGTATTTGTTCCCCTAAGCCTCATTTTCATTATTTACAAAGGAAAAGGGGGGAGACAAAATTTTTAATTTGGTTAGAAGAAAATTTGGATATAAATAAATCTTCTAACATTGGATGAGGAGTGATTTGCTAAAAAGAAAATTAGGAATTTTAAATCAATGAGATTTGTATAATTGGATTTCTATTTTACTTGGAATTTTAAATATATAAGATTTCTTGATTACTTATGTTAAAATTCACAAACAAAAAAGGAGGGGCAAATTTATTAAATCATGTCTTTTGGATTTGAATTTTTATTTTTAATGATATGATCCCCTTTATACTTTTGGGTGTAATTAAAACATTGATATAAAAAAATTTATACTATCATATTTTTTTTTACAATAACAAAGGGGAGATAAAATTATGAATATGATTTGAAGAAAATTGATATGATGAATATTATAACATTGAATGAGGAATAATTTACTAAGAAGAAAATTTTAAATTTTAAAACACATGCAAAATGCTTAAGCTTGATTTACCATTATATTTTTCCTTAGATTTTTTGGCCTTTATAAATTGCACTTTATATCAAAATTTGCATGCAAAATGCATGATTTGCTTGACTTGCTACATTGCTTGAAATTTGCATAAGATGAATTAAATTGCATAGGTAGCTCTTGATTTTTCTTGGATTTTATAATTTACATCTATAAAATTGAGTATATTTGTGATATGATATTTTTCACTTTCTTCATTGTTTTAAATTTCTTGTTTACAAAAAGGAAAGAAAATTTACATGAAGATGATCTTAAAGAAAAAAACATGATTTGCTATTGAAGATTACATAAGATAAATGCATAAGTAGCTCCTAATTCTTCTTGGATTTCTCAGATTTTTTAGCCCACTTTTGAAATGATTCTTGTTAAAATTAACATAAGAAGGGGATTCAAATTTTTGTAATGAGATAATTTTCTTTTAGAAAAAAGATTCTTCTTGTTTCATGAATCTTGATTAATATTTACAAAAGAAGAATATATAAGATGAACTTTTATGATGCTTGATATAAGCTCTATTTTTGTGATGATGTTTTTGAGCCTCATTGTTTCTACTAGTTTCCTATTTACAAAAAGGAAAAATAAATTTTCATGAGAAAATTATGTTACGATCAATTGGCACTAAAAGAGAGGGGGGGGGGGGTTTAAATTAATGCAAGTGTAAATTTTTTGTTTTAAATAAAAATATTTCGATTTAAGAACGATAGGAAGATCCAAAGCTTGTTGTTCAAATAAAGCAAGTAAATGATAAGAAGATTGCTAAGTTAATTGCTTGCTAGTTACTTAAAAAAGAGCAAGGAAATCCGAAAGATAAGAAATGTTGTAAGTGAAATGTTTGCTTTCAAAGAGTAAACAAGATCGGAATCGTTAATAAGAAAAGTAAAAGACGAACTCACAATTTTTATAGTGGTTCAGCACCAACGACCTACGTCCACTCCCGAGTCCTTCTTGAGGCACACTAGCATCCACTATCGATCTTCTTTGGGTAAAGACCAAACCCTTACACTTTGCTTACAAGGGAGACTTTGAGAAAATTTCTAACTCTAAGCTCTTTGCCTTCCCTTTTTTTTTCTTACAAATCACACCTAATTTCTTTTTCATATAGTTTAATTACCCAAAAAGAGTTATTGTGAATGTAAGAATACTTGGGGTATTTATAGACCCCAAGTGGCTTTAGAAATTAGAGCCAAAAATCAAACATATTCAGAAAAATTGGATACGAGCCATTTACCTACCGACTTGGGCGGCTCAACCACCCGAACACTAGGGTATAGGCGATTTACCCATCGGCCCTGGGCAAGTCAATCGCCCAAAGTACCAAGATTCATGGGTACGGGCGGTTCAACCGTCCAGCCTGGGCAGGTCAGACACCCGAAAGCCTGGGCATGCTTATCGGTGATTTACTCGTCGGAGTTTTCGCAAAAGTGGTTCCTTCCACTTTTCAATTCCACTTTTCAAATTCCGACTTGAATTTGATATTGATCAACCCTTTGGTAAACCAATTGAGCTCAACCTAAGCTCAATCAAACCCCGATTGTCTTATTGAGTTGATTTGGACTTTATCCAAATCTAACTCAATTAGGACTTACTTCTAACTACGACTCAATGATTACAACGCTCAAAGACTACAAGCTTAAACTGAGATGCAACTTCTGCCAATCCGATAACCTCCGGCATTCTTGTGGCAAGTCATCTGATCTTCTTCTGGTGATCTCCCGACGTGCTCCCAGCGAGCTTCTCTATCCCTTCGGCGAATCTCCTAGCGAACTCTTGGTGAGGTCCCACTGCATCGTCCAAACCCGGCCCGATGCCTAAGCTTGATCTTGGACTAATATTTGGTTGTAACTTCGTTGTTTCTGTCATAGTTAGACCTACAATTCTTCCTCCAACATACATGTTAGATAAACACCCATCAATTTATCTCATCATCAAAATCCAAGATTCAACAATCTCTCTCTTTTTGATGATGATAATAAATTGATGGTAGGAGCTAATCCTAACTCCCCCTAAATTCATGCCATGATAAAAATGACTTAAATTCAAGAGAATTACTCACTTTTGAATTTAAGTAAATTAAGGCAATCAATACTTCAAGCAAATCATATTTCAAGGATAGCAATAAGACTTGTGTATATCAATAATAATTTACCTTTAAAGTATCAAGTCATCAATGCATCCAGGATTTTCATGAATTTCAAATATTTAAAAATTTTCCCTTAAATTATTACATAAGTTATCAAATTTTCCTAAATTTTAAATATTTAAAAAAATTTCCCTTAAATTATTACACAAGTCATCAACATACATTTAATTACATAAGTCATCAACATCCATTTCTCTCCCTTTGTCATCAACAAAAAGATGAAATATGGGCTAAAATAAATTTTTGCTTCCCCTTTTTAAAATATGATATGATTCATGAAGAACTTTCTTCCTCTTATGAAAAAGAAGGAAAGAAAACAAAGGAGGAGTTGCAAAACATCATTTAGAAGAGCTTTAAATTTTGTAGAGATAAAATTTCAAAAATAAGTTCAAAAATCTAAAATATTCAAGGAGATTCAAAGGTTTAAGATCTACTCATGCATTTAAAAATCATTTCATATAATTTCAAGCAAACATAGCAAATAAATCCGTAAAATAATAAAATAATTATTATATAATTATTTCTCTTTTTTGTGAATAATAAGATAAACATCTCATGGGATCGATAAAATATTATCATAAAAATAGCTCATTCTCATAAAATTAAGCAATTCATATATTTTCATGATTTAGCATTCCAAGTTCTCTTCTAAGAAAATTAAATTATTCTTCATTTAAAGGCTATGTAAAATATCCGCTAATTGATGCTCATTGTCAATAAATTCCAAAGAGATATCTTGACAATTTACATGATCTCTTATAAAATAATATCTAATATCAATATGTTTGTTTCTTGAATGTTGAATAGGATTTTTGGTTAGATATATACCACTTCTATTATCACACTTTATAGGAATATTTTTTAATTTTCTTCCATAGTCTTCTAGTGTGTTTTTCATCCAAATGACTTGGGCACAACTTACACTAGCTACAATGTGTTCTTCTTCTGCAGTAGATAAAGCTACTGAATTTTATTTCTTGGAAGTCTAAGAAATAAGTGTGTGCCCCAAAAATTAATATGTTCCAGTATTATTTTTTCTATCTATTCTACATCCACCAAAATCAACATCAGAATAGGCAATCAAGTCAAAGTTCTTTAATTTAGGATACCATAATTCTAGTTTAGATGTTCCTTTCAAGTATCTAACAATTTGTTTATCTGTTTTCAAATGAGAGAGTTTTGGGTTAGATTGATACCTTGCACATAATCCAACACTAAACATGATATCCGATCTTATAGCAGTTAAGTATAATTAAACTTCCTATTATACCTATATAAGTTTTTTTATCAAAGTTTTCTCCTTCACTATCTAAGTCCAACTTTACAGATATGCTCATGCGAGTATTTAATGCTTTAGCATTTTCTATCCGAAATCATTTTATCAAGTTCAATATGTATTTATTTTGACTAATAAAAATACCATCATCAAGTTATTTTATTTGTAATCCTTAGAAGAATGTTAACTCACCCATTAGATTCATTTCAAATTCTTGGCTCATTTCTTTAACAAAAGACTCATATAAAGATTCATTTGTAGATCCAAAAATGATATCATCAATATAAATTTGAATAACAAATAAATCATTTTTAAAATACTTAAAAAATAATGTGGTATCAACCTTACATTTTAAAAATTTATTTAAAATGACAAAAGAACTATGTCTTTCATACTAAGCCCGAGGGGCTTGTTTTAATCCATAGAGGGCTTTTGTAAGTATGAAAATATGATTAGGAAGAAGATTATTTTTAAAACCGGTGGGTTGTTCAATATATACTTCTTTGAAAATAAAACCATTTAGAAAACACTTTTAAAATCTATTTAAAACAACTTAAAATTTTTAAAAGAAGCAAAGGCAAAGAGCATCATAATGGCTTTAAGTCTAGCCATGGGAGCAAAAGTTTCATCATAATCGATTCCTTCTTCTTGGTTGAAACCTTTAGCCACTAATTTAGCCTTGTTTCTAACCATGATATCATTTTCATCTTGCTTGTTTTTAAATACCCATTTAGTATCAATTACTAAATGGTCATTAGGTCTATGAACAAGCTCCCATACCTCATTTCTCTCAAATTGATTAAGCTCTTCATGCATTGCATTAACCCAAGAATTATCTCTTAGGGCCTCCTTAATACACTTTGGCTTGATTTTAGAAAAAACACGGCATTTGCAAAAAAAATTCTAAAGGAAGAACGAGTTTGAATTCCTTTTGATATTTTTCCTATTATAAGCTTCTTAGGATGATCATTCACATACTTCCATTCCTTGGGTAAGGTATTAGAAGTAGATACATCCAAGTTGCTTTTATGAGTATTATATTTTAAATTTAAAGTATCAAAATCAATTTTATCATCAAAATCAATCTTCTTAAATTCGAAAAGCTCATTGAAAACAACATGAATGGATTCTTCTATTACTAATATTCTTTTATTAAAAACACAATAAGCTTTTGAAATAGAAGAATAACCTAGAAAAATGCCTTCATTGGATTTTGCATCAAATTTATCCAAAGCATCCTTTTAATTCAAAATAGAACATTTGCAACCAAATATTTTAAAATAAGAAATATTGGGTTTTTTATCATTTCACAATTTATAGGGAGTTTTAGTGAGTAATGGTCTTACTAGAACCCTATTTAAAATATGGCATGCATATTAAAGGCTTCGGCCCAAAAATATTTGGGAAGACTATGTTCATTCAACATTGTTCTAGCCATTTCTTGTAAGCTCATATTTTTTTCTTTCTACTACATTTTGTTGTGAATTTCGTGAAGTAGAGAAGTTATGGATATATCTCTTTGAATCATAAAAATTTTAAAAATTATTATTTTAAAATTCTCCACCATGATCACTTCATATTGAAGAAATCATGTATCCTTTTTCATTTTGAACAACTTTACAAACTTTTAAAAAACATTTAAATGTATCACTTTTATGTGCTAAGAAATAGGTCCAAGTATATACACTAAAGTCATCTACTAAAATAAATACATATTTGCTACCACTTAAACTTGTAATGTCAATTGGTCCAAATAGATCCATATGGATCAATTGAAGTGGTTTAGAGGTGCTAATTTGATTTTTCAACTTAAAGCTACTCTTTATTTGTTTTCCTAATTAATAAGTGTTACATTCTTTGTCTTTAATAAACTTAAGATTAGGTAAACCTCTTACTAGTTTCTTGGTAGAAATTTAGTTTAAAAGTTTCATGCTAGCATGACCTAATCTTTTATGTCAAATCCAAGCATATCATTTAAAGCCGAAAAACAAGTTTCATCACAAAAATTTTCAATATCTATGGTGTATACATTGTTGTTTCTCAAGGCAATCAAGGATTTATTTTTGTGTTGCAATTCAATTATGCAAGCATTATGTTGAAATTTAATTACATATCCTTTATTACATAATTGACTAATGCTAAGCAAGTTATGTTTCAAGCCATCAACTAACAATACATCTTCAATCAAGAGGTTTGATGTATTACCTATTGTTTCTTTTCTAATGATTTTACCCTTGTTATTGTCTCCTAATGTAACAACTCCTTCACTTAAGCTAGTGGGCTTAGAAAAATGAGATGAATCTCCAGTCATATGCCTTGAGTATCTACGATCAAGATACCATTTGGTGCTCCTAGCTTTAGTTTGGAGACAAACCTACAAGAAGGATATATTTGATTTGAGCACCATTTTACATTGGATCCTCCACAAAGAACTCTTTCTTTCTTTCCTAATTGATTTTTATTATATAAGGTTTTCTTTGGAACCCATACTAGTTGATGTGGACTACATTTTCTAAATAGGCATTTGTTTGCCTTATGTTCTAATTTACCATAAAAATTATATATGATTCTTGGTGGCATATTTAATGTAGATCCTCTTGTAAACATGGTTGGCTTTTGTTGGACAAAGCCTATGCCATTTTTTTCTATTAATATGATCTTTATTTGTAAGGATCATATTTAGAGATTTGTTCCATATTTCAAAATTTTCTAGTGTGATTTTCAGTATGATATTCTCTTCTTTAACATTATCTAGCAAATCACATTTAGAACATAGTTTATATGAAACTAATGAATCTTACATTTCGTCAAGTCTTTTAACTAACAAATCATGATCAACTTTAAGCAATTTAAAAGACTTGCTAAGTTTTTTGAACTCATTGAATAAATCATGAAATATATTTATAATTTTAAAAAATATTTAAAGACTCACTAACCTCATCTTCAATCGCCATTAAGGCATAGTTAGCCACTTCTTATTTGGAGTTATCTTTCTCATCCAAAGAGCCTGATTCATCCCAAGTAGCCGAAAGTGATTTCTTTTTTAGTATTAGCTTTTTCTTCAAATGAGAATATTCATTTTTGAAATGTCTCAGTATTTTGTATTTATAGCAAATGACGTTATCTTTCTTCGGTTCTTTTTTGTTTTTATAGTTCTTGTTCTTTTTTATAATTTTTTAAAATTTTCTTGATAACAAAGTAATATCATAGTCCTCATAACTCGAAGTTTCACTTGAGGAATCATTTATTGTCCGAAGTGCTACATCCTTCCTATTCTTTGGAAGGAGTTCATCAAGCTCATCATGAGCTTTACAATTTAGTTCATATATCATAAGAGAACCAATCAATTCTTCAAGAGGCAAGTTATTTAAGTCTTTGGCCTCTTGAATATTAGTTACTTTAGGATCTCAATTTTTAGGTAAAGATCTCAAAATCTTACTAACTAATTCAAAATTCAAAAATATTTTTCAAGTGCTTTTAGGCCATTGATGACATCCATGAAACGGGTGTATATATTTCCAATGGACTCACTTGGTTTCATTCGAAACAACTCATAGTTATGAACAAAAATATTTATCTTAGACTCTTTTACTCTACTAGTCCCCTCGTGTGTGATTTCTAGAGTGTGCCAAATATCAAAGGTCGATTTACAAACGAAAACACGATTAAACTCATTCTTATCAAGAGCATAGAACAAGACATTCATAGCCTTGGCATTTAAAGAAAAATTCTTCCTTTCCAAATCATTTAGTTCATTCATTAGCTTGGAAGATTTTTAAAATCCATTCTCAATAATACTCCATAGATCAAGGTCCAACGAGATAAGAAAAATACGCATCCTTATCTTTCAATACGTATAATCCGTCCCACTGAATATGGGAGGATGTGAGATGAAATGTCCCTCATTCATGCCAAAACAAGTCATTTACTCAAGTGGGTGTTAATCCAAATAGTAAGTATCTTGCTCTGATACCAATTGTTAGGATCAATTAGCACTAAGAGAGGGGGGGTGAATTAGTGCAAGTATAAGTTTTTTTGTTTTAAATGAAAACGTTTTGGTTTAAGCATGATAGGAAGATCCAAAGCTTGTTATTCAAATAAAGCAAGTGAATGATAAGAAGATTGCTAAGTTACTTGCTTGCTAATTACTTAAGAAAGAGTAAGGAAACCTGAAAGATAAGAAATATCGTAAATGAAATGTTTGCTTTCAAAGAGTAAATAAGATCAGAAGCGTTAATAAGGAAAGCAAAAGATGAACTTACAATTTTTATAGTGATTCAGCTCCAACGACCTGCATCCACTCCAGAGTCTTCCTTCTTGAGACACACCAACATCCACTACCGATCTTCTTTGGATGAAGACCAAATCCTTACACTTTACTTACAAGGGGGACTTTGAGAAAATTTAGAACTCTAAGCTCTCTCCCTTCCCTTTTCTTTTTCTTACAAATCACACCCATTTTTTTTTTACAGAGTTTAATTGTCTAAAAAGAATTATTATGAATGCAAGAATACCTGGGGTATTTATAGACCCCAAGTGGCTTCAAAAATTAGAGCCAAAAATCAAACATACTCGAAAAAATCGGGTATGGATAGTTTACCCACTGACTTTGGTGGCTCAACCACCCGAACACTAGGGTACGAGCGGTTTACCCACCGGCCCTAGGCAGGTCAACTACTCAAAGTACCCAGTTCACGGTATGGGCTTCAAGCGCCCAACGGGTGGGTCACCCAAGTAAGGCAGCACAGGCGGTGGTACACCCGTCGCTCACTAGCGGTTTACTCGTCGAAATTTTCGCAAAAGTAGTTCCCTCCACTTTTCAAATTCCGGCTTGAACCTGATGTTGACCAATCCTTTGGTCAACCAATTGAGCTCAACCTGAGCTCAATCAAACCCCATTTGCCTTATTGAATTGATTTGGATTTCATACAAATCCAACTCAATTAGGACTCACTTCTAACTACGACTCAACAATTACAATGCTTAAAGGCCACAAGTTTAAACTAAGACCCACCTTCCGCCGATCCGGTAACCTTCGGCATTCTTGTGGTATGACATCCAGTCTTCTTTTGGTGATCTCCTGGCGTATTCCCAGCGAGCTTCTCGATCCCTTCAGCAAATCTCCTAGCGAACTCCCGGCGAGGTCCCACTGCATCATCCAAACCTGGCCCGATGCATAAGCTTGATGTTGGTCTATTATCTGGTTGTAACTTCATTGTTCCTATCATAGTTAGACCTGAAATTCTTCCTCTAACACACATGTTAGATAAACACTCATCAATTGATCTCATCATCAAAATTCGTGATTCAACAAATTATTTTTTACTAAGGGGGAGCAATGAAGTATTAAATATCCAATCAATATATATTTATAAAAATATGTGATGAGTTTATGCATCATAAAATTATTTGCTCATTATTTCATATTTTTTATTGATGACAAAGAGGGAAAAATAGTATATTGGTGATACAAATATGAAAAATGATATATATTTGACAAAGGGAAACAAAATTTTTCATAAGAAAATTATTGCTAATATCCTATTTTACTAAGGGGGAGCAATGACACATGTGCCTTGAAATTATTAGCTCTATATTTCACCTTTTTGTTGATAACAAAGGGGGAGAAATAGATATTGATGATACATGTAAGAAAAATTTCAATATAGTATTTCTCTTTGTTTGTTAATAAACAAAGGGGAGAAATGATTAATGACTTAAGGGGAGATAGCATAATTTTGAAATTGACATTATATACTTTGAAATTTTTTCATGAGTTTTTGATTTAATATTTGAAGTTGATGTTATATACTTTGAAAATTTTTCATGAGTTGATGATTTGATATTTGAAGTTGATGTTGTATCTATAGATGAATATTATTGAAATATCATCATGATACTTAAATTCAAGAGTGTTTGGTTCTCTTGAATTTAAGTTTATTCTATTTGAATTATGGCATGGATTTGGGGGTGGGGGAGATTTAACTCCCGTCATTAATTGATTGTCATCATAGAAAAAGGGGAGATTATTGAATCTCAGATTTTGATGATGAAATTAATTGATAGGTTATTGATCTAATAAGGTTGTTAGAGTTGATTGATGCAGAATTAACTACGACAGAGAGAAAATTACAATAAGAGGTTTGGTCAAGGTCAAGTCTAGGCATCAAGCTGGAGTGAGGACGATGCAGTTGGGAACTCGCTTGGAGTGCATCGGGAGCTTGCCGAGAGTATCAGAAGCTTACTAGGATTGCTGGTTACAAGTGCCCTACAAGCCAATCACGTGAGTGATGACACGTATGACACGCTGTGTGATCTTTTTGCTTATGATTAATATTGGCATATTCTCATATTATCTGTTACATATATATTGTGATGTCATTGATTCTGTGCAATGGGAGTCGGATCGTGATAAGATCATGATAATGAGATCGATTCACCTTTAAACACAGATTCTAAATAATCCCGGTCATAGGTTACTAAAGAGGGAGATTGAGATAACTGATAGATCAGTGTACTATAATGGAGGTGGCTGGTCTCACAGCCACTTGTGTGGAGACACTAAAGATATAGTATAGGTACTCATTGGAGAATGAGTTCACTGATTGATCCGTTTATGGAATGCTATATGGTTAATGATACCTAATGTCAGATAGCGATTCCATAATCTCAGTTGTGTATCTGGTCCTTAGACTTGAGACACCAAGGATGCCTTGTATGAGTACTCATTTCTTTGACGCTAGACTTATAGGTTTGGAAAGTTCCAGATTTGGTACAATTAGTTATCGGGATTAGTAGCCAACCTTACGCAGGTAATTGAGTGTCAATAGAGGATCATCCACTCTTGGTATCACGAGAAGAATATCTCATATATGCTTGCTTAGACAAATCCCTGGCCAGGGTCATTCGAATTGAGAGAGAAAGAGTTCTCTAGGAGAATCCGATTAGAGCGAGACTATGACGGATTCTGTATGTGACCTAACAGTACCATGTCCAATATACAGTCTCTGGGATATTAGTTGGATGAGGGATTATAGATACATGGTAACCGTGGACAGATAGGTCCAATGGATTTGATCCCCCTGTACCGTCTGGGGACTATAGCGTAGTGGCATAGTATATCCATAGTCGATGAGTTAAGTGAATTATTACGAAGATAATAATTTACTATATCAGAAGGAGTTCTGATGGGAATGACTCGTGGCCAGCTCAGTATCGGGCCTAGAGGGTCACACATATATGGTAGATGCTTTAGCGAATAGAGGATTGGATGGAGATCCAATTAGTCCCTATTCTCATTAGATGAGACTATACACTGATGGGCTCCTTGATTAAGGCCCAATTAGAGGCCTAAGGATATTATTGGATAGAGATCCAATAATGCAAGGTTAGTGAGTAATTGAATGGAGATCCAATACCCACTAAAGCAGGAGCCCTAGGGTTTTTGGTGGCTCTCTATAAATAGGAGGAAACTCATGGTTGATAGGCTGCAGCTTTGGCCTCCCCATCCTATTCTCCTCCCTCCTTCTGCGCAAGAGATGCGAGATCAGATTGGAGGAGTTTTGCTGCAGAGATCTATCGTGTGGATACTGCTAGAGAGGAGGACGCTTGACCTCCTTCATCTTCTCCATCCGGATCTGAAATACAGGGATATACGATCTCCCTAGGTAAAATCAATCTCTCACGTATTATGGTTTTTTTATTTTTATGATTTTCTTGCGACCTCAATCTTTTGCATGACGATTTGATCTGCGTAGGTAACTGATTTTTATTTTTATTTCTGCTACACATGTGATACACTCGTTGAGATTTCCCAACAGCGGTATCAGAGCCAAAGTTTTCATACAAAAGATTGGTTTTAAGTTGCGTATGATGAGATTGAATCACATAGAATCATTCTATGCATTCTTGCTGCATTTTCACAGCGAAGGTAGCAAGGAGGAGGGGCGACCGGTTGCGGCAAGGGCCAACCCACAAGGCGACCTACAGGCGCGGCGCGGCGCAATGCGATGCCGCAGGCTGCCGTCCGGCCCCTACCGCTAGCGGGACGATTACCGCGTGGCCGCCTTGGCGGGCGGTTCTTGGCAGAACAACCGTCGATTGCAGAACAGGCGGCAGACGAGGCAAGGAGAGGGCTAGGGCATCCTTTTAAAAAAAGAACGATCCTACCCCTCTGAATTTTAAACATTTTGAGGAATGTCCTCATATACAAAATTCTAAAAATGCCCTCAACAATTCTAGAAATTCTAGGGACTGTCCTCTTATCCAGAATTACAAAAATACCCTTGATAATTTTAGAATTTTTAAGCATATCTTGATATCCAAAAAATAATTAATTAAATAGTTAATTAATTATTATATATATATATATATATATATATATCTAGTAATCCTACATATAATGTGATGTACATATGATGTATGATGTGGATAGATGATCATGAGCTATGTGATGTGATTTGTGTAATTATGATTATTATTATTATTGGGGCCTGTGTGCCTGTGATTATTTGTAATTACATGGAGAGACGCATCAGGAGTGTGGAGATGACAGCAGGACCCACGATGTCGTGGCGGGAGATTATGACGCATGGTAATGTGATGGTCCGATGGAATCGATGATGACGAGATCAACAATCACAGGTCATGGAGATGCGTTGATGTACACATAGATCCTATTGTGAGTGATTAGGCACATTGGCTCGGGTTTAATCATATTAGGTTGGTAAGTGTGAGGCAATAAGATTGACCCACGTGGCCTTCCATCGTTATAGGAAGAAATTGAATCCCGACATAGGTTGAGTTGGTCGAGTCACTCGAGGCTTACCTATCTACATGATCGAGTTATTGCCTACGATATATATATGTCACCAGTGACCTAAGGACATGGTATGACTTGATCGAGCAATTGAGAGCATATCCATCGAATCAGACTCATCTTGTAACGATGGTGATGTCTTAACTGAACTTTATAGTTGGTCGAGCAGTTGAGACCATAATGATTCGGAGACTGAACATGACGGGAATCACAAGGAGATTTGATTGACAAGAGTTGTCTACCTTTTAGGCTTAGTGTAGTTGGTCGAGTCCCTCGATATTGCAATAGGATGCCAATTGGATCCCGATCCCCACTAGGAGTCTGCCGGAGACTTTCATCTCACGCGTCGAGGGTGTCGCGTGATTTGTTAAGAAAATAGTGGAGTATATTAAGATAGAAGTCCATATCTTAATTAGTATTTTTTGTAAAATCTGTATGTTATTTATTTTCGCTATATCTTGTTTGTCGCTTGCAAAACCCCTATGTGGCATATGTAATGTCAACCGCCTTATTGGGCCAAAGGCTCCGTAATTTGAGAATTATTTTCATGAAAGAGAAAATCATATATGTCCTTAATACGATTGTGCCCACGCTAGAGGAAAAGACAAGTGAGGATGAGATCGCTCGCTTTGTGAAGTATAAAGATAGTCCTAAAGGATAACCTGTATGTTGATCTTATACTTTAGTCTCTACCAGATTTCTCTTCACAGTTCATTATTAACTTTAATATGAACAAGTTTGAGTTGACTTTACCTGAGCTTCAATATGTTGAGGGAAGCTGAGAGTACCATCAAGAAAGAGAAGTCAGTTCTCTATATTGGTGAGACTAATAGGAAAATGAATGCTAATACGTCCATAGTCGATGAGTCAAGTGACTTACGGCCAGTTCGGTATCGGGCCTAGAGGGTCACTCACATATGGTGGATGCTTCAGCGAATAGAGGATTGGATGGAGATCCAATTAGCCCCTATTCTCATTAGATGAGATCCTATGCTGATGGGCTCCTTGATTAACGTACAATTAGAGGCCTAAGGAAATTATTGGATAAAGATCCAATAATACAAGATTAGTGGGTAATTGATCGAGACTCATTGGAAGATTATTGGATAGTGAAAAAGCTTGCTAGGAGTTAGGAAGGTATTGATGTGGATTTGTTGGTCTTGTTAATTATATTTAATTAAGTCATAATTAGTATCGTTAAGATTGAGTTTTATTTGAGTTAGATTTGGAATGGATCCAAATTAACTTAAGTGAGGCTAATCGGGTCCACTTTGGAGAGTAGATTAAGCTTAGGTCGAGCTTGATTTGAGAAGTGATTAATAAATGGTACAAGTTGGAATTGGAAAAGTGAAGAGAATCACTTTTCTGAGTTTTTCAATGGTTGTATCACTGTCACCTAGGTTTCCGAGCAGTAGGTGGCGAGTGTACCATCGTTACCTAGGAATCCGGGCAACAGGTGGCGATTAGACTGCCCAGGCCAGTGGTTGAACTGCCCGTACCCTATTTTCAAGGTAGTTTTCGGCGGTTGGACTACTAGCGCCGACTATTGTACCGCTTATACCCGAATTTTCTAGATATGTTTAAATTTTTATTATGAATCTTGAAGCCAATTAGAGCCTATAAATATCTTAAGTTTTCTTGCATTTCAAATAATAATTTTAGACTAGAAATTTTATGATAAATTATGTGCAAAAATTATAAGAAAAAGAAAAGGCGTAAGGGAGAGAGAAAAGGATTGTAAAACTTATAAATCTCTCTTGTGAGTTTTTAAGGTTCCTCTCCTAAGCCTATAAAAAGGAGTGGGAAGTGTAGGGATTTGATTTTTACCTAAAGAAGATTGATAGTGGACACTGGTGGACCTTAGAGAAAAAGACTCGGGAGTGGATGTAGGCCAGGTTAAGGCCTAACCACTATAAATCTATGAGTGTTTCTTATCTTGAATCTTATTTAGATTTGCATGTTCATACTTGAGCTTTCATTAAGCAAGAATCTTAGTATTATTCTATAAGTTAAATTACTTACTTACTCTACTTAAACAAAATGCTTTCGATATTAGTTTTATTTTGAATGAAGTTTTTTTTTAAATCGAGTTTTCATCCCTTGTACTAATTCACCTCCCCCCCCTCTTAGTGCCAATTGATCCCAACATTCTCGAAGTCTATACTTATAATAGTCTCATTATAGGTCTAAAGATCAATATCTTAAGAGTTATCTCCACTGATATGTCCCACATATCTTTCAGGAGGGTGAGATACGCTGCTAGACCTATGTAAAGTGGAAACTTGTGTATTAGGTAATTGAACAGACTCAGACTCTGGAATGGTGCTTGAGCTAGGTTCTTCAAACTCGCTCAACTCTATCTCACTCCTATTGTTTCCACCAAGAATATATTTATTCTCAAGAAACAAAACCCTCATAGCAATAAAGACATTATGGTCATCGTGATGATAGAAATATTACTTACAAGTTTCCTTGCGGTATCCTAGAACTTGCATTATTTTGTCATTGATTCTAACTTATTGGTATTGTGTCTTTTAACGTGGGTAGGACAACCCAAATTTTAATCAACTTAAGATCATGATTTTTTTTTTTCATATCTTATATGATGTTAGACACTACCCACTTTGATGGAACTCTATTAAGAAAGTAAGTTATGATCTCTAGGGCATATCCCCATAACGAGACAAGTAAGTCAGCAAAACTCATCATAGACTACATTATGTCCAATAACATGTGATTCTTCCTTTTTGATATACCATTGAGCTGAGGTGTATAAGGAAGTGTCTAGTAGGATAGAATCCCAAGGTCCTTGAGGAAATAGGTGAATTCTGTACTCAAGTACTCTCCTCCTCGATATGATTGAAAAGTGTTAATACTCTTTCTAATCTGATTCTTTACTTCATTCTTATATTCTCTGAATTTCTCAAAGGTCTCAGACTTATACTTCATCAAGTACATATATCTATATCTAGATAAATCATTAGTGAATGTAATGAAATTTGAGTAACTACCTATAGCTTGGGTCGGTATGGGAACATATACATAATTATGTATAAGTTCTAGTAGCTCAGTGGCTCTCAATCTAGTTCTACTAATAGGAGAGTTAGTCATCTTTTCATGAAGGTAAGGTTCACAAGTTGTGTACGACTCATAGTTGAAAAGATCTAAATATCCATCTTTCTGCAACCTTTAAATCCTATATATATGACCTAGCCAATAATGTCATAGGCATGCATTGTTCACTTCATCTCTTTTCCTCTTAGGCGTATTTATATTCATAATGTGGGGAGAAGTATCTAACACATATAAGTCATTTATCAAGGTCCCTCTAATGATAATCTCATCATCCAAAATTATTGAACAACTATTGTTCTAAAAAAATTATCCACTAATTGTCAAATAAGAAATGGAAATAATATTTTTGATAATAGAGGGAATAAAATAGCATAGATCCAATACAATGATAGCTCCACTAGGCAAATGTATGGTGATGTTAGAACCCTTGTGGATTCTAAGCTTAGGGTGATCTCTATAGGGGATCGGTCTTCTTGGAACTCTATAGGGGCTCTACCCTCTAAGTTGTTGCTCAAAGGCTGTAGAAAATATTCATCTATTCATGAAAAATAGTGGATGATTAAAGGCTATTTATAGGCCTTCTAAACCCTAACTCCTAATAGGACTCCTACTCCTAACAACTCCTAATACTTTTCTAAGAAGCAACCTCTAACTGGCCCATCTAGAGGTGGCCAGTTGGTTATTAATTCCTAATCCTACTCTAACTTAACCCCACCTCAACCAACCCATCTTTAACTAGGTTAAGGGGTGGCTAACTAGGGTTACATGTCCCTTTAAATATCTTCAATCAATAATATCGTAACCTAGATGGCCTCTTCATTTCTTTAATAGGGGTCGACTAGATAAGATTTACATGTATGCCCTCTTTAATGAAACTAAATTAGGACTCCCTTAGATAGAGTCCTAACAGACCTATCATCTTCAAATCAGTCTTATCCTCAAGGTTGACACTCCATGAATTCTAAAAATTTGATTTTCAATTCATCATAGTTCTCCTAAGTGGCATCTTCTGCTGGTAGGTTCACTCATTGTATTAGTACCTCAGTAGTGGGTCATCATCGTTAAGCCACGATTCGTCGATCAATAATGGCACTCAGTTGAGTTTGGAGCTCTCTTTGGGTAGTCATATCTAGTAGGTGGCTTTGGGTTATCTCATTTTGTCCTAACTTGAGCTTCAAGCATAACACATGGAAGATTGGGTGGATTCGGGAGTTGACGGGTAAGTCCAATCTGTATGCTACTACCCTGATGTGCTCCAAAATCTAGTATGGTCCATAGAACTTAAGGTGAAAGCTTCATGGATGCTCTAGTCTGGATCGACGTTTGTTTGTATGGTTGGAACCGTAGAAAAACCTAATCTCTCATTGAAAATTCTCTTTCACCTTTGTGTTGATCATATTGTTGTTTCATTCTCGTTTGAGCTACAGTGAGATTATCTTTTAGTAACTTCAGTATTTTGTCTCTGTCCTATAGTTTTTTGTCTACTTGTTCTTCTTTAGAGGTGCCCAATACATATTTTGAGATTACAAGGGGAGGTCGACCATACATAGCCTCATAAGGAGTATATTTTGTGGACGAATGATAAGTTGTATTATACTACCACTCGGCCTAAGGAAGCCACTTTCTCCACTCTTTTGGTTCCTCACTGGTGAAGCATCTGAGGTATACCTCAAAGCACCTGTTCAACATTTCCAGTCTAGCCGTTGGTTTTTGGGTGATATGCAATACTCATCTTCAATTTAGTGCCTTGCATCTAGAATAATTTTGATAAAATTTACTTGTGAATACCCTATCACAATCACTTACAATAGATCTTGGTATCCCATGTAATTTTTTAATATTCTCCATAAAGATTCGAGCAATGCTAGAAGCAATGTAGGGATTGCGAACATCACAGAAGTGAGCATATTTTGTAAAGCAATCAACCATGACAAGAATTGTACCTTTTCCTTGTGATGTAGCCCATCGATAAAATCCATTGATATATCGGTCCATATTGAGTTTAGGATAGGTAGAGGTTGCAGCTTTCCGAGATTTACCATTGTTTCGCCTTTATGTTGTTGGCATACATCACATTGTGCTACAAAATCAATAATAATATTTTTCATCCCTATCTAATAAAAATTTTGCTTAATTCTCTTATAGGTTCTAAGGAACCCGAAGTGCCCGACTATGGGTGTGGAATGTATCTCCTGAAGGATAGTCCTTATGCGAGTAGAATTCGGCACAAGCATAATGTATCCCTTATAGCGCAAGTCTTTTGAGTCCCAACTGTAATGAGTCACGGAGCTTGGTTCTTCCTCTTTTTTTATGATTTGATTGGTCTCTGGATTATCTTGCTATTGCCTCCTAATATCCTCAAGGAAGTTACTGGTGGGAAGGGAAATAGTAAAAAATTTAACTTGCTCGGGTAGCCGTGAAAGCGCATCTATAACAACATTCTCTTTCCCCTTTTTGTAAGTTATTTCATAATCATACTCAAGAAGCTTTGTTACCCATTTTTGCTATCTGAGGGAGGATATCTTTTGCTCCAAAAAATATTTGTTTGAGATGTGTAACTATTTTGACACTAAAACTATGAATATGATTGATTATTTAACTAAAATTATGCATATGATTCTTACAATAATCACTATTAAAAGTCACTATAATTTATAATTAAAATTATTTTAACTTGAATTTAAAGAGTTGAAAGATTATCATTTTCTTTAAAATTTGAGTTCATTATAATATTTCATAATGGCATATAGATAGAGAGAGTTTAGTTAAAACTCCATCATCAATTGATTGTCATCATAAAAATAGAGAGATTATTGATTCCAGATTTTGATAATGAAATCAATTAATTAGATTATGGACTAATATACTTTTAAGATAAGTGATGTAAGAAAAACTTTGATCATAAAAATAAACCATCACAGGGCAAATTACCAAATAAAGATAATCAGAACTTAGGCCAAAGAAGCATCATGTTGGATGTCGGGCTGGAAGATTGGTCAAAGTACCAAAAGAAGGACTTCATGCCATGAGTTCGGGCATCGGGCTAGAAGGATCGAGTATTGCACCAAAAGATCAGATGTCGTGAGAAGTCAACATGCCGATAGATCGGGTGACACATCGAATAAAAGGATAATTCGTCGAAGGTTCATACAAAATGTCGGATGATTAGATGACATGTTATAATGCTGGACAATGTGCTGATTGCTTCATAATTGTACCAGATATGTGATTGAGTGGTTAAGTCTTGATCCACTTTGTTTGGTGTCAAATTAAGTTGATATTGGGCTGAAACCATGTCAACTCAATTAGGATCTCATTGGACTAGAACCAAGGCTGAGTTATGCCTATTGGAAGGCCAATTCAGTGACATTAGGTAGGCCTGGGTGGTGAAACCAATAGGCATATGTGGTGGTATCACCCAAACTATCGAAAAGCATTATTTTATTTTTTTTTGATACTTCCGATGGTAATATTGCCCGTGGTCGATAGTGGTACCACCCAGGCAATGGTGGTACCACCTATGTTAGTGATGGTACTATCAGAGCCTAGATTCTTGAGCTCCATAACAACAGTATCGCCCTGTACCGGTGGTGGTATCGATATTACCTGAAAATCAGGGATTTAATTTTTTGACTATATTTATGAAGCCTTTGGGAGTCTATAATTATCTCACTCATGCTTGCTTGATGTAAGAGTGAATAATGGTACAAGGGTGAATAAGAAAGAATTTTTAGGTTAAAAGTATTGTAAACTCTTGAATATGTTTTACTCTCTTCCTCCTTGAGTTTAGAGGTTATTCTAAGGAGGTGTGAGGTTTTGTGTAAAAGAGTTTGTGTAAAGATTCTCTCCTAAGCCTGGTTAAAGGAGAAGGGTTATAACAAGGATAGTTGATCTTCACCCATTGGAAAGAAGATCGGTAGTGGAAACCGGTGACCTCGAGAGAAGAGGAATCGGGAGTAGACATAGATCGAGACGATTGAAACACTATAAATTGGTTTGCATTTTCATTCTTGCTTTATCTTGTTATTGCTTACTGATTTACTTTACTCACTATCCTTATTTGCACTTTTGGTTAAACGTATTTCTTATATAGATTTATCGATCGAATTTGATAAATCATATTCTTTTTATGATAGCACTAATTCACCCTCAAACACCACCCCCATCCCTCCCCCCCCCGCCCACGCCTCCTCTTAGTGCCATTATGATTCTAACATGATAGAGATCTAGTACCCATTATGGTAGGATCCATTAAGGTTAAGTTGACAGGGACCTCTATAAATAGGAGGGGGCTAATGAGATTAAAGGGCTTATAGGCTAGAGCTTCTAGTGGCTGCCTCTTCTATTCTCCTCAGTCTCTTCTCCTCCTTGGCCGATACCTCTTGTATACTCCGTGTGGAGAGGGAAGTCCCATAGTGATCTGAAGAGCGTCAACACCGCATCTGCGATGTGGATCACCACTAAAGAGGAGTACGTGAGTTCTTCTTCATCCTCTCCTTTGAATATAGTTTTTCAGGGATATGTGATCTCCCTAAGTAAAATATCTAACATATGATATACATATTTTTTAATTTTATGATTTTCTTATGCACTAATCATGGCACGATAATTTGATAAACATGGGAAGCTAGTTTTATTTTTATTTTTTACTGTGCGTGTTATGCTCCAATTAAGGTTTCCCAACACCTTCTTTACCAAGTGCATGGCTAGGGGGAATGCAGTGCAATGCTCAGGTGGCTAGACTCGACCACACTGAAGTGGAGAATTATACCTACCATGATACCTACAGTGCTCCTTTATTAGGGAGCCTTTTGTTGTCTTGACGCTTGGTCGCTTTAGGGCTATGTACTGCTGTTTGAGTCTTGTGGGTGACTAGGGGTACTGCATCCATGGCGAGTCTAAATTTGATCATCATGGAACAACCAGGAGCTGTGAGGGTTAGGAGAAAGCCTGAGGAGGCTTGGAGGGTGTTTTAAAGGATCAGGTGGAGGTGCAAGTTTGCTAAGGCCTAGGTTTGACTTACCTATGAATGAAGAAAATCGAATAAAGGCTTAAAGAGGCATCATTGTCATAGATGAGGCAGAGGCATAAGGCTACTGAGGCTTTGGTCCCTAGCTATCCTTGGTTCATCCAGATTCAGACTTAGCCACGTTAAAACAAGGTTCCAGATTCATTCGAAGGTCCTGGCTCAACCATGTTAAAGTGAGAGATTGGATCCACTTGGAATCATAGTCGCCTGGGGAGTATATTTTGGCTGTTGTAGGGTGTTTCACTTAGGATATGATGTGTCATCTTATCTTGATATCTTATGTATTTTCTTACAAGGTCCTTTGTCATGGGCTTGATCTGCTTGGGGATTAGAGCCCTCCTTTGTTGTTTCAAGTGCTTATGCAATTGTGCTAGAGTATGCAATGTGATCTTCGCCATCGTTGCTCATATGGCCCTTAGGCATGCCGTTGCATCAAATTGATGCTTACCAGTTAGAAAGTTGCTTTTATTTTGTACTCCTTGGCTCTTCTTCTTCCATCACTGTTTCATCACTACTTTGGCAATTTGATACCCTAACACAAACTGAGATGTCTTATTCCTCCAACAAGACTATAACTTCTCCTGTGGGGTCATCCTCCTCTGACGATGACCTTCTGATCACTTTCTGCTTGACTTCCCAATGTTGGCAGTTTGCGGAGAAGTCCATTGCCTCCTTGCAGAAGGTGGTTCAAGTAAGCTCCTCATCGATAGGGAGAAATCCCTCTAAGTCTCCTACGATGTTGCGAGACCTGGTCCAAATAGAGGAGGCTCACAATTATAGTTCCATGATGATCTCATGGCAATTGGAAGAACTACGTGTTGGCTTCTGAGTTCTATCAAAAACCATCTTCTTTGTTCCTGGGGACGACGATCACCCTTATCATAGATTCTACGGGGGCTTCTGCCTCTATACAGATGCCTTGGAGGCTGGGTTACACCTCCCTCTACATTTGTTTGCTTAGGATATTAGCGGATTTTACCATCCCTAATGACACCAAACTTCCCAATGCTTCCTAAGGGTCTTTCTCAAGGTGTGTGATGATGCAGAGGTGGCACCATCTTATGAGTTGTTCTGCTCATGATTTTGGCTGAGCTAGGAGCAGAGAAACTACTATATATCCCCCCATATGGTGTTTAAGAATAGTGGAGCGGGCTCCTGCAGCAAGGGATAGAGGAGCCATTTTTTTATCGTGGATGGAAGTGAAGACTAGGGCTTCCCGATGGTGTGGCCGGTGCACATCGTTTACAATGCATTGCATTATGTCTGCAGGTGAAACTGAAGCCCTAGAGAAAATACAAAAATTCTTCTCTATCGGGGCTGTAAAGCATGAGGAGGCCCGTTGGATGGAGTTCTCTCCCCCTCTAGCCCTTTCGGGTAGAGTCTCTTTCTTTCCTTTCCTTCTATGGGTTCTCCTTTTTCTACTTCTACCTTTACTCTATGACTCTTTGATAGGTGTGGATCTCTAGGGAGGTGAAGAGACGATGCCCTTCCACTCCTTCTAGGCCTGGCAAGGAGCTATTGACTAGCAAGCGACTATCGTAGGCCCAAGGTTCCTCTCATGGCCCATCTATCAGGTCCTTTGGGGTATTAGCTTACTCGAGGGGGATCCAAAGCCCTGGCTAGAGTTCCCCCTTGTTCGGGGTCCTCTAGAGAGGAGGTAGGCATACTCCCCTATAAGAGGCATTAGGAGGTTCTCGCTAAGACCCCAGAACCTCTACCCGTGGGGTGTCGCCACCCGCGGCTACATAACTGACTCCGGCCCCTACACCAGAGTCGCCCTGGGGTTGGAGGTCCTTGAGGGATGACCCCCTATCTCATTTGTAGGGCTCCCAATGGGGGGTCCTAATCCTACTATAGTTATTTCTCTGAGGCCTCTACTTGGCTCAGCCCTAGAACTGTCTGAAGAGGCTAACCCCTACCAGTAGGTATCCCTACTCCGAACCACTACTGCTCCATCGCTCGCGGCCACGGTTCCACATGTGGAGCCGTTTGCTAAAGAGGGTCCTAACCCACCATTGTCTCTAATAGGGGTGGGTCAATATGTAGATTCTTCTGAACCTTCTTTGGGTCCATGTGCGATGACATCCCGGCATGGGGAGGTGGCTAATTGGCCTTCCACCCCTTGGAGGGAGGGTAGCCTCGAGGATCTACTTATGGTTACTCCTCCTCCATTTGATAATGCTTCAGTAGGCTGGGGCCTCTCTACCTCTGGTCCGTCGACTGCTATTGCCTCTAGGCACCTGGCTTCGTCCTCAAGTGCTCCACTAAGGCTTTGTTGGGAAGGGCTGACGGAGACCCAATGATTGTGGGAGGCTGCTAAGGCGACAGCTACCTACTATCAGTATCACTATCCTTCAGAGGCATTGGTAGATCTTTGCTCTCAACATGAAGTCCTAGTAAGGCTTCTTCAAAATATCTTCTATTATTCTCGTATGTCCTTCTTTCCGAGCATCCTACTCCTATCCTCGTGCTACATCATCACTACATGATGATGCTCATTGACCATCTACAAGATATGGGGACACTAGTTAGCTAGCTTTTGAGGGATAACGCCACCATGCAGGCTTCCCTTGGATGTGGAAGTGTTAGCCTGAGGAGGTTAGGGGCGATATTGCCAATCATGTGATAGGGTGTAGAGCTACGGATGCTCGACTCCTGATGTTAAGGTCAGAAGAGTGCTCCTGACGAGTTAAATGTGAGGCTTGCCTCCACTTCTTTAGAAAGGGAGGAGGAGCCTTTCTTTGCCTTCGAAGGTCTCTTAGGAAGAGAGAAGATTACACTTGTAATGTTTGGCTCTCCTTTTAGCGCTAGAATTATGGTGTTATGGGTACCGTTGACTAACGAGTCGGCCCGATCGATTCGCTGCTGAAGGTGCAAGCTCATCTCGGTGCCTCTCCCTAGCTGACATAGGAGGCTTGGTGAGGGTGAGGTGGCATAAGTTGTCTGATCGGAGGCCATTTCATTGTTGGGTATCCGGTTTGGAATGGCTAAGTAAACAAAATGGTATCCTCCAAGCTGTAGGGTCCCTCCTCCGAAGGCTAGATCATCTGGGTGTCCTCAGGTGATTAACGACCCTATATGCCAAGCTGATGTCGTGGATTGCTCGGTGCGACCCCTCCAATGCTTAAGTTAGTAAAGGGGAGAAGATAGTGGTGTAAGCTATAAGTAGTAAGAGAGTGTAGAGAGATGATAAACATTAGTTTTTCTCTCCCCTCTCAGCATAAGCTCGGGGGTTCCTCTTATACTTAGCCCGTGAGCTCACTTACTAAATAGCCTGGGATGAAAATAGTCTAATGATATAATTATTTTAACCTCTAATCCTGATAAGATAGGGTCGTTATTGTTAATCATTAGTGCGAGGTACTTCGGGACGTGCCGCAACATTATTTAGGAGCTAATGACGTAGACCCCTGCTTATGTGTCAGTCTTCATAACGGATGAGCTGGAATTAACCAAAATTATCCGTATTAGATATATTAGTATTGATTGCACCAAACGGTCCTTGTGAAAACAAATGTAACCTAAGGCAATACCCCACTCATCCCATACCATATAATACCAATTTTTATCTTATTTGATGGAAAATATAGAGTTTATCATAAGTTCCTAAACTCATATCCTAATTCATCACTTGCCTTTTAAAAAAATAAAATATCTAGGTAAGGTTGGTATAATATTTCTAACAACCGGAGCCCACTCGCCAATGCCAATATTGTCTACCTTTGTGATTCTATAGATTTTGGATGGAGGTGGGTTGGTTGACCAACCGGTTGACCAATGGGTTGACCCAAATATTTACAAATCCTTCTAAACCTCCCCTTTGTTTCCACTCACGATCGCCTTCATTGTAATGTTACGGACAAAGTTATAAATGAGGTGTTTGATATAATGCTCATGTATATCTGTGTCTTTCAATTTTATTCATGCTTCGAACAATATATAGAGGGCTTGTAGTAAGTTTGACAGCCTAAGTTTGGTTGATTTTTATGGTCGTTTCATGGTTGTAAACATAGGTTATCTGCAGCTATTGTGTAGAGATAAAATTATCTAGAAATAGGCCTTCCAGATAGGCATTTTGGGGTTTTCTAGTTCCATAAAATAGTGTGAAGTGTTAGCAAGTAGAGCACTTAGGAACTACTCGAGTAGCATATAGCTAGATGGGTCTTTGAGGTAGTGTCAACAATTAGTTCACTGTCTTGTTCCATAGCAATGTCATGTGGGCACTTGTGAGGACTTTTGATCGTGATGGACCACCTTGGACCCTTTATCACATAAATGTTTATAACTTATGAAATATATATTTGTAACTTGCATAGCCTATTATGTGTTCACTTAAATGGTAGACCACCTTAAACCCTTTGTCGATTAAATATTTAGAACTTTTGAAATATATATTTATAACTTGCATTGCCTATTATATGTTCATTGAAATGGTTAATTTTAGATCCCGAGTTAAATAATTTCTCTAGCCTATCTTATCTTTAATAGATTATTAAGAGATCAAAAGAGGTTTTGTAAAAATTAATCTTTTATGGAAGGACACACAAGGGTACCATATGACTTAAGCAAAATCGACTTAAGCAAAACCGACTAAGTTTGTGACAATGATCACTACCACAAGGCCTTTCCTTCGTATATCGGATTCATGCACAGTGCAATGTCCGTAGGAATGAGCACATTGTTGATATAGGGGTACCATACAAAACCCATTAGAACTCGGCTAGACTTCATCGAGTCTGGCTCGAAGATTTGTTGTTTTGATTGATAGCACAAATTCGAAGCCAAGAGCCAGTAGATGCAGCCGGTTGAACACAAGGATGTTCTTGTTGAAATCGATAGGAAGAAGGGATAAAGTTATCACACTAAGGAAGAGAAGGAGAAGACCAAATTTTTTGTATTTCTCTCAATATTTTTTTTATAATGTAACATGACCCAACACATGGGTTTTATATAGTCACCAAAGATATATTACATTAATGTACTAAGAATGAATCTCTTTTTTAAGAAACCCTTTCAAGAATCAATAGCCAATTTGACTTGTCCTTCCATAAATATTTCCTCTTGATAAAATGAACTTTTCCTGTGATGAAATTAATCTTTTTATGATACTTGAACAAGTTTAATTCTAATATTCTCCCCCATTAAACTTGTTTCATCCAATATGTCAAGTTTCTTTCAAAGTTATTGAAATATTTGAAATTTGAGAGGCTTTGTAAGTATATCGACCACTTGTGCACTTGTCTTGACATGATGTGGCTCTACATCTTTGTTTTTAACATGATCCCTTATAAAATGAGATCTTATGTCGATATGCTTCAATCTTTCATAGTAGACTGGATTTTTGGCTAAGGCAATAGCTGATTTATTATTAACATAAATCTTGGTTGACTTCTCCTGTGATATATGAAGTTCTTGGAGTAATCTTCTTAGCCATATTGCATGACAAACACAAGAAGATGTTGTTATATATTCTGCTTCACAACTTGATAGTGCAATGATATGCTATTTTTTTGAAGACCAAGTAAATGTAGCTCGACCAAAATAAAATACAAAACCAGTTGTACTCTTTCGATCGTCATAACTTCCGGCCCAATCACTATCACTATATCCAATTAGATCTAGTCATTTTTATGATGAATAAAATATTTCATACTTAGTTGTTCCTTTAATATATCATAAAATTCTTTTAGCAATATTTAAGTGAGAAGTCTTAGGAGCTTCCATGTATCTACTTATTAAACCAACTTCAAATATTATATCAGGTCGAGTGCATGTCAAATACCTTAAACATCCAACTAGACTTTTGTAATAAGTTGGATTAATGTATTTACCTTCGCCTTCCTTAGTCAACTTGGTGCTATATTTAATAGGTGTATCTATAGGATGATAATCTTCCATGGAGAACTTATTTAAAACCTCTTTAGCATAATTTTCTTGTGAGATAAAAATTTCTTTATTGTCTTGTATAACTTCAATACCAAGGAAATTAAGTCATTTGACCCAAGTTGGTCATCTCAAACTCCTTCGTAGAGTATTTAAAATCTTTAATTATGGAGCTACTACTGCTTGTAAATATTAAATCATCTACATACAGGCATACAAACATGATATCTCCATTAGAGTTAGATTTTATATAGAGAGTATATTCATGTGGACATTTAGAAAAATTATTTTGAATAAAATAAGCATCTATCAGAGAATTCTATGCTCGTGGGGCTTGTTTAAGCTCACAAAGAGCTCTCTTTAACTTATATACTTTGTTTTCTTGTTCATGAATAATAAAATCAGGGGGTTATTAAACATATACCTCTTCTTCAAGAACTCTATTAAGAAATACTAATTTGACGTCCATTTGTAAAATTTTTCTTTTCATTTGAGGTCTCCAATCGAGCAACTGGTGCAAATACTTCTTCATAGTTGATCCCATATTCTTGTTTATATCCCTTTACAACCAATCACGCTTTATATTTCTCCACCTCTCCTTGTGCATTGTTTTTATTTTTTTTGAAGTTTCACTTAACACCGATCACTTAGTAGTCTTCTAGAAGTGTAGTAAGCTCCCATATATCATTTTTGTTGATTGTATAAATCTCCTCCATAGCTTATTTCAAATTTTCTTCTTTATAGGCTTCTTCGAAAGTTAATGGATCATATCCCATAAAAAGATAAAATAAAGAAAGTTCATCATTGTTAGTATCAATTCTTCAAGTCAAATCATATAGCTCGTGAATCTATCTTGTTCTTCTTATAATCAGACTTCTTGAATCATGTGACTTAACTGATCTTAGTAATGATTTTGGTAAAGCCTCTTCTATGCTTGCTTTTATTATATCATCCTCTTCTAACATCTCTAGACATCATAACTTTATTTATGATATGATTGTAGAGTTTGTAACCACTAGAATTCTCAGTATAACCTAATAAAATATATTTTTGACTTTTATCTTTAAGTTTTGTTCTCTTTTCTTCTAGTATCTTGGCAAATGTAATACTTCCAAAAATTCTTAAATGATCAACTCTTAGTTTCTGCAGGCTCCATTTCTAGTGTAGAATACTAATTCGTCTTGTTTAAAACCTATTAAGCAAATAAACTGCACAAGCAACAACATCTCCCTAAAATTCTTTAGAAATTTTTCTTTCCTTTAATATGCATCGGACCATATTAAGTATAGTCCTATTTTTCCTTTATGAAACATCATTTTGTTAAGGTGTGTATGACATTGTAAATTGATGTAAAATTTTATTATTTCTATAAAAACTTTCAAATTTATTTGATGTATATTCACCACCTCTATCTGTTCGTAAACATTTAATCTTGTAACCACTTTGTCTTTCAACCAAGTCTTTAAATTCTTTGAATTTATTTAATATATTTTTTATTTTTTTTTAAAATATAGACCCAAGTTTTACCACTATGATCATTAGTGAAGGTAAGAAAATATCTGCTTCCTCCAAGTGATACTAAGTTGATAGGGCCACAAACATCAGAGTTTACTAGATCAAGTCGATGTCATACTCTTTTTGTTATGCTGATTTTAAAAGGCTTTCTTTCTTGCTTACCCATAACACATACTTCATATAATTTTGATGGGCGATCAATTCTTGGTATTCCAGTCATCATATTAAATTTCTCTAGAAGTTTTAAATCCTTAAAATTTAAGTGAGCATATTTAAGATGTCATAATGTAGAAATAACCTCAATATTATTCTTAAAATAATTTGACCAATCAAAAATACATAAATGTAGAGAAAATATTCTATTCTTCGTCATTTTCACATGTGACATTAATGTCTTATTCTTATTATAAATTAAAATAGTCATATCTTTCATCTCAATATTATAACCTTTTGCAATTAATTGTCCCAAGCTAAGAATATTATTTTTCATATCAGGCACATAATAAACATCTGAAATACATAATTCTTTGTCATTATTGAGTCCAAGAACAATTTTACCTTTGTCTCTTACTAGTCTTTGAGACAGATCACCAAATATAATATTTCCAAAATAACTTATATCTATTTCTGAAAATAATTCTTTAATGCCACAATGTGATTTGAAGCTCCTATATCTAGATACTATGTCAGAGACTTCTTTCAAATTATTACAAGTCATTAGCAAAACTTGATTTTCATTTTTCTATTCTTTTTCAATAAAACTTATCTTATCACCTTGATTGTTAGGATTATAATAATATTCAAAATAGTAATGGCTATACCTTTTGCAAATATAGTATTGTATTTCAGACCTTTTAGAATTTCTGCCACGATCTCGACCACGTCCTCGACTATAACTTCAGCCTCTTTGGCTAGAATTTTCTCCATCACCTTCATTGTTTGGAGATTCTTGATAGGTTTGATTTCTGCCATCTCTTCCTCTTTATCCACGACCTCTTCCTCTTTGAAATTTTGATTCACCTTTATTTTTAAGAGTAAGCTTGGTCTATAGTGCTTGTTCCACAGTTTTACCTTCTGCTCTTTTTGTAATCCTTTGTTCATGAACTTGAAGGGAACTCATAAGTTGTTCTAAAGATATTTTTCTAAATTTTTAGATTCTTAAATCGCAACAGAAATAAATCAAATTTTGTATCTAGTGATCTTAGTATCTTTTCAATCACTCTTTGGTCACTTATTTATTCACCATTTTTTCTCATTTGATGAACAATAGAAATAACTTTTGTGAAATAATCAAAAATAGTTTTAAAAGTATCTTGTTGTAATTTTTCAAAGTCAGCTCGTAAAATTTGTAGACAGAGTTTTTTTACCTTATCAACATCACCAATACTCTTTGAAGCATTTCCCAAGTCTCTTTTGAAGTATTTGCTAGAGCGATGATCTCAAACGTTATATCATCAAGCCTTTAGTAGATCGTGAACAAGACCCTTTTCTCCTTCTTCCTTCTATCTTTGAGTTGCTTTGTTGCTTCTGCATTTTGCTCCTTCTTTTGCTGGATTTGGTTCAGCAAATCCATCTTCTATAAAATCTCATACATCTTAGGAGCCTAGAAGAACCTTCATTTAGATGCACCATATGTCATAATTTTCTTTTGTCAGTCTAGGGACCTGGAGTTGGAAAGTGCTTGGGAGATGAAACCATCATAGCTCTTATGCCATTTGTTGAAATCGATAGGAAGAAGGGATAGAGTTATCACACTAAGGAAGAGAAGGAGAATTCTAAATCCTTTGTATTTCTCTCAATATTTTTTTATAATTTCACAAACTCTATATTTTTAATGACCCAATACATGAGGTTTATATAGTCCCTAAAGATACATTACATTAATGTACTAAGAATGAATCTCTCTCTTGTAAGAAATCCTTGCAAGAATCAATAGTCAATTTGATTTGTCCTTTCATAAATATTTTCTCTTGATAAAATGAACCTTTCATGTAATGAAATTAATCTCTTTATGATACTTGAACAAGTTTAATTCCAACAGTTCTTTTATTGGCTATGACTTCAGGTAAGAAAGCTTCACATTGATGTAATTCCTTAATCATGGTTCGTTGCTTTTGTTTCTGATCCTATACCTTATAGATGACCATTGTCTTTGCCATCGGATAGAAGGAGATGTGTGCAATTTGAATTATGTATGAACAAAGTGTGTGCACCACTGGTAGTGTAATGTATGCCATTTTGCACTCGATTGCTAGAATTTAACATCAATGTGTGTTTGTGGTCGTAAAAGAAACTCTAACAATTTGTAGGTTTTTTTATTGAATTCATTGATTCTTCATAAATATTGAATCACGGTTGAGACTGGGAAAATACATAGAAGGATTTTTTCACTCTGGCGTACTAATTTATGTTACAAAGTTCAACAACAATTAAAAGTCTAGAGAATCATTCATTACAGTAGCAAATGCTAGGGACAGAAGTAATTGTCCTTTCACTCTCGCAGAAACACAAACCAATCACAAGCACCCTCGAGACCAGCGTTCATTAAAGATGCATTTTAAGCACCAGAGAAGATGATCGATGATGTTCTTGAGGTGCTGTGAATTTACCTTTCGTATTCCATGTCTAATGCCAATCTGTTGTCAGTAGCATAGCTGGTAGTCGTATTTATCCCATGATAATTTATTCCGTGATCATTTGATGATCCGCCAAGCAAGCTCTCAGTCTCCTCAGCATCGTGTGGTATCCATGGATGCAGCTTAGATTTTCTCAACTTGTCAAGCACCTCTGCCACATCCTACATCGTCGGTCGTTCTTCTCCCCTAACGTTCAAGCATTGTTTTGCAAGCTCGCTAATTTCTTGTATCAGTTCCATATCCCTTTCACTTTTTACCTGATGGTCCAACATCTCAAGAAGTCGATTCTCCTTCATGGCCGAAATGAAATTTGATGTGAGGCTCCTCTCTTCTTCAGATCCTTAAAAAAAAAAAGTGCCTTTTTACCCGTCAGTAGCTCTAGAAGAACTACGCCGAAGCTGTAAACATTACTTTTTTCCGTTAATTGGCATGTTTGGAGGTACTCAGGATCTAAGTAGCCACAAGTCCCTTGTTGGAATTAAACTTGTTCAAGTATCATAAAGAGGTTCATTTCATCAAAAGAGGTTCATTGCATCAAGAGAGAGATTTATTACATCAAGAAGAAAAAATGGATTAAAAGACTATAGAAGGATAAGTCAAATTGGTTATTGGTTCTTGAAAGAGAATGATTCATCTTGAATACAATTAATATAATGTATCTTTGGGGACTATATAAACCCCATATGTTGGGTCATGAGAGTAAGAGAGTTTCTGAAATTTGTAAAGAGTTTTTTCTTGAGAGAAATATAGAAGATTGAACCTTGTCCTACTCTTCCTCTGTTTCATATCTCTATTCCCTCTTCCTATCAACATCAACATCTGGTATCAGAGCATAGGTTAAGCTATGACCTCTTCCTCAAGTGCCATCCAACTTCAGATCCCCAGATTAACAAAAGAAAATTATGACATATGGTGCATCCAAATGAAGGTTCTTCTAGGCTCCCAAGATGTATGGGAGTTTGTAGAAGATGGATTCGCTGAACCAACTCCAGCAGAAGAAGGAGCAATGAATGCAGAAGGAAGAAAGCAACTCAAAGAAAGAAGGAAGAAGGAGAAAAAGACTTTGTTCACAATCTACCAAGGGCTTGATGATACAATGTTCGAGATCATCGCTCCAGCAAATACTTCAAAGGAGGCTTGGGAAATACTTCAAAAAGCATTCGGTGGTGTTGATAAGGTAAAGAAACTTCGTCTACAAGTTTTACGAGCCGAGTTTGAAAAACTACAACAAGGTACTTCTGAAACTATTTCTGATTACTTCTCAAAAATCATTTCTATTATTCATCAAATGAGACGAAATGGTGAACAAGTAAATGATCAGAGAGTAATAGAAAAAATATTAAGATCTCTAGACCCGAAATTTGATTTTATTGCTGTTACAATTGAAGAATCTAAAGATTTGGAAAAAATATCTTTAGAAGAACTTATGGGTTCCTTTCGAGTTCATGAACAAAGAATTACAAAAAGAGGAGAAGACAAAATTATGGAGCAAGCACTACAAGCTAAGTTTGCTCTTGAAAATAAAGGAGAATCAAATTCTCAAAGAGGAAGAGGACGAGGACAAAGAGGAAGAGGAGGCAGAAATCAGACCAATCAAGAATCTCCATATAATGAAGAGGCTAGAGAAAATTCTAGCCAAAGAGGCCGAGGTTATGGTCTAGGACGTGGCAGAAACTCTAAAAGGTCTGAAATACAGTGTTATGTTTGCAAAAGGTATGGACATTACTCTTATGAATGTTATTATAATCCTAACAATCAAAGTGATGAGGCAAATTTTGTTGAGGAAGAAAAGAAGGAAAATCAAGTTTTGCTAATGAGTTATGAAAATTTGAAAAATGATCAATCTATGACATGGTATCTAGATACAGGAGCCTCAAATCACATGTGTGGCATCAAAGAGCTATTTTCAGAAATGGATACAAGTTATTCTGGGAACATTACATTTGGTGATTTGTCTCAAAGACCAGTAAGAGGTAAAGGTAAAATTCTCCTTGAACTTAATAATGGCAAGGAATTATGTATTTCAGATATTTATTATGTTCCTGATATGAAAAATAATATTTTAAGCATGAGACAATTACTTGAAAAAGGTTATGAAGTTGAGATGAAAGATATGGCTCTCTCAATTCGTGATAAGAATAAAACATTGATATCACATATGAAAATGACAAGGAATAGAATGTTTCCTCTACATTTGAGTATTTTTTATCAATTAAATTGTTTTAAAGCTGATATTGAGGATATTTCTACACTTTGGCATCTTAGATATGCTCAGTTAAATTTTGAGGCTTTGAAACTTCTAGAGAAGTATAATATGGTGACAGGAATGCCAAAAATTGATCACCTATGTGAAGTATGTGTCATGGGTAAACAAGAAAGAAAACCTTTCAAAGTGAGAAGAACAAAAAGAGCATGGCATCGACTCGATCTGGTGCACTCGGATGTTTGTGGCCCTATCAATCCAGTATCACTTGGAGGAAGCAGATATTTTCTTACATTTACTGATGATCATAGTGACAAAACTTGGGTTTACATGTTAAAAGAAAAGAAAGAAGTTTTAAACAAATTCAAAGAATTTAAGGATTTGGTTGAAAGACAAAGTTGTTGTAAGATTAAATGTTTAAGAACAGATAGAGGTGGTGAATATATATCAAATGAATTTGAAAGTTTTTGTAGAAATAATGGAATTCTACATCAATTCACCATGCAATACACACCTTAACAAAATGGTGTCTCGGAAAGAAAAACAGGACTATCCTTAATATGGTCCGATGCATGTTAAAGGAAAGAAAAATTCCGAAAGAATTTTGGGGTGATCCTTGTTGTGCGCTTTATTTGCTTAATAGGTTTCCGACAAAGCGAATTGGTAATATTACACCGAAGAAGCATGGAGCTTACAAAAACCAAGAGTTGATCATTTGAGGATTTTGGAAGTGTTGCATTTGCCAAGATACCGTAAGAAAAGAGAACGAAATTGGAGGATAAAAGCCAAAAATGCATTTTGCTAGGTTATCCAGAGAATTCCAGTGGTTACAAACTCTACAATCCTATCACAAATAAAGTTATGATGTCAAGAGATGTTGAGTTTGATGAACAACAGATTTGGAACTGGAAAAGTGATGAGCAGCATAAGAAAGTTGTAGCTTCAGAAGAAGATGATATAATACAAGCAAACACTGAAGTGACTTTGCCAGAATCATCACCTAGATCAGCTAGGTCACATGATTCAAGAAGTCCAATTATAAGAAGGACAAGACCGATTCAGGACCTATATGATGTGACTAGAAGGATTGATACTAACAATGATGAACTTTCTTTATTTTGTCTTTTTGCAGGATATGATCCATTAATCTTCGAAGAAGCTTATAGAGATGAAAAATGACGACAAGCTATGAATGAAGAGATTCATGCCATTAACAAAAATAATATATGGGAGCTTACTACACTTTCAGAAGACCACTAAGCTATCGGTGTTAAGTGGATCTTCAAAACAAAAAGAAATACAAAAGGAGAGGTGGAGAAATACAAGGCTAGATTAGTTGTAAAGGGATATAAACAACAATATAGAATTGACTATGAAGAAGTATTTACGCCAGTTGCTCGATTGGAGACAGTAAGATTTTACAAATAGATGTGAAATCAGCATTTCTTAATGGAGTTCTTGAAGAAGAGATATATATATTCAACAACTTCGAAAGAAACTTGGCATGCTAGATAGAACAAGTTTAAGGGGGAAAAATGTTGGAATTAAACTTGTTCAAGTATCATAAAGAGGTTCATTTCATCAAAAGAGGTTCATTGCATCAAGAGAGAGATTTATTACATCAAGAAGAAAAAATGGATTAAAAGACTATAGAAGGATAAGTCAAATTGGTTATTGGTTCTTGAAAGGGTTTTTTGAAAGAGAATGATTCATCTTGAATACAATTAATATAATATATCTTTGGGGACTATATAAATCCCATATATTGGGTCATGAGAGTAAGAGAGTTTCTGAAATTTGTAAAGAGTTTTTTTTTCTTGAGAGAAATATAGAAGATTGAACCTTGTACTACTCTTCCTCTGTTCCATATCTCTATTCCCTCTTCCTATCAACATCAACACCTTGCACCAAGGTAGCAAACTGGTCTTCGTCCTTTGGTACTAGCTTTGAAGCCCCAAAATCCGGAACTTTTGCCATGTAATTCTCATCTAAAAGTATGTTGGAGGACTTCACATCTCCACGAATGATCGGAGGCGAAGCTGATGAATGCAAATAAGCCAGAGCATCAGCAGACTCGTAAGGGATCCTTAGGCGGGTACACCAAGGGAATGGGAGACGTCTTGGCATGCTCATGGATAAGATGAAACAGGGTCCCGTTGGGGACGAACTCATAGACCAACACCGGAACCTTCACTTCCAGACAACAGCCCAAGAACTTAACTATGTTCTAGTGGTTGATCTGCGATAGAGTGAACATCTCCTTTCCAAATTCATTCTTGTTACTCTCGCTGATCATCTTAGGTTTCTTGACGGCAACGATGTGGTTGTCCTCCAAAACCCCTCTATAAACCGTTCCATATCCTCCTCGGCCAAGCATTCGGTTATTATCGAACCTATTGGTCGCAGATCAACCACTAGAACATAGTTAAGTTCTTGGGCTGTTGTCTGGAAGTGAAGGTTCCATAACCCCTCTATAAACCGTTCCATATCCTCCTCGGCCAAGCATTCGGTTATTATCGAACCAATTGGTCGCCTGTTCTACTTCTTGGATTGTGAATATCTTGAATGCATGGCCTTGTTTTCCCTTGATCTCTTCCAGCAATAGCCAGCCTCCATGTTATTTAAAATATCTTCCTTTAACCTTGGCAAATCTTCTTCTTTCATAAACCATGTAGATGCACGTGCTGCATAACAACAGAAAGGCTAGGCTGCTGGAGGTACCTGCACGCACACCCAATAAATATGTCATTTTTTTATACTTCTTTCCTTCTGGGCCAAAATGGCGTGTTTCAGTGATTATAAACTAAAAAGACGAGAAACTTGAAAAATTATTATGCTCCGTTTTTCTGCTGATCATGCTCTGCAGAGACAAGAATTTATAGATCACTTTGACACATTTTATAGAATAATTAAGAGTATTATTTTCCTCAACTTTTTCATAGGTATGCACCCCACAATTTGGACTTCCTGTGGACTACGGAGAGAGATATTCTTGTTGTTTGGAAGGAGCATTATATGAGAGTATTGTCCCAAGTATGAATTCTTTGGATCAAGGACCTCTCTAGGAGAGAGAAGCATGGAGACTTTTAATAGTCATACTAGTTCTAGAAACTGCTGTTTGAAGTCCGCTCTACATCTATTGCCATTCCTGAACCAAACGAGATTGTGATTGTTCATGACTAGAAACCTTGTCGAATGGATCAGAGTCATCATTCAAGAGGAGGACATAAGCTTCGTTGTGTCTCTTTCTCTGTTCGTATGCGTAGCATGAATAGCAGGCAGTAGAAGGCTTTGAAGGAAGAAAAAGAGAAATGAAAACAAGGATATGAAGTAGTACTACACATCAGATACATCTGTTGGACAAAAGATGAATCAGAGTGAAGGTGGAAGACAGACTCATGCCTGTAACTGTCTTCACTGCCAAGGGAAGTTTCTGGTTGGGCGTGCAAGTTCCATTGAAAGCGTTGCAGTGTGTGCCTGGCGGGCACGAGCACTCGTAGCCACCGACGGTGTTGTTGCACTTGCCGTGGCAAGGATAAAGATCTTTACCAGCACATTCATCGATGTCTGCAAATAAAGTGTGACTGACAGGGAGCATCAGATATATATAATCATGAAAAGCCAAACGGAACTCGGATGGAGAAGAGACCAGGATAGGTAATGGACCTTGGCATCCATCTTGGATATAGGGGTTGCCTTGGTAGCCGCTTGAACATTTACAGAGATATCCAGGACCACCGGTGGAGTTGAAGCACGCACTGTTTTCACTGATGCAGCCATAAGATGTCTGGTTCTGTATTGCTGCCTAGCATGTCTCGTTTCCGATCGCCCAGTCCACCACCAACGGTGCTCTATGATCGTTCATGTCCATGAACTCGGTCGTGGTGGTGTAGGAGGAGCTGAAACTGAACCCGTTGGCCTCCAACAATACGGCATAGCTGCAACGGCTGAAGTTGAAGACGCCTGAGTTGTTGAAGTTGGAATCGAAGGAGACGGTGTAGTCTGTGAGGCCATTGGGGATGGATGTTTGGCAGCAGCCGGTGCCGGAGCACGAGCCGTTGACTAAGCTCAACTCCTCGTTGCACATGGACACGCAGCCGCTCCAGTAGCTGCTGTTCTTTTGGTAGCTTCCGATATAGGCGAGGGTGTCGCAGCCGATGACCGTGAACTTGTTGTGGGCATCAGAGAATCTATACGGTGTGTAGTCCAGATTCAGATACCAGTCATCGTGCTCGATGGAGTTGTTGCGTGAATCATAACACTGGTGCGATTTGTGATTGAGCATGCGTGCTTGGCCCAGCGGCAACGAGATGTCGATGATCTCGACATCGATAAAGAAAGGTTTCTCGATGCGGGCTTCCGTCTTGTTGCAATACAGTTCGAAGCCCTCCCTGAAGCAGTTGGGGCCGATGCCGAATGGGTAGGGGATGTCAACATCCCCGCGCCTGGTTGGACAGCCGTTTCACCGTGACTCTACAGTTGCCGCTGCACCTGTTAGAAGCAGCAGAAGCTGGAAGACCCGATAAACTAACACAGCTTTCATTTCAGTTTCTGCTCTTCCAAACCGCATATTGCTTTCAGCCGACCATTGCTCCAACCATTTCGACGTCATAGAAATTGAAATAGTGATTGAAGAATGAATTGTGTATATGTATTCCTTCACTCAACACCTATTTATACAAGTAAGAGGGAGGTTGAGAAGATTAAGAGGGGAGGATTTTCCTCAACAATCTAACAATTCTGCTAATGTTGTTACAAATAATTTTATCTGTTAACATGCCCCTGCAAGATCGTGCACCTATCAAGGATGTCGATCCTAGACCTATGCAGTGAAAATAATTTACAGGCGAGTAGTATCATGAGGGAGTCCGCCAGTTGATATGTTGTGTGAACATGAGAAACACGGAGTTGATGATTGACCACTTGATTTCGTATAAAGTAAAAGTCAATTGCTATATATTTTATACGATAGTAAAATACTAGATTAGCACATAAGTAGGCAGCTTCGACATTATCACAGTATATTGTAAGAGTAGTGGTATAGTGGATGTCAAATTTCTTGAGCAGATTCATTATGCAATTAAGTTATGCATCAACAATTGCAATAGAGTGATACTCAGCTTCAGTTGTTGATCAAGCATTTGTCTTTTGTTTTTTGGAACTCCAACTGATTAGATTGGCTCCGTGGAAGATGATATACCCAGATATCGATATCCGATCATCAAAGTTTCTGGCCCAATCAACATCAACATAAGTATGAAGTTGAAGTAGAGAATGTTTATGTAGAAATATTTTATAGTCATGAGTACCATTAAGATACTGTAATACTCGTTTAACTGCTGATGAATGTGTGGTAGACTGGGTACGCATAAATTATAATATATTATTAACTGCAAAGGATATATCAGGGCAGGTGAGAGCTAAATACTGTAAAGAGCTAATTACGTATCGATATTGAGTAGAATCCATAGTAGGACTGCCATTAGTTAACCAGAGCGATTCAATAGTTGAGAGAGGATTTAAAACAGTTTTTTGCATCCTTCATATTTATCTTCACTAATAAGTCCTGAATATACTTTTATTGAAAGAGGAAGAGTTCCGAAGATGTAGCTATTGCTTCGACACCCAAAAAATAATTCAAGGGACCGAGATCTTTAAGAGAAAATCAATCAACTAACTTTTTAAGAAATATTATGACTTCTATAGAGTTATTACCTGTCATAATGATATCATCCACAAATATGATAGAACCCCAAAATGAGTTCTATAGAATTCGATCTTTGAGAGGGGTCAACCCTTGGAATACTATAGGGGCTCCTCCTTCCTAGAACTCAGTACAAAGGCTGAATTAAGATTATTCTTGCTTGATTGAAAAGAGGTGGAGGTCATAGCTTATATAGGGCTCAAAACCCTAGCCCTAGAGGAGTGCTTTCCTAAGTAAATTTATCCCCTTGCCCCTCCTATAGTCGACCTGCCTTAATAGGGTAGGCGGCAGCTTGGTTGGTTGTATAGTCAACTATAACAGGTGGAAACCCTAACCAACCAGCCCAATAAAGGGGGCAACGGCTACAAAGTCCTAAGGCTCCAAGTAAGCTCTAGCTACACTTCTTTATAGGATAGAAGTGACTAGGTGAGGGTTTTATTACATTTTACAAAGTTTTATTGACTATACTAAGATGAATATGACCCAAACCTACTAAGGGTCCATGAACTCTGGGAACTAGGTCTTCAGCTTCACGTAAGACTCCCGTATGGCATCTTCTAAAGGCAAGTTGCTATATTACACTAGTACTTTGGTTGAAGGGCATCATCGGTGCATCATAATTCTCCGGTCGATGATGGCTTGTGATTGGGCTTTAATAACTCCATCACTTGTGGTACTCGATAGTTGGGTCTAGGCTGACTCATGTTCTCCTAGTTTGGGCTTTAAGCAGAACACATGAAAGATGGGATGGATCTTGGTGTCGTCTGATAGATTTAGTCTACATGCCACAGCTTTGATGCGCTCCATGATTTGATATGGTCTATAGAATCGAGGAGATAGTTTCATCGAGACTCTTGTGTTGATGGACAACTTCTTTTATGGTTGTAAGCGAAGGTAGACCTGATCTCCTACCGAAAATTCTCACTTGCTTCGATGAGTGTCGGCTTGTTGCTTCATACGGGCTTGGGCGATCGCTAAGTTATCCTTCAGCAGTTGTAGGAGCTTATCTCTGTCCATTAGATTTTGGTCAACCTATTCTACTTTGATCACACCGATTACATATTTCAGTATTACAGGAGGAGGCCGACCATACAACGCCTCATAAGGTGTACATTTGGTGGAGGAATGATAGGTCATATTGTACTATCATTTGGCCTAGGGGAGCCACTTTATCTACTCTTTTGATCGATCATTAGTGAAGCATTGTAAATAAGTCTCTAGGTATTTGTTCAACACTTTTGTCTGATCATCTGTCTGTGGATGATAGGCTGTGCTCATTTTAAGCTGGGTGCCCTATAGTTGAAATAACTATGTTCAAAATTTACTTGTAAATACTCTGTTATGGTCGCTCAAAATTGACCTTGGCATTCCATGTAGTTTAATAATATTTTCCATGAAGAGTTGGGCGATGCTAGCAGTAGTATAAGGATGTCTCACAGTACAAAAATGAGCATACTTTGTTAGACGATCTACCACCACAAAGATCATACTTTTACCTTGCGATGGTGGTAGCCCTTCATGAAGTCCATGGAAATGTTAATTCATGCTGAGTTCGATATAAGTAGTGGTTGTAGTTTTCTCGAACTGACCACTATTTCTCCCTTATGCTATTGGCACACATCGCATTTAGCCACATAGTCACAAATAGATTTCCTTATGTCTTTCTAATAGAAGTTTTGCTTCACCCTCTTGTATGTTCTTAAGAAGCCGGAGTGCCCTGCTGATGGTGAAGAGTGTAATTCATGCATAATAATTTTGATGCAAGGAGAAGAGGGAACAAGCATAATTTGGCCCCTTAAATCCCAAGTGTAGTGGCTAATGGCACCCGGATCCTTCTCCTATTTCTCTATGATGTCTTGGGCCTCTGGGCTCTTCTTCCATTCTTCTCTAATGTCTTCAAGAAAGTCGGTGGAATGAATAGAGACAACTTAAAGTTTGACTTGCTCCGGTAACCATAATAGCACATCTACAACTATATTTTCTTTCCCTTTTCAATAGATAATTTCATAATCGAAACCAGGAGTTTAGTCTGCTCCAAGAAGTATTTGAGACTCCGGTGGTCCGTCTTTATTTGAAATCATCAGTCGATCAGGTATAGTCTCTATTTCATGACAACGCGTACGATTGCAAGCATTCCTTTGTCGTACATGGATATTTTATGATGAGAGGGAGACAATGTCTTGCTAGTATAGGCGAGGGGCCATCTTACATTAGGACAACTCTGGATGCGTTGGCCTTGATCACGAAGGGTCGACTGAAATCGAGCAGCACTAGAACCAACATCATCATCATGGCTACCTAGAGCTGTTCGAAGGTTGTGGATGCCTTGTCTGACCATTGGAAAGAGTCTTTCCTATGGGGCACTAATCTTGCCATAGTCTTTCACGAACTTTCGATAGTAGCCTGTAAGTCCGAAGAAGCTACGCAAAGATTTTACGTTCATATGCCTCGGCCATCCTTGCATTGCTTCAATTTTTGCTAGGTCTACTATCACACCATCTTCTAATATAAAGTGCCTAAGGTACTTCACTTTCCACTATAAGAAGCTGCACTTTGATTGTTTAATATAGAGAATATTCTCTTGAAGAGTCGTTAAAATAATTCGTAAGTGCTGAAAATATATGTCAAGCATAGGACTATAAATAATAATGTCATCAAAGAATATTAATACAAATTTACATAAAAACCTCTGGAAAATATCATTTATTAGGCTCTGAAAAGTAGAAGGAGCATTTGTAAGTCCGAAAGGCATTCCCAAAAATTTGTAATAGCCGTTATGTGTATGAAATGATGTTTTTGGAATATCTTCAGTGCATACCCGAATATGATGGTACCTAGAGTAGAGGTCCAATTTGGTGAAGACTCAGGCTCCTTTCAGTTCATCCAATAGCTCATCAACTATTGGTATTGGATATTTATCTTTGATGGTGATGGCATTCAAAGCCTGATAGTTAATGCATATCCACCACGTACCGTCCTTTTTGCACACTAGTAACATCGGCGATGAGTAGGAACTGCAGCTTGGCCAAATTACTCCAATATCGAGCATTTGATTAACTATATTCTCAATCTCATTCTTTTGCAAGCGAGGATAGCAGTACAGCCTTGAGTTTGTAGGAGGTTGGCCAGGGAGTATAGGTATGTGATGATCATACTGCCGGGTAGAAGGAAGTCCAGGTGACTCAATGAAAATGTCAGCAAATTTCTCCAGCAATTAGGCAAGCTTAGGATATGTAAGTTACATATTCTTCTCCTCTGATGGTTGTTGGATATGCATAAAAAAGCTATCATGTGTCTTGTGTAAAACTTTCTCTATCCATTACATCGAAATGGTGGAGATACGGCTCCCGCGCTTGCCTTGTAAGGTGACCTATCTGCCTTTACAATAGAACTTCATGATTAACTTAGAGAAATTCCTGGAATGTCACCTAATGTTGTGAGTCATTCAATCTTGAGCACGGCTTCGTAGTCATTGATGGGTATGAGGAAGAATTCGGCCTACCACTTCTTAGTCTTGTAGGAGTAATTTCACTTGTAGGCATCATTGGTCGCACTTAAGAATTCGACCATCTGCGACCTTCACATCAAATTTGTTACAACTTTCGATTTGAAGTGTCATATGTGTAGCAACCTTACTGTTGAGGAAGTTACTTATGCTACCCGTATCTATGAGAATGGTGATGGATTAATGCTTGAGAAGTCCACCCACTTTCATTGTTTGCAGGTTAGAGTAGCCGGCTAGGACGTGCACTATAAAGTCAACCGGTTGAGGCTCTTCCTCTATGACTTCTTCTTTGGATTCGAGGCTTTCTTCAAGTAGTTCAATGTCTTCATCCTCTACTAGTTCTATCACAAGAAGTCGGCCTTTCCTGTAGTGATGTTCACGGCTCCAAGGCTCATTGCAATGCCAACATAGTCCCTCCACGGATCACTCCCGAAGTTCATCTCTCATCAATTTTTTTGGTGCAAGGGCTTGGATGGTAGTAGAGGGGGCTGAAGGCTTCGGCATTGTTGGTCGGGGAACGACCCTAATCCTTTGGACTTTATGGTTTAAGTGTTCTTCTTGTAGCCACGTGAAGGCGATAGTCACCATCAGAGTGTACGGTTGTCGCGCCTTCACTTCTCCTCATATCTCTAGCTTTAAGCCCTCAATAGAAGTTCCTAGAAGTTTCTTTTTAGACCAATCATGGGTTTGGTTAGATAATCATTCAAACCTCGTTTGGTACTCTTGTATGGTGGTGGTTTGTTAGATCTTTGCTAAGTGTCCATTGATGTTCTCATAGTCTGTCTGTCCGAAGCGGTTCAATAGTCCTTTCTTGAATTGTCGCCAGGTTCGGCCTCCATGGATGTGCTCGAACCAATCAAACCACTGAATTGCGCCTCCTTTAAGATTGATGGTTGTAATTTCCACCATGGCAGCATCTCCGTTCATGAGATCCAACCAATCGTGTCTCCTTCCCATCTAGGGAAGTCCACCCTCATATGTTGATTGTATGGATTGGTTGTAGTGCCTCCTCATTTTTCCCCTTGCTATGATTTCCTTGGGCTCGGTGGTCGGCCCATGCTGAGTTTAGTCAAGATAGCGTGAATTTTTTCCTCCATACGAGTCTCAAAGGCTTCAAACTTGGCATCGATAGCCTCCTCTGCTGCTATGGTATAAGCTTCCAAATTAATAATGTTGAGGCATTTCTTTTGCTATCGGGTTAAGGGCATGAGAGGTTTCGGAACATGGGTGGCTGAAAAGGTAGGTAGATCGGTAATGAAGGTTAGCTAAAAAGGTAGGTGGATCAATAAGGAAGTAGGTTGCATTAGGTCTATTTTGGAGGCTAATTGGGTTTGATTTTTGGAGCAAGAGTGGCTAAAAATGTAGATAGATTAGTAAGGAAGGTTGGCTGAAAAGATAGGTGGATTGCTAAGGAAGGTTGGCTGAAAAGGTGGGTGGACCGGTAAGGAAGTAGGTTGCGTTAGGGCTATATTTGGGGCTGATTGGGATTGGTTTTTGGCTATGGTTTGATAGGTTTTTTGGGTGGTGATGGTAGGGTTTGAAGATGAGAGAAAGCGTGTCCAAAAAAATAATGAAAGAGATAGCACTCAAATCTGATGGAATTCGATGAAGAAAGTGTTGTGTATGTGTTGTCTTGCTGAACAAAATTTACTTCAGAGAAACAATGGATTCTCAATGTAAAATCCAAAGAAAAACCTGAGGAAAATATGTAACAATTTTTTAGTAAGTCCTGGTTCATATGTGAATAGTAGCAGCAATTTAGATCGATAAAATTTTGATAGCATAATAGTAGAAAAATTGATGCAAGAAAAGAAGGCAGATCCTTTGTCGTAAATTTCAGCAATATGCAGTGAAGAATTACAACAATATAAAATCAGTTTCTAAGATAATTTTCATGGTAGATCAATCTTAAATGGAGGCTAAGTTGATCTATAAGAATATATAAAAATTTTGTTCACAAAGGATACTCAAAAGATCGGTTTCAATAAGCCTCTTTATGGCTGAAATTTTCTGTAGCAATTCTCCTTCGCAACGATGATCATATTTACGACAGAAAGAATTCGCAGCAAAGCAAGGATACAAAATTTTCTTTAGAATGCAAGGATAGAGTTTAAAGTAGTAATAAGGTGTGGGTGACAGAATTTTTACCAGGTCTTCAAAGCAAACACAGAGGGGGCAGCAGCAGATTAATGGATCTATGGTTTGGGGATAACGGTGGAGGCGACGTCTTGAAGCAATTGTGGAAATTTCTTAGATAGATGCAGGCGACAGAGATGGTAGCAAGGCAGCAGGAACGCTGCTCTAATACCAAATGATAGAACACTAATATGAGCTCTATAGAATTTTATCTTTGAGGGAGATAAATCCTTGGAACACTATAGGGATTTCTCCCTCCTAGAACTCGGCACAAAGGCTAAAATAAGATGATTCTTGCTTGATTGAAAAGAGGTGGAGGCTACAGCTTATATAGAGCTCAAAACCCTAGCCCTATGGGGGTGCTTTCTTAAGTGAATTTACTCCTTTACCCCTCGTATAGCTGACCTACCTTAATAGGGTAAGCGATGGTTTGGTTGGATGCATAGCTGACTCTAGTAGGTGGAAACCTTAGCCAACTAGCCTAGTAAAAGGGGTAGTGACTACTAAGCCCTAAGGCCCCAAGTAAACCCTAGCCACACTTCTTTATAGGATAGAAGTGACTAGGTGGGGGTTTTATTATATTTCATAAAGTTTTATAAACTCTACTAAGGTTAATAGGAGGCCCCAACCCTGCTAGGGTCCTATTACTATATTAGAAGATATATTGTACTACCAGTTTGTTGATAGAGAAATAAGGAGGTATCAGACTTAGAGTTAGAAAAGCCAACTGACATAAAAAATGAGTTGAGTTTTTTGTACTAGGCTCGTAGAGCCTGACGAAGTCCATAATCCAAGAATGCTGATCAGAAGTCGGGGCAACAACGAGATGCACTTGGAGCATGGTAGCTGAAGGTCAAGGACAAGACTGACAGACTTTGGCGGAGTGACCAACTTTATCACATAGTTGGCAGACTATTTGTTGTTAAGGTATAGGAGCAGGACGCCAAGGCTATTGGTAATTGATGTTATTACCTTGAGGCATAGGAGCAGGACACCAAGTCTATTGAGAACTAAAGTTGCTACCTGGATTATTATAAGATGGTGTTTGGCCGAAACTCTTGTTGACAGGCTTAGAATACTAATTGTTCTTCCTTTTATATTTGTGACTTACATGAGCAGTGATAAGTGGTCCTGGTACCTTATCTTCATGCTTTAAGTATGTCTCGTAGTCAGTCAACTTGTCGTACAGCTTCTCAAATGATAGCGATGAGTCATGTGCCCATATTGTTGCTCAAATTATGTGTACTCAGCCCCAAGATCATTAAGGGTTTGGATAATAACTTCATCATCACTGAGGTTATGCCCTATTAGAGCTAAATCATCGATGATAATCTTTATATTTTAGAGATAATCAGCGATGGTACTTCTCTCTTATTTTTTATTCATTAGACTAGAGAGGAGGCTGAGCATATGAGTACATGAGCGATTTGCCAATGTAGTTTACAGCTTGCACTAGGCTTCGATAGTAGTAGCACATGAAGATATAAGTGGTGCAAGGGATTCAACGATGGAGGCTTGAATCGCCTGGAGAATGAGACGATCTTGGCATAACCATAGTTTGTGCTCCAGATTTGGAACCAATATTGCGGTTCCTGGGATGTTGATCATTGGTGGTGGACAACTGAAAGATCCATCAACATAACCTAATAGATCATATCCAAAGAGAAGATTAGAAAACTGAGCACAGTAGGATGCGTAGTTTCCTCCTTTGGATAATTTGAAAGAGATGAGAGTTATAGCATTGATGGAGACAAGTCCTATATTCTAAGAAGTGCTACTACTTCTTGTGGGGATAGCAACAGGAATATAAGAGGTCGATGATGAAGACATTATGACAAAAAAATACCAATCACTATCTCGGTTGGATCTGAAAATTTTGTCTTGCTGAAGTCCATGTTGCAGATCAGCCACGTGGCCTACCATATTATGGGAACTGGAGGCTGCTACAGCAAGAGAAGATGAAAAGTACTAGTTTATAGGACTATTGATTGCACTGCCATTATGTTCCCTGCCTGCGGACAAGAAAGGGATCTTTTCCTTCCCTTACCTCTTGTGTTTTCCTGCCTGCAGCAAGAGTGGTTGTGATGTTGGTGGGAAGAGAGGCTGGTAGCAACATCTCTAATAGAGGTAGTAGGATGATAGCGAGAGATTACTACGGGGTGTCATCGAGTGGAAGAAGAAATCACCGCTGCTAAGGCTAGAAGGCAGTAGAAGGTCTGCGATGAGTAGGGGAAGCGTTCCTCTGCTGGAGTGATGAGGAACTCCACAGAGTTTCACCGAGGGAGGAAGCGATGGGCAGGAACACCAGCAGAGGGAGGAACTCATCGATAATAGATCCTAGATCTCAGAATCGATCTGGGGCAAGGCAAGGGGATCCTAAAATACAACAGCGATGGCAGGAGCGGCAGCAAGCCACCCACCATTGTTTTGTAGAGTGAAATGCTTCGGCCAGATTGCCTCTACGGACAACAGTCCTCTCCTCCATAGTAGAGGTGGAAGAGGAGGCTGGGAGATGGTGAGCCTCAGTGGCGACGTTGGCAAAACCATGCAGACGAGTAACACTGATCTGGCTAGGCAAAATTGGTGCGGCATCGACATCCTACTATACTAGTTGATGGTGCCGAGTTCGAGACCCTATAGAAGGTGCAGGTGGTAGGTTAGTGCCAATGGCAGCAGTGTGCTGAGCAGCAGTAGCGGATAAAAGAATCTTGTCGGGCGAGCAGGTGACTGGTCTTCGGCTACTAGGAGAGGATGCTGGCAACATCAGATAGAGGAAGTAAAGATGCTATCATTGGCGGCGAGGTAGAGGTAGGAGACGATGGGCGATGGCCCTTAACAATAGAAGAAACAGAGCAATGATTGCTCTGTTTCGATGGCTACAAGCAGTAGGAGAGGGTTCATGAGTCGGCTCCGATGGCAGAGAGCAGGAGTGGCGCCTCTCTTGTGGAAGGGTGTCTACGGTCACTCCTTTGATGATGCAGTGATGATGCAAAGGGTGATCTGCACCAAAGAGGAGAGGCGTTCGAGAGGGTGGCGGTAGAGACGGAGGCTGATGGTAGGAGATGGTGATTTCAAGCGTGGGAAGAGCGGTGATTGCTTCTCCCCTAGGCGCGGCTGATAGCCTCTAGGGTGAGAGACGATGATGGCTGGCTCTATACTAGGAGGGAGAGCAGAGCACCGACAGACGATGGGTAGTGGCCCTTAGAGGTGCTCTCGGTAGAGAGAGTAAAAGTAGCATTTTGGCTGTGATGGTTCCGCAGAGAGATGGCAGAGATTTCTCTTCACCGAGAGAAATGGAGAGACTCTGGACGGAGGGATTTGTTGTTGTTTGATAGTGACAAAGAGCTTGCTCTAGGCAAGCTATTTTGATACCATGATAGAAATCGAAAGAGTGATTGAAGAAAGAATGGAGAATGAATTGTGTATATGTATTCCTTCACTCAACACCTATTTATACAAGTAAGAGAGAGGTTGAAAAAATGAGGGGAGGATTTTCCTCAACAGTCTAATAATTCTGCTAATGTTATTACAAATAATTTTATCTTATCTGTTAACAAATAATACTAGAGAAACAGCATTTTTTATAGCGTGAAGCTTCGTGTTCATGGCTTCCCCTACACTAATCCGAAAAAATGCACCTCTGACTTCACTTGCAATTTGGATGGCCCTTTCGGCATGCATCCAAAATTGAGCTGTCCGAACTTACATACCGCATTTTGTGAGTGGCGCCAGCTCCATGTTATCAGTGGACTGGCAATCTTTTTTGGCAGGGAGTCTCTCTGATATGAAAGTTCTTTGGGAAGGTATGGGTTAAAAATATTTAAGGTTTAACCAGTTTCATTGTTTTCTTGTAATTGACAAACTACTTTACCAAATACTGTTCAAATCATAAGATTTGAATAGTGTTATATCTGATTTTCGTTTAAATATTTTGAATCATTAATTTAGGCCGAATGAATTTACCAGTAACTTATTATATCTTTAGTGGACTCACGAGATGGTTGTGACTAGGTTAATCCTTCGGGGAAGAAGTATTTTGCTAGGGTATCATATGACTTGAACAACTTCGGATAAGTCCATGACACAAAATCTAGATTTATTTATATATAAAAAGAAGGTTTATAGATATACTAATACTCTTCTCGACAGTTTATACACTTAAAAGTTTCTGGACATTCAATCAAAATATCCCGAGTCATCCAAAACTATTTATGACCCTTTAAAAATCCTTCATCAACTATTTACAACTCTTGAATATGAATTCTCATATTACGATTGACGTGGTCATCGAGGACAATGCGCATGACACAAATGGTGTTCTACGTATGACCAACGTGGCTGAGACACATTTGCTTGGCAAACACATTTGCTACGAAATCTTTGATGTTACGATGGAAACTAGTGATTGATGAAATGATGGCCGGGCTTCGATGAGAACAAAAGAGGTTTGATGATTACATCTCCCATGGATGATGATGTTTCGGCAATTTACTGAAACATGGCCTGTCCTCCTCATTTAATTCAACGGATCTTTGCATGTATAACCTTCTTAGGTATTGCAAGGGACGGTGATTGACTTTTAGGTTTCTTGTGGAATTGTCTTGGTCAACTGACTTTTATTATATTACTAATGAGTAGACAAGACATGGAATAGGTCTTTCGTTTTGTTGTATATGTCTCACTTGCTATGCTGACGATGCCCTGTTTAATTGTCGTTAGAACTTCGATTGAAACTTGTACCAACTCGATTGGTATATATTATTTATATAGCTCTTTTACCAATAAAAAATAATAATAAATCTATCCTGAGGTCAAAAATAGGATACACTTATCATCAAGTCGATTTCTGTTTCACTTTCGATGTGAAATAAAATGATAATTTTATATTGATAGAAAACGTATTCATCCCAATTAAGATATACAACCAAGTCAAACTGAGATGGCCAAAAATCGAAACAATTAAGTCATGTAACAATCAGTTCAATATAAAATATTGAAAGAATATTACATTTGTTAGCTGAACAAATTTCTAATTGAACTAGAATATCTCGTTCATCAGTTGAGGGGAATCTTTCCTCAATCATGTATAAATATGTGTTGCATCAATGAATGTTGTGTGTCCTTTTCATCACACTTCTATTCTCAACATGGTATCAGAGATAACTTGCCTAAGAGCAAGCTCTTTTCTTACTATCTGACGACAGTGATCACTTCTCACTGATGAGAATATGCTTTCTTCCCTACTTTCTTCACTGAGAAATCTGGGGGGTCATGCTTTCTGCAGCAAGGTTTGATCTTCCACTCCCGATCTGTCAAAGAAGGTTGTAGGAAGATGGTTTGAGAACTTTCCTACAATCTGATATCGCCCTTGTCATTCCTGAGTTATACCGCTGCACGGTCTTGCAAAATCCTCTCCATTGAAATAAGCACCTTTCAACAAATCCACACTTCCTAGAAGCCTCTGATGGAGAAAGCAGTAGCACTTCCAGCAGAATCTGACAGTCGCTGTTCTCATTCCACGGCACTCGCCCTCTCTTTGTTGTAGCAACCTCGCAGTCAAAACGTCGCCTGTGCAGAAGAACTCACAGTGGCTTCCTTCGAGCAGGGCCTAGCCGCTGCATCCTCGAAACCCCCCATCACAACTCCATGAAACAGAGCATCAAAAAACTGAGTGCATGCCATCATCCATCCAAGTTGGCTTTGGGATCTTCACAGGTTCCACAATATCATTACCGGTCTTCTCCTACTACAGCCTCATGGCTTTAATCTCTTCACACGCATGAAACACATCCGAGCACTGACGAATTGAATCTGGCAAGTCATTGATCTGGACCTTGAACTCATTACCCATCTTTGATCCTTAACGAAATCAGGGCGGACTTTATTTTTGTAAGGATACTTCTTGGAGCTGTAGTAGCTCTCAAGATACCGAGGCTTGATATCATGCTTATGGTAGAACGGAACCATATGTAAGCGATGCTAGCAATCTCTGCCATGGCTTAAAATGTTAGAAGCGCACCTCCATCATCTGAGATATTCTCCCTTCCAGCGGTATATCAGCAGTGACATCTAAAAGCATTGCTCTAACCTGCAATCAAGTGTTTATGTTCATCTCTTTTTTTTCTTCCTATCACTAGCTACTCTTTTCTTCTTCCCATCGTCGGTCGGACGCCATCTCTCTTGTGCTTTCTTCTCCGGTGTCCTCTGCCTTTTTGGCCCTACTGGCATCGAAGCTTCCGTCCCCTCCTTGAACCAGCAAGCATTTGATGCCCTACTGTAGTGGGCGGAGGTGAAGTATTGGTCCTCTCCCTCACCTCCGGCTGCTCGGTCCTCCCTTGACTCGTCAATACGGCATCCTTCTACACAAGGTCATCTTCCTCGTGCCCCACCATTATCGCATTAGCTCCAACGAGCAGCGACATCTTCCCTACCCCATCTATAGCATATGACGACTTCTACACATGCTCAGTGGCATCATTTCATCTATAGAACCCGATATCTCCACCACCACCGTCGTCCCTCCTGTAGCCTCTGCCACTCTGTTGTCACCACCTTCTTCCTTTGCCCGAGCGCCACCATCACTATCTCCCTTAGCAACTGTTGGTTGTGCTGCTCCCAGCTATGCCACCTCTGTTGCCTCTCAACCTCAGGTTGCAACTTCCCTCCTTGCGGCGACTGAAACAGGGCAACTCACTGGTTGCCATTATTTCTAACCACGCCACCATCGCTTCCTCTTCTTCATTGACATCGGCACTATCATCGCAGTGGACCTGCTGGGGGCCATCGTTCGCTGCCTGTAGTAGAGCAAACATGGACAGAACTTCCTAAATTATCTTGATCAAATTCAACCTAAGAAGCTCAACTTATTTAGAGGCATATATGGTTCCTTAAATTGGCTGTGAAGTTTGGGCTGGTTTTGGCAGAATAGGACTGTTGCACACGGAATTTCAGATCCAAGAACAGGGTAATCTACTCCTCATTTAAGCTTCACTCCATGGTGCCATTTTCTACTTTGCTTGCACCCTTCTTCTAGCTTAGAGTTTTGTTTGCTACACCTCTATGGCCCAAACACCTCCTATGTCCTCTCTCCTTTTAGCACTTGTAGTCACACGAGCAATATATGTAAGTGTTTGTTGTCCTGCTACCACGATTTGCTGCTTGTGGCACTAGGACGACGATCACTTGCTATTCTCACAAGCTCGCTAGACCAAAATCAACTATCTGCTTTAGCTGACAACACTCCTACATTGCTTTCGCACCTCAACTACATTCGGATCTACTTCCACGACAAGATCACTGGCTTTTCTACAGTTCTTTCATGCAACTCAAGCACCATCCTCACGCTGGTGGTAGTAGGCACAACTACTAGCACAGATAGCACCCTTTTATTTAGACTATCTGTTCACCTCCTATATCATCATACCTTATAGCTTTTGAATTGTTACTTATTTCAAATGCATCAGCATCAGCCGACGGAGGCAACCTTGTGCTAGTTTGAGGTTTTTCTTTCCCTTCCTTATCGCTATTGCTTTTTTTGTCACCTATTTCTCGGATGCTTGTTATTTTTCCTGAGTCCTCCCAATTTGTGCCTTCTCTTCATTTCTCGGTTGTAACCCTCGGTGATTCTCGAATGTCTTCCTCGTCTATCTCCGATGCTCCTATTCTCTTTCCTGTTGGCAATCCCTCTTCGCCTCCAGGACTTATCTCCGATTCTCGAATGTCTTCCTCGTCGATCTCTAAAGGCGGCAATTATACATCCTAGTGTGCTTTAATTCTCTAATCTTCTATTTGGTTATGATTTATTGGATTATATTGATGGCTCTCTTAGTTGTCCACCAGCAATAATCTATGTTCCAGAAGAACCCAACCCAGTATTAAATTCAGCATACAAACTATGGTTACGTCAAGATCAGCTCATTCTCTAAGCAATTTCAAGCCTCTGTCCTTGGATCCATCACCCCGCTTGTGTCCTCCTGTGCTACTACTGCGGAAGCCTAGACTAAGTTACAAACTACTTTAACGAATCGCTCACGAACTCGTATGCTTGGACTATTCTCCAGCCTTATGAACTTAAAGCAGGAGGAAAGTATTATTGCCAACTACTTACAACATATCAAAATGATTATCAATGACCTGGCATTAGTAGTTCATTCTCTCACTTATGAAGAAGTTCTCGTCCACATGCTTAATGGATTGAGTGCTGAGTTCAAGGAACTAATAGCAACGCTTCGAGCACATGACTCTCTAATTTTCTTTGAAGAACTTTACAATAAGTTGACCGACTATGAAACTTACCTGAAGCATGATGATCTGCTATCAGGATCTCTGCTAGGACCTCCTATCACAACTCAATTCAATCAAAAATCTAAACGACAAAATGCAAATACAACAAGAATGCTTCAAAAGGTGTGGCCAACTTTGCTCCTACTTCTATAGGCACCACCCTGTCTCTTCCTCCTCCACATCCTCTAAACTTCAACCATCGTCAGAGTGCTTCCTTCTAGCTGTGTCATCGTCCTCCTGCGCTTCATCAATCGGTCGTCTGCCAGTTGTGTGATAAAATCGATCACTCTGCTAAAGTTTGTCGGTCTCGACCTCACGTCCCAGCTCCATCAAACTGGCCTCAAGCAAATGTCATGACTACTTCATCTGATAATCAGTCCAATTGGATTGTGGACTCTAGTGTTTCCCACTATATCACTTCCGATCTTCAGAACATGTCAATCCACAACATCTATGGCAAAAATGAAGACATCATCATCAGTGATGGTAAAAGAATTTTTATTACTCATATTGGTTCTACAGTGCTTAATTCACATACCACTTCTTTCACACTCGACGATGTTTTGTGTACACTCCACATTGAAAGAAACCTTATTTTTGTCTCTTAATTCTACCAATAAATCCATACTTCCATTGAATTCTTTCCTAATTATTTTCTTGTCAAGGACTTGAGCATGGGGACATCCTTAGTTCGAGGCTCGAATAAAGACAACATCTACAAATAGCCATCAGCCTTGTATCTCACTCGACATACTGCTAACTCTTCAACTGTTGCTCTGGTCGATATATAGCATCAACGTCTTGGTTATCCCTCGACCTCTATTCAACAAAAATTACTTTCTCACTATTCTATTCCTATTTTTAAATCTAGTAATACTCATTATGATTCTTATCTTAGTAATAAGAGTCATCAACTACCTTTTGGTACATCCACTATTTCCTACTCTAAACTATTTGAGGTTGTTTATACTGATGTTTGGGGTCCTCTATCAGTTGTCTCCTTTGATATGTTTAGATTTTATGTTGTTTTTGTAGACTATTTTATAAAGTACACATGGTTTTATCCTCTCTGTCAAAAGTCTGACGTTGTTGTTGTCTTCTCCCACTTTAAGAACTTAGTCGAGAACTACTTTTAGACTACCATTAAAACTGTCTATTCTGATGGCGGGGGTGAATATCAGGGCCTTGCGTCTTATTTGTCCACTTGCAACATTCATCTCGAGTCTCCTCCATATACTCCTCAACTAGTTGGCTCTCTCAAACATAAATATCGACATATTATCGAAACTGGCCTAACGTTGCTTCATCAGGCTTCCATGATATTAACTTTTTAGTCCGTAATATTTCAAACTGTTGTCTACCTTATTAATCGAATACCTACTCCTATTCTATAATATCAATCACCATTTGAAAAACTATTTCACAAACGTTCTAATCTGCAAACATTAAAGGTATTTGGTTGTCTATATTATCCATGGTTACGTCCCTACAATTCTCATAAATTACAGCCTCGATCTCGCCATTGTATTTTCATTGGATACTCTATTGAACATAATACCTTCCAATATTATGACCCTCACACTGTTAAAGTCTTTATTTCTAGACATATCACTTTTGTGGAGTCTATCTTTCCCTTTCGGGATCACTGGCACTCTGTTATCCCACTAGATTCCTATAATACATCTTCATCCTCTCACGCATCTCCCCCGGATCCATACTCTCTTGTTACTTCTGTACTGCAGCTTCCTCTCTCCTCACCTTCGGTTCCTCCTCTTTTTGTGAAATTACCTCTAGAACCACAACCTTTATCTTCACCTCGCTAAGGAACATATGTCATCCTTCCATCTGACTCATCCTGTGATAACCTTCAGCTTTTAGCCCCCTAATACTATTACAACCTCTCGGCATCTAATGTAAACTCGTTCCAAGAGTGGTGTCTTTAAACCACGATAAGTTCTCGACTTACATGCTAGCACTAAACCTTCCCTCGACTCTACTGAACCAAGATCTTTTACTCAGGCCCTAAAATCTCCACATTGGCATAAAGCCATGTGTGAGGAGTATGATGCTCTCCTTCATAACGCTACATGGACCCTTACTCCTCACTCCACATAAAACATCATTGGGTGTAAGTGGGTCTTTCAAATTAAGTGGAACCCCGATGGTTCGATTGCTCGCTATAAAGCATGACTTGTTCATCAATGACCCAGTGTTGACTATACCAAGACATTTAGTCCTGTTGTTAAACCTACTACAATTAGCTTATTCTAAGTCTGATAATCTCCAAAGGCTAGTGTTTGTACTAATTATATGTTAATAATACCTTTTTACAAGGGACTCTCACTGAAGATGTCTTCATGGAGCAACCTCTTGGCTTTATACATCCTCAATATCCACAATATGTCTATAAACTCCAAAAGGTCATTTATGGATTCCGTTAGGCTCTACGAGTCTAGTGTACTGAACTTGGTCTATTCTTGTCTTTAGTTGGCTTAATTAACTCTAAGTCTAATGTATCTCTATTTCTACGCCAACAACATAAGGGCACCATTTATCTTCTAGTCTATGTGGACAATATTATTATCATAGATGATAACTCTATGAAGGTTCAGATATTTATTAAGCAATTGGTTGACAGATTCTCTATTAAAGATCTTGGCGACCTGAGTTATTTTCTCGGTGTCGAGACTATGTTTACATCTTCTGGCCTCTTTCTTTCACAGCGAAATTACATTCAAGATTTACAATTAAAAATGAATATGCATTATGCAAAAGAGGTTATTGCTCCTCTCTCTACTAGTGAATCACTGAAGTTATGTGATAGTAGTCCTACTACAGACCCTACTCAGTATCAGCAAATAGTTGGCTCCTTACAATATCTCACTCTTACCTGTTCATATGTCTCATTTACAGTTAATAAATTATCCTAGTTTATGCATCGACCATCTACTTTGCTTGGAATACTGTCAAACACATTTTGCATTATCTTAAGGAGACTATCGATCATGATATTTTTCTTCACAAACACTCTCCCTCTCAGCTTCATGCCTTTGCCGATGTTGATTGGGCTGAAAATATTGATGATAGAACCTCTACATCATGGTACATTATTTTTCTTGGTGTTAATCAGATTAGCTGGAGTTCTAAGAAACAAAAGACAATTGCCAAGTCTACTACTGAAGCTGAATATCATGTTATTGCCACTATTGATGTCGAACTTACTTGGATCACCAACTTGCTTAAGGAGCTTCACATTTACTCTGATTCTACGTCTGTTATTTATTATGATAATATCGATGCTACTTACCTTTATGTCAATCCGGTTTTCACTCCCGCATGAAGTATGTTACTATTGATTTTCATTTTGTGTGAGACCAAGTTGTCCGCCATCAGCTTCGTGTTTCTCATATCCACACGACTGATCAGCTTATAGATTCCCTCATGAAATCTCTGGCCCGCAAAATCCTTTCCTTACATCGATCCAAGATCGACATCCTTGATAGAAGCTCAACCTTGCTGAGACATGTTACCTTAACAAATTTCTAACTGAACGAGAATATATCGTTCATCGATTAAGAGAAATCTTTCCTCAACCCTGTATAAATATGTATTGCATTTATGTGCCTTTTTTTATTTCACTTCTATTCTCAACAACATTCATATTCTAAAATATTCTTTCCCATTAAACCAACTACAAACGTTGTCAATGATAAACAAGGTCATTTAATGTTTTAATCAAAATTCTTATTTTTTGGGATTGAAGCAAGGATCATCTTGAAATTCCACTTTACCTTAGTCTTTATGTAGGCCGATATCCGAGTAATCTCAACTCCAATCAAAGTTTCTCGTGTTACTCTTTCATGTACTTGCTAAAATTATATTTCATTATATGATAAAAAAAATTGAGGAGGCAGATAATTTCTGAAGTAATACCATCAACAACACTAATGACAAACACCAATTTGCAGCAAAAAATTATAAGCATGGTAGACTTCCGTTCATGGTTTATACAAATCCTTTCCATCAGCCACATGCCCTCCTGGCTCATCTGTTGTACTTCGGAACATCTGACACAGTTTATGAACTCTCTGCAAGCAAGCGCATGAGCAATCATTTGTTTAATAACTGACGAAAGAGATGATACGGCCTACACTAAATCATTCCATGGGGAGGATATCTTATGTAGAGAAGTCGAAGTCATGATAGCTTGACCAATTAAAAGCACCAGACATCGAAAATGACGCTTGAAGTGTACTCAAGAAACATTTAAACTGAACAATAAAAAACACTGCATAGATAAACATCAACGCTCTCTTAGTATGCTCTTATTCACTTCAACTTCTAAAGAAATACGAAAGATGGAAGAACATCAAACAGTGTAGGTAAATCAGTAAGTCAATGTGGGTAGATAACTCGATCAAATATGTTCAGAAGATAAATAACTTAACCTAGAATAATTGGTTAAGTGTAAGAGTGAACAATTTTACTTTGTTATTGGTTGACTGCAATCATAGATTTAGATATTACAATTGAGTGTTGAAGTGGAGAAGGCTTAGTCTTATATATATTTCTCTTAATATTTTTATAATTTTATAAATTTTATATTTTTTTATGACTTAACATATGGGGTTTATATAGTCCCCCAAAATATATTATATTTATGCACTAAGAATGAATCTATCTATTTCAAAAAATCTTTTCAAGAATCAATAACCAATTTGACTTGTCCTTCCAAAATATTTTCTTTTGATGAAATGAACCTTTCTTTTGATAAAATTAATCTCTTCATGATAATTGCACAAGTTTAATTTCAGCATTCCCCCCCTTAAACTTGTTTTGTCTGCCAAGTTTCCTTTGAATTTATTGAAATATTTTAATTTTGAGAGGTTTTGTAAATATGTAGGTCACTTGTTCACCTGTCTTAACATGATGTAGTTCTACTTCTTTATTTTTGATATGATCTCTTATAAAATAAAATCTTATGTCGATATACTTTGATCTTTCATGGTAGACTGGAATATTGGCTAAGGCAATAGCTGATTTATTATCAACATAAATCTTGGTTGACTTCTCCTATGGCATATGAAGTTCCTGAAGTAATCTTCTTAGACATATTGCATGACAAACACAAGAAGATGTTGTTATATATTCTGCTTCACAACTTAATATAGCAACTATATATTATTTTTCTGAAAACTAAGTAAATGTAGCTCCACTAAAATAAAATACAAGTCCAATTGTACTCTTTCGATCATCATAGTTTCCAGCCCGATCACTATCACTATATCTAATAAGATCTAGTCCTTTTGATGATGAATAGAATATTCCATACTCAATTGATCCTTTAATATATCGTAAATTTTTTTTAGTGATATTTAAATGGGAAGTCTTAGGAGATTTCATGTATCTACTTATTAAACCAACTCCAAATAATATATCAGGTCGAGTGCATGTCAAATACCTTAAATATCCAACTAGATTTTTGTAATAAGTTGGATTAATGTATTTATCTTCGCCTTCCTTGATCAACTCGGTGCCATATTCAATAGGTGTATCTGTAGGATAACAATCCTTCATAGAAAACTTCTTTAGAACCTCTTTTGCATAATTTCCTTGTGAGATAAAAATTTCTTCATTGTTTTGTATAATTTTGATACCAAAGAAATAAGATATTAAGCCCAAGTTAGTCATCTCAAACTCATTCTTTATATAATATTTAAAATCTTTAATCATAGAGCTACTACTGCCTGTAAATATTAAATCATCTATATACAGGCATACAAACATGATATCTCCATCAATATTAGATTTTGTATAGAAAGCATGTTCATGTGGATATTTAGAAAATCCGTTTTGAATAAAATAAACATCTATCCGAGAATTTCATGCTCTTGGGGCTTATTTAAGCCCATAAAGAGCTCTCTTTAACTTATACACTTTGTTTTCTTGTTTATAAATAATAAAAGTAAGGGGTTGTTGAATATATACCTCTTCTTCAAGAACTCCATTAAGGAATATTGATTTGACATCCATTTGTAAAATTTTTTATTTCATTTGAGCTGCTAGGGAGATAAGTAATCTTACTATCTCCAATCGAGCAATTGGTGCAAACATTTCTTCATAATCGATCTCATATTATTGTTTATATCCCTTTGCAACCAATCGTGCTTTATATTTCTCCACCTCTCCATGTGCATTTTTTTTTTTTTGAAGATTCACTTAACACCGATCGCTTGGTGGTCTTTTGGAAGTGTAGTAAACTCCTATGTATCATTTTTGTTGATTGCATTAATCTCCTCCTTCATAGCTTGTCTCTATTTTTCTTCTTTATAAGCTTCTTCAAAAGTTAATGGATCATATCCTACAAAAAGAAAAAATAGAGAAAGTTCATCATTGTTAGTATCAATTCTTCGAGTCATGTCATATAGCTCCTGAATCGGTCTTATCCTTCTTATAATCGAACTTCTTGAATCATGTGACTTAGCTGATCTTGGTGATGATTCTGGTAAAGCCTCTTCTATGCTTGCTTGTATTATATTATCCTCTTCTGATGATATAGCTTTCTTATATTGTTCATTATTTTTCTAGTCCCAAATCTGTTGTTCATTAAACTCAACATCTCTTGACATTACAACTTTATTTGTGAAAGGATTATAGAGTTTGTATCCACTGGAATTATCAGTATAACCTAATAAAATGCATTTCTGACTTTTATCTTCAAGTTTTGTTCTCTTTTCTTTTAGTATCTTGGTAAATGCAACACTTCCAAAAATTCTTAAATGATCAACTCTTGATTTCTGCAGGCTCCATACTTCTTCTAGTGTAGAATTACTAATTCACCTTGTTGGAAATATGTTAAGTAAATAAACTGCATAAGTAACAGCATCTCCCCAAAATTCTTTAGGAATTTTTCTTTCCTTTAACATGCATCGGACCATATTAAGTATAGTCTCATTTTTCCTTTCTGAAACACTATTTTGTTGAGGTATGTATGACATAGTAAATTGATGTAAAATTATATTATTTCCACAAAAACTTTCAAATTCATTTGATGTATATTCACCACCTTTACCTATTCGTAAACATTTAATCTTGCAACTACTTTATCTTTCAACCAAGTCTTTAAATTCTTTAAATTTGTTTAACACTTTTTTCTTTTCCTTTAAAATATAGACCCTAGTTTTGCCACTATGATCATCAGTTAAGATAAGAAAATACCTGCTTCCTCTAAGTGATACTGGGCTAATAGGGCCATAAACATTCGAGTGTACCAGATCAAGTCGATGTCATGCTCTTTTTGTTCTGCTGATTTTGAAAGGCTTTCTTTCTTGCTTACCCATAATATATACTTTACGTAATTTTGATCGATAGTTAATTCTTGACATTTTTATCACCATATTAAACTTCTCTAGAAGTTTTAAAGCCTCAAAATTTAAGTGTGCATATCTAAGATATCATAATGTAGAAATATCCTCAATATCAGTTTTAAAATAATTTGATCGATCAAAAATATATAAATGTAGAGGAAACATTCTATTCTTTGTCATTTTCATATGTAAGATTAATGTCTTAGTCTTATCATAAATTGAAAGAGTCATATCTTTCATCTCAATATTATAATATATTTAAAGTAACTATCCCAAGCTAAGAATATTATTTTTCATATCAGGCACATAATAAGCATCTAAAATACATAATTCTTTACCAGTATAGGGTCCAAGAATAATTTTTACCTTTGCCTCTTACTGGTCTCTGAGACAAAGCACCAAATGTAATATTTCCATAATAACTTGTATCCATTTCTGAAAATAATTTTTTAATACCACACATGTGATTTGAAGCTCTTGTATTTAGATACCATGTCATAGATTGATCTTTCTTCAAATTATCATAAGTCATTAGCAAAATTTAGTTTTCATTCTTCTCTTTTTCTTTAACAAAATTTGTCTTATCACCTTGATTGTTAGGATTATAATAGCATTCAAAGGAGTAATGCATATATCTTTTGCAAATATAGCATTGTATTTCAGACCTTTTAGAATTTCTACTATGTCCACAGCCTCGATCATGTCATTGACCATAATCTCGACCTTTTTGGCTAGAATTTTCTCTGCCACCTTCGTTATTTGGATATTCTTGATAGGTCTGATTTCTACCACCTCTTCCTCTTTGTCCACGACCTCTTCCTCTTTGAAAATATGATTCATCTTTATTTTCAAGAGCAAGCTTGGTCTATAGTGCTTATTCCATAAATTTTTTTTTTCCTCTTTTTGTAATCCTTTGTTCATGAACTTGAAGGGAATCCATAAGTTGTTCTAAAGATATTTTTTTCAATTCTTTAGACTCTTCAATCGCAACAGCAATAAAATTAAATTTTGAATCTAGTGATCTTAGTATCTTTTCTATCACTCTTTGATCACTTATTTGTTCATCATTTCTTCTTATTTGATGAACAATAGAAATAACTTTAATGAAATAATCAGAAATAGTTTCAGAAGTACCTTATTGTAATTTTTCAAAATCGACTCGTAAAACTTATAGATAGAGTTTTTTTACCTTATCAACACCACTAAATGCTTTTTGAAGTATTTCCCAAGCCTCTTTTGAAGTATTTACTGGAGTGATGATCTCAAACATTGTATCATCAAGCCCTTGGTAGATCGTGAACAAGACATTTTTCTCCTTCTTTCTTTTATCTTTGAGTTGCTCTTTTGCTTTTGCATTCATTACTCCTTCTTCTGTTGGACTTGGTTCAACAAATCCATCTTCTACAAACTCCGATACATCTTAGAAGCTTAGAAGAACCTTCATTTGGATGCACCATATGTCATAATTTTCTTTTTCCAATCTAGGGATTTGGAGTTGGAAGGTGCTTAAGGATGAAGTCATAGTTCTAATACCAATTATTGAAATGGATATTAAGAAAGGACAGAGTTATCACACTAAGGAAGAGTAGGAGAAGACTTAATCTTCTGTATTTCTCTCAATATTTTTATAATTTTACAAACCCTATATTTTTCATGACTCAACATATGGGGTTTATATAGTCCCCCAAGATACATTACATTTATACACTAAGAATGAATCTATCTTTTTCAAGAAATCCTTTCAAGAATCAATAGTCAATTTGACTTTCTCCTTCCATAAATATCTTCTATTGATGAAATAAATATTTCTTCGAATGAAATTAATCTATTCATGATAATTACATAAGTTTAATTCTAACATTAAGAAAATGCAAGATCATATTACCAATACATATTTAGAAAAAAGATGCATTTGCCAGAAACATCGATTAATTTAATGATCTTTCATCAAAGCAATAGCATGAGAAAGTAAAAGGAAAGTGCACTTACTCCCATGGATCATCCCCGACCAGAATAACATCGTTTTCATAATCCACAAACATGTTTGCATTCTAAGCCTCGTGGATCATCCGGCTGTCACTCTAATCCAATCGTGCTGGCCACTGTAGATCTCAATTCATGGCAATTGCTAAAGCCTGTCACATCGATCGATCTTCCAACAGATCCTTCCTTTTGAACCAGTTTAACAAAGGTTGCAACACTTGTTATCTTAAAGACAGTCTATTTGTTTGTTCTTGTTATTAGTTTCAATATCAGAAGTCAATATTCCACCATAGTGTGTGTTCTTAAAGGTTGTTGACTGCCAAATCACAAATCTCATCCTAAGATTTGAGATTTGTTATTATCACGCTAAATCTATATTTTTTTAACGTCATGCCAAATCTCATCCCAGCTTGGGTCTGCTACAAACTATCCCTCCTCCATGTGCAATCTTCATATAATATATTATCTCTTTAAAATATAAAAATATATTCTTAATTTTAGATAAAAAGAGAAAAAATCAAGAATATAGACTAATAAATGTTGATCTCAAAACTAACTTCGAATATCAAAGAAATTGACTTGAGAACCCTTGACTTTTATCTTTCCATAGGTGACATCTCAGAAAAAGACGTTTTCTATCTCAGACGATTCCATATGTATAAATCAAAACCATGTCATGCTAATAAGGATGTCAACAACATTTAACTTCAACACTCCTTAAGATTAACTACTCATACCATTTTACTCAAGTTGATACAAAAATATATTATGCTTCTCATGATTACTTAGGTGATGTGGCATTTTATGATTGTGTAGAAAGACTGAAAAAACTTCCTTTTATAGAATCGGAGATTCTCTTCTTAGGGATTATATCTTCTCTAAATTGCCATCTTTTTTAGAATTATTATTTTTTAGATCTAATTTATTATCTTTTTATTTTACATTTAGATTTAACTAGTGATGTAACTATTAAAAAATCTTAGATTTGGCATCATATACGTAATAAAAAATAAAATCAGAAATCATAGTTTTCAAAAAAAATATCAAGTCGTCGTATAAGGGTTGTGCACCAAAAACCATAAAATCAAAAAATTTTGTGCAATATGTGTTAGATGTATTACTTGGGGAAATCGTATATTCCCATAAAATCTCAAGTCCAAAGAAGAGGATGAATGAGGTCAAATATCTTTATGTCTAGCGACATCTACACGATGGAAGAAGCAATGATGCTCGTCCCTCACAGCGTAGAAACTCACAGTTTTTTAGTACCACCTCATAGCAAGTGTAAGAGAAGAGCTCATTTCTTCCTTGTCCTCAAGCACCAAGGAGAGGGGTGGTCGATTAAGAGGAAGGTGAAGGGAGGAGAATAGGAGGAGGCAGCCAAAAATGTAGCTTATCACCTTTCTTGGTTGCCCATGTAACCTATTTATGGAGAGCCTCTTAAACCTTAAAGGATTGTGCCTTAGTGGGAATTAAATCTCTATCCAATTACCCTAATCTATTGGATTATTAGATCTTTATCCAATAATCTCTATTTATCTCTAATTGGGCCTCATCCAAAGGATCCATTAATGTTGGGTCTCATCAAATAAAATATCTCATATCTAATCCTTAACTCGTTGCAACATCTACCATATATGTGTGACCCTCTAGACCCAATATCGAGTTGGCCGTGAGTTGTATATGTCAGAACTACTTCTGACTCAATAAATTATTATTTCATAACATTTCACTCAACTCATCGACTATAGAGATACTATATCACTATGCCATAGTCCTTATATAATACAGGGGATATAATCTATTGGGTCCTCAATTACCATGTACTAGTTACATATGTCCTACAAGCCAATCACGTGAGAGATGACACATGTAACACGCTGTGCTTATGATTAATATTGGCATATTCTCATATTATATTATATGTTGCATATATATTGTGATGTCTTTGGTTCTATATAATGGGAATCGTATCTTGATGAGATCACGATAATAAGATTGATTCACCTTTAAATACAGATCCTAAATAATCTCGGTCGTAGGTTACTCAAGAGGGACATCGAGATAACCGAATAAACTGGTGTACGATATACACATCCATATGATGGAGGCGACTGGTCTCATAGCTACTTGTGTGGAGACACTAAAGATATAGTACAGGTGCTCATTGGAGAATGAGTTCACTGATTGATCCATTTATAGAATACTGTATGGTTAATGATACCTAATGTCAGACAATGATTTCATAGTCCTAATTATGTATCTGGTCCTTAGACTTGAGATACCAAAAATGCCTTATATGAGTACTCATTTCTTTGATGTCAGACTTACAAGTTTGGAAAGTTCTAAATCTGGTACAACTGGTTATCGGGATTGGTAGCCAACCTTATGAAAATAATTGAGTGTCAATAGAGGATTATCTACTCTCAGTATCATGAGAGCAATATCATATATATGCTTGCTCAAACAAATTCCTAGCCAGGGTCATTCAGATTGTGAGAGAAAGAGTTCTACAGTTGAATCTGATTAGAGCAAGACAAATTGATTCTGTATATAACCTGACAGTACTATTTCCAATATACGATCTCTGGGATATTAGTTAGATGATGGATTATAGATACATAGTAACTATGGATAGACAGGTCCAATTGATTTGATCCTCTTGTACTATCTGGGGACTATAGCATAGTGGCCTAATATGTCCATAGTCGATGAGTCAAGTGAATTATTATGGGAATAATAATTCACTATATTAAAAGGAGTTCTGATGGGAGTAATTCACGGCCAACTCGGTATCCGACCCTAGAGGGTCACACACATATTGTGGATGCTTTAGCGAATAGAGAATTGGATGGAGATCCAATTAGCCTCTATTCTCATTAGATGAGACCCTATGCTAATGGGCTCATTGATTAAAGCCCAATTACAGGCCTACGGAGATTATTTGATAGAGATCTAATAATGTAATGTTAGTGGGTAATTGGATGGAGGTCCAATACCCACTAAGGAAGAAGCCCTAGGGTTTTTTGGTGGCTCTCTATAAATAGGAGGGGAGACTCATGGTTGATAGGCTGCAGCTTTAGCCACCACCTCCTATTCTCCTTCCTTCCTCTATACAAGAGTTGCGAGATTATATTGGAGGAGTTTTGTTACATAGATCCATTATGTGGATACCGCTAGAGAGGAGGACGCTTGACCTCTTTCATCTTCTCTATCCGGATTTGGAATACAGGGGTATACAATCTCTCTAGGTAAAATCACTATCACACATTGTGGTTTTTCAGTTTTTGTGATTTTTATTGCGATCCCAATCTTTTGCATGATGATTTGATCTGCATGGGAAATCAGTTTTTGTTTTAATTTTCGCTGCGCATGTGAAGCACCGGCTGAGGTTTCCCAACATATTTATGCTCTCTAATTCATCTAATATCTCAAAGATCGTATACCAAGTATGGTACTATTAGGACTCATATTAAATCCTTCAAGATTTACTCTAATCAAATTCTCCTACAGAACTCATTCTCTCTCAATCCGAATGAACTTGCAAGGGATTTGCATGAGCGAGAACATACGGGATATTTATCTTATGATACCAAAAGTGGACAATCCTTTATTGATACTCAATTACCTTTGTAAAGGTTGGCTATCATTCCTGATAAGCGGTTGTATCAGATTTAAAACTTCTGGACCTCTAAATCCAACTTTAAATAATGGAGTACTCAAATAAAACATTCTTAGTGTCTCAAGTTTAAAGACTAGACACACAACTAGAACTACACAATCATTTTATGACATCATATATCATTAATCATCTAATATTATATAAGTGGATCAAGTAGCTATGAGACCAACTATATTACTAGTATCCCCACTTAAGCAGCTATGAGACCAACTATCTCCATCATATAAACAGGCATATAGCACATCGGTCTATCTAGTTATCTCAATCCCTCTCGAGTAACATACGATCGAGATTATTTATGATTTGTATTTAGAGGCAGATTAGTCTCATTATCATGATCTCATCATGATACAATTCTCATTGCATATATCTAAGGACATCACAATATATACAACAAGCAACATAAAGTGAGAGAATACCAATAAGAATAATAAACAAAAAAATTATTATAGAGTGTCACATGTGTCATCACTCACATAATTGACTTATAGGGCACCTATAACTAGCAATTTTTCACTTGACCTAAAGCCAATTACCTATGTGTCTTATCCCATCAAACCTCTATGACGCTCAAAGATAATCCGAGATAATAGTTTCATTAGTGGATCTACAATATTATCATCAGATGAAACTCTTTCCATTGCTCATCTTTATGGGCCATGATCTCTCTAATCATATAGAACTTTCTTAAAATGTGCTTAGACTTCTAATATGACCTAGGTTCCTTTGCATGAGCAATCATCCATTATCGTCACAATATATAGGAATCGACTGATCGTTGCTCGGTATAACTCTCAAATTCGTAATGAACTTCTTTATCTGAACTCCTTCTCCTGTTACATCTACTATAGCAATGTACTCAGCCTATGTAGTCGAGTTAGTAATAGTGTATTACTTGGAACTCTTCCATCTTACTACTCCATTTAGAGTAAAGATATACCTTGAGTTCGACTTACTATCATCGACATTAGACTAGAAACTTAAGTTCATGTAGCCCTTAACCCATAAGCTACCTCCTCCATATACTAGTAAAAGATTCTTACTTCTTCTCAAGTATTGAAGGATGCACTTTACTGCCTTCTAGTGTTTCAAACTTAGATCGGCTTGATATCAACTCGTGACACTCAAAGCATACGTTATATAAAGCCTAGTATATAATATAGCATATATGATAGACAGACCTTATCGTAGAGGCATAGGGTATCATATTCATGTATACCTTTTATTCAAGAGTCTTTGGGGATATACTCCTAGAAAATGATATTTCATATCTCATCGATATAAGACATCTCTTGGAATTTTTCATATAAAACTTTTGATAATGGTATCTATGTACCTAAACCAGGATAACCCGAGTATACTCTTAGATCTATCTCTATAGATCTGAATCCTCAAGATGTAGGATGTTTCCCCTAAGTCCTTCATGGAGAAGTGTATAGATAGTCAAACCTTAATTGTGGAGAGCATTCCTACATTATTCCCAATAATCAAGATGTCATCCACATATACTATCAAAAAGGTGATAGCGCTCTCACTTACCTTCATGTATACATAAGGCTCATCTTTGTTCTTAATGAAGTCATAAGATTTGATTGCCACATCAAATCTTATGTTCCAACTTTGGGAACTTTACTTTAGTTTGTAGATGGACCTAGAAACATGCACATCTTATCTAGACTTTTTTTGGATACGAATCCCTTAGGTTGTATATCATATACATCTTCTTCTCGAGTTTATCATTAAAAAATACGATTTTTACATCCATCTGTTAGATCTTATAATCATAATGTGTTGTGTCCAAGAGAATTCTGATGGATTTCAACATATCTACGAGTGAGAAGGTTTCATCATAGTCAACTTCTTACCTTTGACGATACCACTTGGCCACCAGCCTTCCCTTATAGGTCTCCACCTTCCATTTATTCTAATTATCTTCTTGAAGATCAACTTGCAAACAATAGGTAAGATACTTTTAAGATCAATAATGTTCCAAATCTTATTGGAGGACATGGAATCTATTTCAGAATTCATGGCTTCTTACCACTTTCCAAAGTCTATGCTTGTAACATCCTACGTATTCTCTCCTTATAGGTTTGTTGATTAACATCCTGGGTATTCTCTCCATTGATATATCCCACATATCTCTCAGGAGGGTGGGATATTTTGCTGACCTATGTAAAGTTAGAACTTATGTGCTAAGTACTTGAATAGACTCGGCCTTTGGAATTGAGCCAGGTTCTCCAACTTCGCTTAACTCTATCACGCTCCTATTGTTTCCACTAAGAATTTGCTCCTGCTTATGGAATATTATCCTCTTCGTAATAAAGATATTTTGATCCTTGGGATAATAGAAATAATACCCACAAGTTTCCTTAGGGTATCCTATAAACTTATGTTGCTCTATCCTTGATTTCAACTTATCATGATTGTATCTTATAACGTGAGTAGGGTAGCCTCAAATCTTAATAACCTTAAGATTTAGTTTCTTTCTTTCTTATATCTCAAATTGTGTAGGCAATATCGACTTAGATAGAACTCTGTTCAAAAGGTAAGTTGTGATTTTTAGGGCATATCCCCAGAATGAGATGGGTACATTGACGAAACCCATCATAGACCACACCATATCTAACAAAGTGTGGTTCCTCCTTTCTGATATATCATTGAACTCAAGTGTATAAGGAGGTGTCTATTGGGATATAATCATATGGTCCTTGAGGAAATGGATAAACTTTATGCTCAAGTACTCTTCTCCTTGATTTGATCGAAGAGTCTTAATACTCTTTCCAATCTAGTTCTTTAATTTATTCTTGTTTTTCCTGAATTTCTTAAAGGCTTCAGATGTGTACTTCATCAAGTACACATGTTCATACCTAGAAAAATCGTTAGTGAAAGTAATTAAGTAGGAGTAACCAGCTATGGTTTGAGTTGACATGGGACCACACACATCATTATGTATGAGTTTTAATAATTCAGTGGCCCTCTCTCTCTAGTTCCACTAAATGGAGAGTTAGTCAATTTTTCATTGAAGGTTCGCAAGGTATATATGACTCATGGCCGAATGGATCTAAGTATGCATCATTTAGCAACTTTTGAACTCTTCTCATAGATATGACCTAGCCTATGATGCCAGAAGTATGTATTATTTACCTCATCTTGTTTCCTCTAGCACATTTATATTCATCACATGTGGAGCAATGTCTAGCATAAATAAATTATTATGCAATTCCTCTAGTGATGATCTTATCATCCAAAATTAATGAACAACTATTATTCCTAAAAATTAATTTATTTTTATCAAACATAAAATAAAAATAATATTTTTAATAATAGAAGGAACAAAATAATATGCATTTAATGTAATAGTAGCTCCACTAAGTAGATATAGGGTGACCTCGCCAACAACTATTGTAGTAACTCTTGCTCGATTGTATATCTTGAGATCCATCTTGCCTCTCGCCACTCACTAATCTCTTAGGTCTTGTGAGAATCTGTAATGGATTATAGATGTGATAAGGACTTCCGATATCTAATACCCATGTGTTATCATAAGAATATGATAAATGGAGACTGATCATAAATGTACCTAAAACTTCTCTAAGCTTTTGTTTCACCTTCTCTACAAGGTACTATTTATAATTCATCTTCCAATGCCCATCTTTGCCGTAGTAGAAGCACTAGGCTTTATTTTGCCAAATCTTTCTTAGCAACCTTTATTTTACCCAGTTTGCCCTTGCCCATGCCCTTCTTAAGGGACTTGTAAGCCTTCTTTTCTTTTTGGTCTCACTAATATAGAGAATCGACTTATCTATTTTAATGTTACTCTCAACCTCCCTAAATATATCGAGGAGCTCAGGGAGAGTCACCTCAAGCCTATTTATGTTTAAATTTATGATAAATTATTAAAAGAAATCTAGGAAGGACTAAAGTATGAGATCTATACAAAGATTATCCTTTAGGACCATTCCTAAACTAATGAGTTTTTCAATCCAATCAATCATCCTCAGGACACGATTCTGAATTGATATCTCCTCAATTATTCTAGCATACAAGAGACTCTTGGATATCTCATAAACTTCAGTTATTCCCTATTCCTCAAATAATTAGTGAAGATGATGGAGGATGGAATTGGCATCCATGCTTTCGTGCTGCCTTTGTAGCTCAAGAGCCATAGAGGCCAACATATAGCACTTAGTAAAAGTGGAATCATCTATGTATTTCACGTAGCGAGCAATCTCATCATCGTTGGCCCCTTCCTCTGGCACAGGTAAAATTATGTCAAGAACATATGTGATTTTCTTCATTGTGAGAACGATTCTCAGTTTCCAAAACTAATCCATATAATTTTGATCAATAAGATGGTTAGTAAGTACACCATGTAAGTGATTTCCATGTAAGTGATTTGCAAAAGATATATTTCTAATAAACAAGAGATGTAGCATAAATAAATAATATATAAATTTTATAAAAAATAAACTACTAAGATACATACTTTTATCTTAATCTACTCCTACTATTTTTTTAACGAATCATATGACACCCTCAACACGTGAAGCAAAAATATCCGGCATATTTCTAGTAGGGATTATAATCCAATTGGCATCTTAGTGTAACCTCGAGGGACTCGACCGATCATACTAAGCCCAAAAAGGTAGATAACTTTTTTTTATCATAACTCCTTGTGATCCCCATCTTGTTCGCCCTCTAAACTATCATAGCCTCGAGGAACTCGACTAACCATAATGTTTGATTAAGTTATCACCATTGTTATAAGATGAGTATGATCTAATGATATGCCCTCAAGGTATTCGACCAAGCATACCATGTCCTCATATCGTCAGTGACATTTTTATGTTATAGGCAAGATCTTGAATCGCACTATAGGTAAGCCTCGAGGGACTTAACCAACTCAACCACATTAGCATTTACTTTCTTCTTATAACGATAGAAGGTCATATGGGTCAATCTAATTATCTCATATTTATCAACCTAATATTATCATAGGAGAGGGTTTTGGTTCGGTCTCATGATATGTCACACACATACATATTTAATATATATATATATATATATATATATATATAAGCAATAACATATTACATATGCATAATCACACCATATGATTATGGACTATAACCTAATGTGATCAAGCCTAAGCTAGTGAGCTCAATCACTCACATCAAAATATATGTGTGCATCGGCACATCTCCATACCCTCTGATCATTCTTCTCATCGTCATCGATTTTACCAGCACCTTGGTGTATCTCCATGCATCGCAATCATCTGAATCGGTCTCATGGGTCCCACTATCACCTCTACGCTTTCATCGTACCTCCTCGTGTAAAACATAATCAAAAGCACACAAGCCTGATAATAAATGAGAAAAATTATGGTTCGTTGGCCTCAATAATAATAATAATAATAATCATATATACACATATGGTCCATGATTATCTATCCAAATCATATATCACATGTACACACCATCATATAAAACTACTAGATAAATAATAATTAATTAAATTATTTAATTAATTATTTTATTGTATTTTGGGATACCTATCATAAGGTGCCACACATGGTAGGAAAAACATCTAAGCGACTAGGAAACCCTAATCGCTAGGGACACACTTGTGGCCAAGAGTCTCTGGCCATAGGACAGCCTTGGGTGACCAAGAAACCTTAGCCCCCAAGGTACCCCTTGTAGCTATAAACCATGGCTACAACCTACCACGGGTGGCCAACAAAGTCTTGGTCACCAGGCTTCACCTTGCAGCCAGGAGTTCCTGATCATAGGGACACCACCTGCAGCTAGGAAACCCTAGCCACCAAGGGTTTCCCATGTAGTCAGGATTCCTTGGCTACATAGTGGATCCCAACCATGGCTAAGCTGCTCTCGGCCAGGCAACCCTTGGCCTGGCCAAGAGCAGCAAGTTGCACTCTTCGCAAAGGTTGCAAGTAGCCTTCAGCCAAATCATAGGGCAGCAATAGTTGCTGGCCTTTTTCCTACATTTTGCATCAACAATTTTGGCGATAAATCAATTATCTACAGTGCCTTTCATTCGCATGAATAGGTGCTATCAAAAAATCAGATTTATGACAAAAACAGAGCAAATTACATAAAAATTAATCTACAAAATTCATCATAACACACTTAGTTTAAAAACCAATCATCCCACAGAACCTGGCTCTGAGACCATTGTTGGAAAATATCAGATTGGGCATCATATGTATAGCAAAAAATAAAACCAAAAACCAGATTTTTCAAAGAAAATATAAAGTCATCGTATGAGGGTTGGTGCATAAAAAATCATAAAATCAAAAAATTATACACAATATGTGTTAGACGCAATAGTTATTATTCTAACACAATATTTGTTAGATGTAATTCTACACAATATGTGTTAGATGTAATATCCCCGTAAAATCGCAAATCCAAAGGAAAGGATGAAAGGGGTCAGATATCCTCATCTCTAAAGATATCCACATAGTGAAAGAAGCAACGATGCTTGTCCCTTATAGCATAGAAAACTCATAGCTTTTGTGTACCTTCTTCGTAACTTTTCCGCACCACCTCGCAGCAAGTGTAGAATAAGAACTCATTTCTTCTTTATTATCCTCACACACCAAGGAGAGGACTGGTCAGTTGAGAGGAATAAAAAGGAAGGAGAATAGGAGGCGGCAGCCAAATGTATAGCTTATCACCTTTCTTGAACGCCTTTGTTGCATATTTGTGGAGAGCCTCTTAAACCCTAATGGCTCCTACCTTAGTAGGAATTGGATTTATATCTAATTACCCTAACCTCTTGGATTATTGATCTCTATCCAATAATTTTAATTTACCTCTAATTGGGCCTCATCCAAGGAATCCATTAATGTTGGGTCTTATCCAATAAAAATGAGCTTATTAGATATCTCATATTCAATCCTCTACTCGCTGCAATATCCATCATATTTGTGTAATCCTCTAGGCACAATATCAAACTAGCTATGAGTTGCATATGTCAGAACTCCTTTTGACTCGATGAATTGTTATCCCATAATGATTCACTCAACTTATCAACTATAGATGTACTATGTCACAACGCTATAGTCCCTAGATGATACAGGGGCATATAATCCATTGGACATGTTTGTCTTCAATTACCGTGTATTTATACTCCCTCATTCATCTAATATTTTATAGACCATATATCATACATGGTACTATTAGGCCTCATACATAATCATTTCGAGTTTTGCTTTAATTAGATTCTCTGAGAGAACTCCTCTCTCAATTTGGACAATCATGGTCAGGGATTTACCTGAGCGAGAATACATAGGATATTTCTCTCATGATATCGAGAGTGGATGATCCTTTATTGACACTCCATTATCTTTACAAGGTTGACTATCAATCTCAATAATCAGTTGTTCCAGATCTGAAACTTCCACACTTGTAAGTCCGACATCAAAGAATATAGTACACAAACAAAACATCTTTTGTATCTTATATCTAAGGTTCATACACACAATTAGAACTACGTAATTATTGTTTAACGTAAGGTATCATTAACCATCTAGCATTCCATAAGCGAATCAATCATTGAACTTATTCTCGAAGGAGTGCCTACACTATATCCCTAATGTTCTTACATAAACAACTACAAGACCAGTTATCTCTATCATATGAACGAGTATATAGCACACTAGTCTATTTGATTATCTCGATGTCTTCTCAAGTAATTTAGTATTAGGCTTATTTATGATCTATGTTTAAAGATAAATTGATCTTATTATCATGATCGCATCATAGTCCAATTCTGATAAAAGACATCACAATATATGAGAAAATATCAATAATAATAATAAATAAAAAGATTATTATAGCATGTCACACATGTCATCACTCACATGATTGATTTGTAGAGCACTTATAACTAACGAGAACATCTTCACAATTCTCAATGATTGTGTAGACATTAGGAGAAATACACAAGATTACCTTGTTTTGAGTGATTTATCAATCGATTGCTTCCCAAGGTTAACAAATAGAGAGACTCGAATTAAACTAACTTTTTTTCTTATTTTACTCGTACACAATTTGGTATAACAATATTTTATGCTACTAAGAGAAATTTATGAGGCTAAGATGATAACTCATGATTGGACGAAGAGGAAAGCCTCTTCACAATGATTGATAGATGCTCTTTCTGAAAATGGCCATCTTCTTTCAGAATAGCTCACTTTTATTCTTCTTTTCTAGCCATGTTTATCGTTCTCCATTAAATGGTTTGATAGAAAGGACAATTGTGTCTAAACAATCTAAAAAGATTAATTGGACTGGTTAGTATAAGTCTAACCTGATCTTTATGTTATTTTATAATTTTATTTAATTAAAAAATATAGAATTTTCATATTGCATAACATTTTAGTACTGTAGAGAAGTCATATATATTTTTTAAAAAAATAATCATAAAATATGTTGAAAGTGGAAGGTCCATATGATTTTCTTTGCAACGGTTAAAAGATGCATATTATCACCATAGCACATCATTTTAGGATTCGAAAATTTATATGAACTTTATTTTGTTAAAAAACATAATAGTCATATTTTCTATCGAAAGTGGAAGGTTACATAACTTTTTTTTACAATGATTCAAAAATATAAAAACATAGCAACATGTTAACATTAGAGAAGTTATATGAACATATTTCATAAAAAAATATGATAATCATAAAATTTGATGAAAGCGAAAGATTTGCAAGATTTCTTCTCACCATTTTAAAAATACAAATTTTGATTTAGTATAAAATTTTAGCACTAGAGAAGTTACCATAAAGGGTATTAGAGTTGATAGGAAGTCTTTTACTCCTTATTTAAGTGTTTTGACATCTAAAAAGGAAGTCTTGACACATTGCATGAGAAGCAAACATGAACCTCAAAGAGTTTATAATTAACTTTTAAAGTATTACCACTGGCAGCATCGATCTTGTTGGGAGATATTTTGAAGTATTTAGGGAGAATGAATCATTCTGTTATGCAATTCAGATCACCTCCTAAATCTATATGAGTTTTATCTTTTAATGAAATCCATCCTTCGTTGGAATTGATAGAGAGAAGATATAGAACTATACCACAAAAAAGAATAGGGACAAGGCAAAACAATCTTTGTTAAGAGACTTTTTAATCTGTAGTGAGCATATACCAAGGCAAAATAATCTTTGTTTATAGTCACTACATTAGACTATTCATCTAATGTAGCGAGTATATATGGCATTCTTTGCATCATGGGATTTATATAGTCTCAGTGGATGTATTATATTTAATATTAATTTTTTTAAGAGATTTTTTTATTTTTCAAGAATCAATAATTAATTTAATTCATTCTTCTATGAGGACTTTAATATAATTCATCTCTTGATATAAAGAATATTCATCTTTTAAAACAAAAAAATTCTTCATGTCTTGGAAGGATTGACAAGCTTAATTCTAACATTTTTCGCTTAAGCTTATTCCATCTAACATTCTAAATTTCATTTGTAGGTGATGAAATATTTCAAATTTGAAAACCTTTGTGAGTATATCTATCACTATTTATTTATATTGACTTGTATTGACTTGAAGAAGCTTCATTTCTTTATTTTTGATATGATCTTTTATAAAATAAAATCTTATATTAATATACTTTTATCTTTCATAATAGATTAATTCTTAGCTAGGCAATAGTTGACGTGTTGTAAATATAAATCTCATTCTTATTGTATATAGAATATTTGAAATAGTGTTCTTAGCTAAATTACATGATAAACACAAAAGGTCATTGTAATATATTTTGCTTCACAAGTTAATAAAGCATAAGATTATTTTTTGAAAACTATGCACATGTAGCTTCACCAAGATCAAATACAAATTTCATATTTGTTTATCATCATAACTTCTAGTTAAATCATTATAATTGAGTATAACAAGATCGGGCTTCTTACATGAAGAGTAGAATATGCCATAGTCAATTGTCATTTTAATATATTATAATATCCTCTTAGCAACAATTAAATGAGATATTTTAGGATTTTTTTGTAAATCTACTTATCAACCTAACTCTTAATAGTATATTAAGTCGAGTACATGTGAAATATTCAACTAGACTCTTATAATAAATTATATTAATTAATTTACTTTCTCACTTTTTAGTCAGCTTGGCACCATATTTTATGGTGTCTTAATAAGGTGATAACCTTCCATCAAGTGATTCTTTAATATTTCTTTTTCATAATGTTCTTGTGAAATAAGAAACCCTTTATTGCTTTATTAGACTTTAATGCCCAAGAAGTGTCACTAAGCCTTAGTCTATCATCTCAATCTCTTTCATTGAGTATTCAAAATCTTTAATCATAAAAAAATTATTACTTTTAAAAATTAAATTATCTACATACAAATATACAAATAGGATATGTTCATCAGAGGTAGATTTCGTATGTTCATGTGTGCATTTAGAAAACTTATTTTGAATATAATAAACATCATTCTAAAATTTTATTCTCATGGTGTTTGTTTAGACAATCTTCTTTAACTTATATACCTTATCTTCTTATTCATAAATAATATAATCAATGGATTGTTGAACATATACTTCTTTAAAAAATCTATTAAGAAATATTGAGATGATGTTCATTTGTAATTTTTTTATTTCACTTGAACTACTAGGGAGATAAGCAATCTTACTATCTCCAATCAAGCTATTGGTGTGAATATTTCTTTGTAATCAATCACTTACTAGTCTTCTATAAGTATAATGAACTCCTATATATTATTTTTATTAATAGAACAAATTTTCTCCTTCATAAATTATCATCAATTTTTTTCTCTACAAGCTTATTTGAAGATTAATGAATCATAATCTGAAAAAATATAAAATGAATAAAGCTCATCATTGTTAGTATCAACCTTTGAGCCATATTATATAGCTCTTGACTCGTCTTTCTTATAATCGGACTTCTTGAATCATATGATCTAGTTGATCTAAGTGATGATTTAGATAAAGACTCTTTGATACTTGTTTATATTATATCATCCTCTTTTGAAATTGTAACTTGTTTATCTTGTTAATCATTTTTCCAATTCCAAATCTATTATTCATCAAACTCAATATTTTTTTATATAATAACTTTGTTTGTGATAGGATTGTAGAGTTTATAACTACTATAATTTTTAGCATAACTCAACAATACGCATTCTTTACCTTTGTCCTTAACCTTTATTATATTTTCTTCCAATATCTTGGTAAATGTAATACTTCTACAAATTCTCAAATGATCGAACACTTGACTTTTGTAAGCTTAATACTTATTCTATTGTAACATTGCTAATTTACCTTAGAAACCTATTAAGCAAAAAAGTTACACAAGCAATAACATCTCCCCAAAAATTTTTAGAAATTTTTTTTTCCTTTAATATGCATCACAGCATATTATGGATAATCTATTCTTTATTTTTGAGATACTATTTTGTTGAGATGTGTATAACATGGAGAAAAATTTATGTAAAATTTTATTATCTCTATAATTTTTTTTAAATTTACTACCTTTATTTGTTTTTAAGTATTTAATCTTATATCCACTTTATTTTCAACCGAATTTTTTGAATTTGTATAACATTTCTTTCTTTTTCTATAATATGTAAGCATAAGTTTTGCTACTATAATAATCAATAAATATAAAATAATATTTACTTCTTTTAAGTGATATTGGATTGATATGGCTACAAACATTTGATTACATCAAATCAAGTCAATATCATGTTCTTTTTATTCTTCTTAATTTCAAAGATTTTCTTTCTTGCTTGCCCATGACACACTTCACATAAGTTTGATAGCGATGAATTATTGGCAATCCTATCATCATATTATACTATTCTAAAAGTTTTAATATCTTAAAATTTAAGTGATCATATCTAAGATACCATAATATAAAATTATCATCGATAACAGTTTTAAAATAATTTGACTAATCAATGATGCATAAATGTAAAGGAAATATTTTATTCTTACATATTTCACATGCGAGATTAATATTTTATTCTTGCCATGAATTGAAAGAGTCATATCATTCATTTCTATATCATAAATTTTTTTAAGCAATTGACCCAAACTCATAATGTTATTTTTCATATCAAAAATATAATAAACATCTAAAATATATAATTTTATATATTTATTTAATTAAAAAAATATTTTACCTTTGTCTCTTACTAGTCTTCATGGTTAAACATCAAATATAATATTGTCAGAATATATTATATCCATATCGATGAAGAAATTTTTAATGCTACACATACACATGTGATTTAAAACTCATATATCAAATAACTAAGTTGATTAATTTTTATATTATCATAAGTCATTAACAAAATATTGATTCTCTTCTTCCATAACAAAATCTGTCTTCTCACCTTGATTGTTATGATTATAATTACATTCAAAAGAATATGACTCTACCTCCTAAAATATAACATTATATTTCAAACCTTTTTGAATTTCTATTACATCCACAGCCTTGGCCTAATCCTCGATCATGTTCTCAACCTCTTTGATTAGAATTTTATGTATCACCTTTGTTGTTTTGAGATGCTTGATTAGTTTGATTTCTGCCATATATTCCTCTTCATCTACGACCTCCTCCTCTTGGAGATTTTGATTCACCTTTGTTCTTAAGAGTAAGCTCAATTGATAATACTTACTCTACAGATTTTTCTTCGCTTTCTGCAAGCCTTTGTTTATGAACTTGAAGAGAACCCATTAATTATGTCAAAGATTTTTTTTTCTCAAATCTTTGGATTCTTCAATTGCTATAGTAATAAAATTAAACTTAGGATCTAAAGATCTTAGAATTTTTTATATTAGCCTTTCATCACTTATCCTGTTCATTATTTTTTCTGATTTAATGAACAAAAAAAATGATCTTTGAGAAGTAGTAAAAATTGATGCAGAAGTATCTTTTTGTAACTTGTTAAACTTGGTTTGTAAGACTTGTAAATAAAGCTTTTTTATCTCATCCATGCCACCAAATGATTTTTAAAGTATTTTTTCAAACCTCTTTTAATGTCTTTGCTAGAGTAATGATCTTGAACATTGCATCATCAAGCCATTAATAAATTATGAACAAACCTTTCTTCTCATTTCTTCCTTTGATTTTTGAGTTATTTTCTTATTTTTTTTATCCATTGCTCCTTCTAAATTTAGTTCAACAAATTCATATTCTATAAATTTTCACATATCTTAGAAGGCAAAAAGAATCCTCATTTAGATATACCGTATATCATAATTCTCTTTTGTAGATTTAAATTTGAAAAGTGCTGAGAAAAAGGCCCAAATTGATATAGCAAAAAAGATAGAGTCGTACTATAGGCAAGACTGAACAAAATAATATTTATTTTACTCAAAATATACTAGTACAACTCTAAAATCCATGCCATTCATGACTTTTTAAAGAATTCATAACCAATTTGATTCATTTATCTATAACACATTTAATATAATTCAAAAGAACTTTTTCGTGATGCTTAAATATTTTAATTCTAATATTTTTAATAAAATATTTTAATATTATATTATTTTAGTTAGAAAACTATCCTTGAGCTTATATAGAATACTATTGTACTATTTTCATTTATAATATATTTTATTATATTTATTAACCCAAAGGTTTCTTCTAACGACTTATTAATGCCTTCATCTAGATCTTCTACAAAAATCTTTCTAGTGTTTCTTGAGTTGAAGTAACTTTGTTTTTTGTTATAAGGTCTAGGCTTCCCTTTTAATACTATTTTGTTCTTCAATTAAGTAATGAAGAATCACTTTTTTGTTTTTGTATTTCCTTCCCCCCCCTTTTTTTTTTTTATAGACTTCTTCTATAGAATAAAAATTGCTTACTAGAGTCATTATATATGTGTCTATATATATATATATATATATATATATATATATATATAACTAGAGTCATTATAAAAAAAAATTGCTTACTAGACTTCTTCTGTAGAACTTTTTCATATATATATATACTAGAGTCATTATATATATATATATATATATACAAATATATATATATATATACATGTATATATATATATATACACACATATATGTATATGTATATATATATGTATATATATATATATATATATGATACTTGATAAGATGTTTTGATCAATTTATTATTATAATTTTTGTATAATTGATTTAACTTAAAGAACTTCATATGCCATATAACCGAAAGGCATTGAATACTGAAGCAACACCGCGTAATAAACCAGCACTCCCTACGAGGTCATCTAGGCTTGGGCTACCAAGTCAACAGAAGAGTCGTTGGCACACCCAAGATGAAGATCGAAAATTATTAAGGAGAAAAAGAAAAATCCATCTTTCACAAAAAAAAAAAAAAAAAAGATGATTTAACCCCGAATCCCACTCAAACCCAACAGAAATGGGGGAAACAGAAGAAGAAAAAGAAAGAGCTTCGGAGCCTCATCAGGACTTTGCACTGTCATCAGCGTGCAAAGAAGGATCTTTGAAGCGATAAATCTCCGAAACAAACACCCCAGGAATAATGGGAAGAAAATCTTTAAAAAAATAATAATAATAATCAACCAAAAATAGAAGCCATTGTGGAATATGGAAGGAAGAAACAGGAAGCGGTGATCGATGGATGCAGTCCGAGGAGGAGAAAAAGGGATTAATTTGTGGGTGAACCTTCTCCCATGACCTACCAAAAGACAACAGCAAAAAGCGTACCTTCTTCATCTTTCTGTATTTTTTTTCTTTTACATTCTTGTTTGAAGTTGTTTACACTATTTTGTAGCACACCTGCCAAGATGTTTCTTTCGAGTGCCAATCAACTCCATGCTTGCTTCTTCCCTTCCTATCTCAGAGCAAGCGGACCAACCTTGTGAAAGCCATATAGCTGTGGTAGGGGTGACAACTAGGGGATTCATATTTTGATTAAAAAATTAACAATATATTAAAATAAGAACATAAATATATATATATATATATATATATATATAATTTATAGTGAACGTAATCGCTATCTTAAAATTCTAATATTCATTCAGTAGTATTTCTTTTGGTCAAAAGTGATTTGATTAGCCTATTCCAACAAACCTAACAGTAAACTTAAATAGTATATATATATATATATATATATAATTTTTTATTAGATTGATTAGGGATTTGGGAAAAAATACTCCAAAGGATACCATAAAATAGTATTTGTGCAAGGCACATGTTCTTTCATATATAACAATTAAATTAAATTTAAAAAAAAAAATCAAATCCAAAGGAACCCTTTTGTTGTTCCTTAACCTTCTTCATGAAGGTGGTGGGGTTGGCGTGGAATTGAAAGAGAATATAAATTGGGTGGAGTCATAAGTTCCATTAATTAAACGCCTCACTTTCATGGATTTGAATCAAACCACCGACCGACACATCCAAAACACCTTCTGCTGGAACAGCTCATCTCGCACAACTTTGCCTTACATGTCATGTGAATCTTGACGTTATCTATGTTTTCGCTATGGATCTCTCTCTCTCTCTCTCTCTCTCTCTCTGTAAAGTTTGGTTGAGAAATAAAAATAAATAAATAAAAAAGAAAAGTAAGCAGCGGCGGAGTCAATTCTATATAACCGAGCTTCATATATCTAATTAACTGCCTCATCCTAACTTCCATCCAATCTTAGTAGTACGCTACTCCAACCAAACCGCTTAAAAAATGCTAGGAATTCTTTAGCAAGGCGGCAGTGGACCAACTCATAATCCATTAAATCTAATAACAAAAACACAGTCTAGTAAGTGCTATTATAATCCAAAGGAACGATAGAAAGTTTGCATTCTACACGAATCATATAAATGGGTACCTGAGGGTGGATCAAACTCGGAACTCCTCACTTGAAAAGACAGAATTATATATATGTATGTAGACATATACACACACATGTATATTATATTCCTTCATTTGGTTCTCGTTCCATGGACCTTTCCTTACCTTATGGCAAGTTTATTCCATCGGGGGGTGGATCGGAGACCGGCACCAAAGTAGGGGTTTTTTTTTTTCTTTTTAATTTCTCAAAGAAAGTAGTAACTTCATTCAACTTGACTTGGGCAGGAGGTTTCGATTCTTGAAAACTCACAACTCCAAGTCAAAATAAAACAATTAGCGTTTCTCTTCTTAAAGCTCTACCAATTGAAGTCTACTCTTATTAAATTTAAATGTTCTTCATGCTCCACCATTCAATGAAATAGTTTTACACACAGGAACTAAGGTCGCTTTGATGTAAAAAAGAAATTTTCAATCAGAAAATTATATATATATATATATATGTGTGTAAAAAAGAAAGTTTGATAGAAAGTTCGGCTCAATGTTAACAATAAAAAATTTCAAGGACATATCGACAAGTACGACATATATGACAATGCACAACAAAAGAAATGACCACCAGTATCAATCTCTTTTTTAAAGACATGACCCCCACTATGATTGATCTAAAGTTACAATCAAGTCAGTTAGGCGCTCAAAATGTGCATCTTGACAGTACAAAAATTGATGATCTATTATTTATGTGGGTATGGATGTTTGGTCCGCCGATGTTGTGGATGAACTACTTCACGGAGCAATAATTCTACGCCATCAAACGTCAACAAACCATCTAATATGGATGGAGGGTGGAGACGTAGGGTTAAGACAGACATGAGAATTAGAATGCTCGCTCCGTTACTCCTTTGGACGGATCAACCAACACGAAGCACGTCAGGCCTCAAAACATAAGATAGATGGATGGGATAGTTGAGTGGAAGGCCGATTTGTTGTGGTATGCAAACACAAAAAAAAACATGGAGTCGAAATTGGAATTCCCCAAGTAACTCTCCGTTTTCAAGGAAACACTCCTTCCCACGTACTCACAAGAACCTCTCTTTCTCTAATCAAAGAATTGCCCCCACCACCTTCCCCCACGTACGGAACACTGAGAGAGAGAGAGAGAGAGAGAGAGAGAGAGATTGCGAGCAAAAAAATCCAAGTCACTTTTGAAGTTCCAGCTTCCCACTTGTATATTAAAGAAGAAAAGATTCCCAATTCCAACGACCGTCCATGGCTGGAGTTCACGGGAAGCCAATCGATTGCTTCAACTCCTCCTCGTTCCACCTTTGTGGACGGTCGAATCGGCCAAAGAGACAAAGAAACAAACGGGTGGGGTGGGTCTATCTCTCACTCTCTTTCTTCATCACTTGGCTTGTTGGTCGGAGGACAGATTGACGCCAATTACACTCCACCACACTTGCTTCCCCCATCACCATCCGATGCCTGTTATCATCATATGTCACCATCCAAACAGAATGAAGGAGAGCGGTAAGAAGAGAAGCAGCAAACAAAAGGAGAGTCGCACTGACCCCGTTATCATCTTCTTTTAAAATTTTTTACCTATAGGGAGTAGCAGAGAAGGCTTTGCATTTGTGATGAATGTAGATGGAGGAGGAGGAGGAGGCGCGGAGGTTGTCCACGCAGATGGCTGTCTGGCGCCGTGAGGTCAGGTGAGGTGATTCCGTGATCCACCTCTTCCTCCTCCTCTTCTTCTCACATCTCATTTTTATAAAAAGAATAATAAATTATTTATTTTACTTATTCACAAATTTATAAAAAATATTTTTTATTTTCAAAATTAAAATTTATCTTTATAATAATAAATATTTTATTAACTAGAAAAAAAGATCATATCTTTTTAGCGATTTTTTTTTCACTCAAGTGTCAGATCTATTAAAAAAAATAAGTTACTTTAAAAATAAATATAAGATATAAATATATCAATAATCACACTATATAAAACCTCTAAATAATCATAAAAATAATCTGTATTTTTTATGAAATATATAAATAATAATTTAATATAAGATAATAATATATCGATTCATTATAAAACTAATACATTATAAAAATAATGATAATTCTTATATAATAAACAAAATCATTCATCAATCACATACAACATATACATGATAATTAGATATCAAAAACATACATCATAACCCAATGATACACTCTCACGACAATAGATATTTAGGTATATTCGATCGGAATGATTTCTCCTACCAACGAATCGAGAGAACCAATATCATACTCTTAACAGTAGATGAAGTGGTACCTCTCATCTGCCTAAGGACATATTTCTCTCAATAGTTGATAGAAGAACCGTTTAATCGTTATGCATAACGATCCACTAATCCTCAAAAAGAATCACCCTATATGCCCTTTGTATGAATAAGTAAATAATTATAATCATTCATTTATATTCATCTATTCGCATGCATCTAACAAATAGTATTATAAAATATTACGAGAGATCATATGATCTGTTAAACTATATGTCCATTCGTGACTCCATAATGAGTTCATAACTCTTTTCTTAAGTTGTACTTTATCATTAGCATAATCTTATATACTACATAATAATAATCATATCAATATCATAAACTTTAAAATATAGAAAACCATGACACTTTCAAGTAAAACCTTTTAAACCAACATCAATACCTTTTAAACCTAAATCATAAAGATATGGATAATTATAAATCAACAAAAATAATAATTCAATTACTTTAAACCAAACTAATTTCAATTAAGACTTAATGGAACTAACATCAATACCTTATTGAACTAATTTAAAATCACCCTAATCTGGTCTAATTTAGATTTGATTGATTTTATTTAGATCAAGTAGGTTTAAACTAGTCAAATTGGCTTTGAATCATCCAATTTAAAATAATCAAACTTGTCTATTCAGTTAATAAATGAGATTAAACTAATAAAAGGAAAGAAAATTTAACTATGTTATAAAGTGCTAACCCAATTTGAACCAAAATACCTGAGTTTCGGATGGGTCACATGTCCAAGTAATAGGTAGAGTGGAGGTACAATGGGCTAGATAGAAGAGCGAAGATGTGTTTAGCACCAATCGTATAGTTGGGCTAGTCTGATTTCACGTATTGAGCTAAGCTTTACTCATAAGTTGAACTGGACTATACTTATCTCGCGGATTAGCTCGCGTATAAATATATGAGTTGGAATCGTGTCTGACCACATGAATTTGGTCATCCCTAGTCACATGGGTTAAGTCATACCCTACCACATAGATTAGATAATATATGGTCATATGAGTTAGGTCACATGAGTTGGGTCATACCTAATCACATGAGTTGTATCGTATTTGCTCATAGGACTACGTTATATACAACCACATGGGTTGGGTCAACCTGATTTGATAAATCAACCAGACTTAAGTCAAACTCTAATTACTCATCTTATCAAGTTAAATTTTAGTATTTTAAATAATTAAAAAATAACTTAAATTCATGAATTAAAATATTTAAATTCATGAGCTTTCGTTTAAAATTAATTTTTTAAATCATATAAATTCACATATAATTGTTGAAGTATAAATATTTCTAATCAAATAAATAAAACTATTATAGTAATCCAAATATAATTTAATAATTAAACCAATCTTAAAATTCACTTAAACTTAGATCAAATAATTATTCTAAAATCATAAGTTAATTACTATTATTTATTAATCATAAAATTTTAAGATTAAAGTATTACTATGTATCATAAAATTATAAGAATCCTAATATCAAAAAATTTTAAAAAATGAATAGAAACTAATTTGGAAAAAGGAAAAATATATCCCTCCTCAACTATCCTCTTTCTCGGAATATGATGGAGGAGCCCAAAATGTGATTAATGAAATAAATCCATCATTTTCTTAACCATCATAACACACAAACCCGTCTGCTCATTAGTAAATAATTATCTTTGACTGTTATCTCTACTCTTTTCCATTCTTTACGAAAAAAAGGAAGGAAGATAAGAAAAAAGCTTTATCTTTCCTACTGTTGTTGCGTTCACGGACCAACTTTGTGCACCTCACCCTCCTCTCTTATTGCGACTGGAGTGAGTATAAACAAACATCCCGCCTCCTGCCCCATCCCCAGGCTCTTGCTTGTTGGAATCTTTCAGTTTTATTCCTCTTTCGCTCTAGAGTTCTATTTCTTGCGAGGGGGATTGTTTCTTCGTACAAGGAAGTGTCTCGTCTTTCACAAGATTCTTGACAACACCCTTTATCAATTCTTCTTCTTCTTCTTCTTCTTCTTGTTAGTCATGGGCTGCGTTGTTGTTGTTCTCTGTCATCCCTGTCGTACACCCACCTAATTTTGGTCACTGGCATCTCTCCTACAGTCACTGCTTCGTCTTCCAGTTTTGTGAAATAGTGGTCGCATTTAGCGTGATTTTGCAATTGCATTTGCTTCTGCAGTTTCTGAACAGGAGTTAGCCATTCTTTCTAAGTAAAACCCTCTTTTTTTTTTTTTTGTACCGAGTTTTTCTGGGGATATGTATAAAAGGAGTTGAGATTCAAGTGACATGTAGTCGCTTCAATTCCCTTATTGCCTCTCGTTCATTTTCCATGAGATTCTTATTATCTTCATCAATTCTACTTGTTCCTCGCTTTGCATCAAACTGATACATACCCCTCAACGGAAGAGGATATGGAACTGCACTGGATCTTTAGCTTCTTCTTTCTTCTGGCGTCCTCACTGTATGGTCATGTCTCCGGCAAGGAATGCACCAACATTCCTACTCAATTATCCTCTCACACGGTTCGTTCTCAGCTTATGTCCACCACCAACCAAACTTGGAAGGCAGAGATGCTCTCTTATTACCACCTAAACCCTACCGACGAGTCGGCATGGATGGATTTGCGACCAAGAAAGCTCCGGAACAAAGAGGCTCCAGTGGAGGAGTTCGACTGGCTTCTGCTCTACCGAAGTATGAAGGGTTTCGGTGGGGTTAATATGCGGCAGCAAGCAGGAAATTTCCTTGATGAAGTGTCTCTCCATGATGTCCGCCTCGACCCGGATTCCATGTATGGACGAGCGAAGAAGACGAATTTGGAGTACCTGTTACTTCTTGATGTCGACCGACTTGTTTGGAACTTTAGGCATCAAGCTGGTCTACCGGCTCCTGGTGAACCTTACGGAGGATGGGAGGGGCCAAATGTGGAAGTTAGAGGTCATTTCGTGGGTTAGTTACTTCTTCTTTTGATTAAGAATCACCCATGCTGCCCGCTTGCCTTTTGCGAACTAATAATGTTCTGTCATCGTAGTTCACGGATTAAGTATTTTGTGCCTGTTTTTCTCATTAAATTTGTTTGGATTAAAGCCATTTGCTGGTTGGTGGATATTTGGACTTCGTGAGTAAACATTCTGGCATTGACGCTATGCACTCATCATATAAGTAGTTGATGAGTCACTTAAGATTGCTTCCTTTTTGCTATTAGTATTTCAGGGGGTCAAAAAAAAAAATTGAAAGAATTGTGACCCTCCTCCTCTGGTTTTCACTTTGGGTTTCTCAAACATCTACAGTCATTTCCACATTGTTCATTTCTTTCTGGTGGACTGGATTTTGTCTCGTTGTTCCTGAACTTCAAAGAACTTTTTAACTGCCTTATATGTGGCAAAACTAAGATGTTTGTTGAAGATACCATGCGGCAATCTTTGCTATCTATCCTATGGCCTCCCTGTGCCATGTATTTGATGGTTGGGCATCATATTTTCATGAAATTCTTCCTTTCTTGTTAATCTCTTCATCAGTCAAGCCTTTTGGTGATTCCTTTTCTGTTTCATTTTAGATTGGCATGGTCAGGTTCTGACAGTTCTATTGTATCTCGGACGACAGAAATGTTTTTATTTTTTTTATTTTTACTTGTTGACGCTTAAAGAAACAGAGCATATTTATATCACCTTACTGCTACCACCCAAATAGCATGATGGTTAAGCCATCTAGAAAGCTTCCTTTTGGCTATCATGGCATTATTATTTAAAGATTTTCCATTGCCACATCAGCACAATTATATGACATTTTATGTGAGATTAACTCCAATGGTTTTCGTACATCTTCCCAAGTAACTCTTTGTAATCTTTCATGGTGGACAATAAACATAGGTTCATTTCAAGTATGTTTAGCTCAATACCTAACTTTGAGTATTATTACAAGTAATTGATGCAAGTTTTTCTCTATTTACAGTGTATATAAACTTAAATGTAGCTTAAATTTGATTGTTCATCAGGCATCATAAGATAGCAAATCAATGGTTTCCAATTATGGTTCATTGTGCATCTAATTTAAAAACTACATACATGAACCACTCTAGTTCTGCATTGTTGTCTTCTATTTAAAAACTACAAACATCAACCCTGATTGCCATATTTTAATATATCTGCAAGTTATGGTCCATTAAGTTGCTATTACATGTTTTCTGTTTTATTTGACTGAGCATTTAAATACATGGTTATGTGGCATCAGACACATTGGAGCAATATATCATGTGACCTTATCTATGAAGTTACCCTGGCATTGAAGTGACACTCAGATTCCCTACAGTAAGGGCTTACATGGATTAATTATGGAAAAGTCATGATCATAATCTATTAGTCATTTAAAGTTAATCTGACTACTTATTTCTTGTTTCTATCATGGTTGTGTGATTGTTAACCAGCATGTTCTCATGTGACTGCACTTGTAACAATTTACCAAACATTCATGGAAGAAACAATGGTATGTTAGTTCCTCCTTGTTTCAAAATTAAGTATATTGTTAAGGATCCTCCACTTACATTTTCCAAATCATGAGTTTTTCTTTGTTAAGTTCTTCTTAGAAAAGTTTGGTGAAATTGGTCTGGGGTAGTGAGAAAGGAAAAAAAAAAAAAAAAAACATGACCCTTAGTCACTCTAATTGTGCTGGCATTCACCGAGCTAACTGCCAGAGATAGTTACAGATCTATTAAGCCTATTACATGTCTGGCGGAATGAAAACCTTCTGTCATTTTTGTTTAAATTGCCCCTCGAAGCTTAGTTGATGATTTGTTGTTATCATCTCTATTTTGTTGTGTTTGAAATCAGAACAATAGTCTCTGGTACTTCTTGTCATGTTGCAGGCCATTACATGAGTGCCTCTGCTCAGATGTGGGCTAGTACGCATAATCAAACCCTATATGAAAAAATGTCATCACTAGTTGATGCACTTTATGACTGCCAGAAGAAAGTAGGCACAGGATATCTTTCTGCTTTTCCTCCTGAATTTTTTGATCGCTTTGAAGCCATACAAAGTGTTTGGGCTCCATACTACACCATCCATAAGGTAATCTGTCTTGATACTTGATCACTAAGGAAAGCTACTGTGACATTTATGCCTATGTCTGCATCTTTAAATTTACTCTATAGTAACTAATGCTGATTTATGAGCAGATCATGGCTGGCCTTCTTGATCAATATGTATTGGCTGGCAATGTCAAAGCATTGCAAATGGTGGTGGGGATGGCTGATTACTTTGGCAACCGTGTTAAGAATGTCATACTTAAATACAGTATAGAAAGACATTGGACATCCCTCAATGAAGAAACTGGTGGGATGAATGATGTTCTTTACAGGCTGTACAGTATCACGGTAAATTATTCTTTACTGCTACATACTTATTCCAATCATCTAGTCTGAAGTATGGTAATTTCTACATGGCTTTCTCATCTTGATCGATTATACTTGGCTTGTCTACTACTCATTTTACCATTAGCAGACAGCTTGATGGTTTATACTTGGTTCTTTTACAAAAAACAGTACTACATTTTTTTTGTTTTCTTTATGTACAAGAAGTTATTCCATTAATTGCTATACATGCCAGTAAATTCACATTGTAGGTTTGCTTAAAGCAATAACAAGTGTACCATTTGTTTGATAATTTGTGTGCAATATATCTTAACATATCCAGGTTACTGACGCAATTTCACTATGCTACAATATATATCTGGTTATTCAGGCACCCATTTTAACAATTATTCTACAAAGTTTGTATCTTAATACATGATGTATATGGATTATTTTTTAAAAAAATCACTTTTTTTGTTGTTTTTATAGGCTTATAATTTCAGTCAGTTTACTAGATCTAGGCGGTCTAAATTTACAAGAAATTTAGCTGGAAAGAAACTCATGTAGGGTGGGCAATAACGGCAAAATTGTTTGAAGCATTAATGAAGATAATTTTAGTACCCATTGTTTCGCTAGCTAGACTGAAGTTTCCAAAGCTTTTAGTTATGTGCTCTTAAGCTACACTGAACCCTTTTTTCAGTTCAAAATCACTAAAGAGATGTGACTTTTAACAAGTCTGTCATTGTCATGCGGTAGAATTTAATAGAAAGTTACAGCTCCCATTTTCTAGTACTGCTACATACTGTCTGGCTCAGAAACAGCTTCTTAGAGGAATTCTAGTGAAAGCCTTAAGAAGAATTTCAATATCGCCAATTTGTAATAAAAATTTGTTACCTGCATTTAGAGTCAATCTGTGGACATCTAATTTATTTCTGAGGACCTTGGAGAAAAAACTAAATAAAATTCTTGTTTGGTATTAATGCAGAATGATCCAAAGCATATGGTATTGGCTCATCTGTTTGACAAACCATGTTTTCTTGGTTTGCTTGCTGTGCAGGTAATCATTCTTTGCATCTTTTTGCCTCCATATTAGTTTGTGTATCTGCTTTTCTATTCACTAGAGTAAACTTGGTTCAAGTTGAAAACAAGGTTTCGATTTGATTTTTGCCCCAGTTTTTTGTCATATGATATGTGATACATAATCTTCCCAACTCTGCTTGTGTGATGAAAAATTAACATTAATATATAGATATTTTGATAGACTAATACTTTTTCTGATACCTCTGTTATTGAGCCTATATTAATATTCCTTTATAAATATAAATACCTCTGTTATTGTGATAGACTAATACTTTTTCCTGTCTAATATCAATCACCCGAGGCCATAACATTCTGTCCCCAACACTAACTGTATATCTACCACTATATTAGTTGCTTCAAATCAGCTTGTACATTTATTTTGACATGGAATATTTATATTCAAACTATCATATCCATAATAAGACATTGTATCTTCGGAATTGGTTTTGTCATTGTCCTATTTTAAACAGCCTAATCTATAGCATTCTATCTCCAATTCAAAATCATTGTATATCTGTCAGGAGAAGAATATGCTGCAGACGAACTGACATGATAATTTCTTGGAATACAATGTGGAACTGTTGCAATCAAGGTTATAAAGACGACATAATAGAAGGATATTTTATTTTCTTAAAAAATAAAGGGTGTTTTCAGTCAACAAATTGGAAATAACATGCAAATGGAAAAAAACAAGTGTAAGATTTACGGTAGTCCTTGTAATGATCTTTTTATACAACACTTTTCTTCTTCCCTTGTCCAACAAATTCTTTTCTGTTCATACATTTTCAAATGTCATCAGTAATGCTCAAATCATAGATGCCAAAGAATATGACCAGATCCATTCGTCAATGCATCTTATGCGACAGGACTCAGTTGTGTTAATCACGAAATGTGTTGATTAGCATACATTAGTTAGAACCAACAGCAAGTGTTTTATGGTGATGAACAGTAGTTGCAAAGTGAAAAATCCATTGTATGAACAATGATAGTATCAGCATCCTTGTGATCTGTAATGCTAAAGAAGCTAACTCTTTCATACTTCTGATTGCAGGCTGATAGCCTCTCTGGTTTCCATTCTAATACACATATCCCAGTTGTTATAGGAGCACAAATGCGATATGAGATCACAGGTGATCCACTTTACAAGGTAAAATTTATAATTGACATTTGAGTATAGACTTCAGTGGTGTGTAGATCATTACTCATTAATTGATTGACACTTTTAGATTGACATTAGCAACTTATCAGCTGAGCTGAATTATCTCGACAAGCATGTTCTGTCTGTTGCTCTGGACCTGGTATAAATGGCCATACCATACAGGGTCACTTCTGATGTTATTGCATTCAAGAAAGCACTTGTTTCTATATTTGAAATTTCACATTCACAGATGCATAATTAGCTTTTTTACCTGAACTGCTTACCAGAACTGTAATTTTTGGATGAACCAAACACATAGGGTTAAATGCACTTGTTGAACCAAAGGTGGAAGGTAATGTTAAATTCATCTGCTTAGCAGTACTCTTTTGGCTGCCTTCAATAAAAACTTTTAAGCCCATACCAAATAGGTCCTAATCTTGATTATTTACTTGTTGATGTCCAGACTGGGTCTGACACAACCTGAATGTATTTGATGCAAGATTTATATAATCACCGAGCATGATAATATATATTCTTTAATTTTATGAGAGATACTTAAATCACAGTGTTGAAGCCAAATGAGCCATTGATTATTAGTTTAGTCCTATTTCCTGCCCAAACTCCAAGATAGGACTCTGGCCTAGAAATCGGCCCATCAGTTAAAGGCTTGTTTCTATTTTTAGAAGTGCTTCCATGCAGTCCATCCTTTTCTCTTCTAGAAATTTAGATCTCAAAATTTCTCTTAGTATGTTGAATCACCTAGTGATAGACTTGATTCATGTTTTAGGAGATTGGTGCATTCTTTATGGACATCGTGAATTCTTCCCACAGCTATGCAACAGGAGGAACCTCTGTCAGTGAATTCTGGTAATAGAACTAGCAAAAGATTTTGTTCTTGTTACAACCTTGATGTACATAATATACTAAATTGTTCATGTGATGATGAATCCTGGAATTTCATGCCAAAATATTAGCTTTAATGAGTGTTGATGCTTTGTAACTGTTTACAGACTTAATATGCAGGTCTGACCCAAAACGTCTAGCAGAAACACTAAGCACAGAAAATGAAGAATCTTGTACAACTTACAACATGCTCAAGGTGTGGCAATCTTGCTTTTGCTAGTGCTACCACTAATCTGTTTTTCAGAATATATAGTTATTTCATTTACATTCGAAGTTCTTGCTTGAAATGTCAAATGCAAAAAGGTTCGGTAGAGGAGTTAGAATTTACTTTAGGATGTTAAATTCATATAAAATCAATTTTCAGCATATTAAATTTCATCAATTTTCAAAATATTTTGCATGCCTATCCTGCAGGTATCTCGAAACTTATTTAGATGGACGAAGGAGATGGCTTATGCTGATTATTATGAGAGAGCATTGATGAATGGTGTGCTAAGCATTCAAAGAGGAAGGGAGCCTGGGGTGATGATTTACATGCTTCCGCAGGGCCCTGGTCAGTCAAAGGCAAGGAGCTACCATGGGTGGGGAACAAAGTTTGATTCATTTTGGTGTTGTTATGGAACAGGTAGTGTAATGTTTCTTCTGGACCTTTTCGATTCCTAAGTAATCAGAAGTGGTATTTCAAGCCTTTGCACTTCTGTAAATTTCCTAAGTTACCTATCTGGCAGTGACTACATGATCATACATTCATTTAAGTCTGCATTTGTATGTCAGATAGTAGTTTCTAATTAATCTCAACTTATCTTAGTTTCAACTGATCTTGCTGTGTATTTGTAATTCATTAGATGTGTATTTGCATATGATCATCATGATCATTAGATGGCTGCATATGTATTTGCGTATGATCATCTCTTTCGCTTTGCAGGAATAGAATCATTTTCGAAACTCGGAGATTCTATTTATTTTGAGGAGAAAGGGACTGCTCCAAGCCTTTATATAATACAGTATATATCAAGTTCTTTTAATTGGAGGTCTGCAGGGGTTGCACTCAGTCAGAAGATAAAATCTGTTTCCTCATTTGACCCGTATCTCCAAATTTCGATAAGAATCTTGTCTAACCAGGTACCAATCCTTTTACTGTGGATTACCAACGAGCTTGGCAGTCAAATAATCTGCTGAGCATACCAATGAATGTTATTCTTACTTTTTAGGAATTATGCATTGTTTACATTAGATTGTAATACCAAATGAATCAAGTCTCATGTTGTAAAAGCATTAAGTTTAGACCTTTGCTCAATGGGTTCACTTCCACCAGATGAGAATATCACAGAAGTTCTTTTCATGCCATGAGAATTAGTTTTTGATGGAGAGACATTATACAAGTAACTTAATTGACTTTTGTATTACATTTTGTTTCCCACATGCACAGTCAACTAGTCAATCTTCAACTTTGAACCTGCGGATGCCATCTTGGACATCTTTAGATGGTGCAAATGTGACTCTGAATGATCAAAACCTGCCACTACCATCTCCTGGTATGATTTCTGTCTGTCCTTGTGTTATCTGAGATAGACATCGTCATGGCTATTGATGTTTTTGCAAGAACTGATATGGACATTCATTGATTAAAAAAAAATATATATAGTATGAAAGAAAATTGGCACCCCTGCTACCTCTATCAGTGTAAAAGAGCTTTTGTCATCATGGTTTTCTCGACATTGGTATACGATTTTCATATATGAAAAGTCTTGGTAGAAGACGGTGTTTTAGATGCAAGCGACAATGAGACACTTGGACTGCGATAAACTTTATTTTCCGGTGGTTTTATTTCTTTGTATAAGAAGTTCAGTAAACAATTGCAAAATAAGTCCAACTTTGCTACCTAATTTGATTTCCAAATACCTGTTGATTTCTAAAGAAAAGAAAAGAAAAAAAAGTAGAGATTGTTCTCACTACGTTGGTTGGCTTTGTCATTCAAACTTGCTAATACTTGTGTGTGTTTTGGTAGGAAACTTCCTGTGTGTTGCCAGAAATTGGACTTCAAATGAAACCTTGACCCTTGTGCTGCCTCTCAAATTAAGGACGGAACCCATAAAAGGTCAGTGATTGTAAATTTTCCACATAGTTCATTAGGTGCATTCATTCCCTTTCTTTTTTTTAAAAAAAAAAAATTATTTATATATTTGGCTTCAACTGAAATCAAACTGGAAACGGTATACACGACAATCTTACTTTCGATCTTGCTCCGTAATTCTGGCAGATGATCGGCCGGAATACGGGTCTCTGCAGGCACTTCTTTTTGGTCCTTACCTTCTTGCAGGCCTCACCGGTGGAGAGTGGGACATAAAGACCGGGAATTCCAGCTCCATCTCGGATTGGATCACTGCGGTTCCAGCCTCGTATAATGGTCAGCTGGTGTCCCTTGTCCAGGAGGCCAACGGGAAGACTTTAGTCTTCTCCAACTCGAACGGTTCGATAACAATGGAGGAGTGGCCGGCGGAAGGGACGAATTCAGCCGTCCATGCCACGTTCAGAGTCATCTTCCAAGACTCTAATCGCCCGCATTTCCTAGCTGCCAAGAAGACGAAGCCGGCGACGGCTCAGAATGATGCGATACTGGAGCCGTTTGATCTTCCCGGGATGGTGGTGGCGCATCGAGGGCCGAGCAATGGCCTCGCAGTCTCAACCGCTGCTACCGCAGATTCTATGTTCAGTGTGGTCCAAGGGTTGGACGGGAGACAGGACACGGTGTCCTTGGAGTCGAGCAGTCAGCGAGGGTGCTTCGTGTCCGGCGGAGTCGATTCCTCGGCCGGAACCAAGGTTCGACTCATCTGCTCCTCGAACTCGGACGTGGCGTTCCGGCGGGCGGTCAGTTTCACTCCTGTTTCCGGGTTAAAGCAGTACAATCCCATCAGCTTCGTGGCAAAGGGAGCAAAGCACAACTTTGTGCTGGAGCCATTGCTGAGCTTGAGAGACGAGACATACACCGTCTACTTCAACGTCGGACCTTGAAACCCCAAGGTATGTTCAATACTAAGAGCAACGTCTCATGCTCTTCCTCCAAGCACCCTCCTAATTCGCACTGGTTGATTGTGTTATTCTAGACGTTTTGGGAAGGGTCCCAAAAGATCCACTGGAACCTAAACCTAATGTTTTGGAGTCGTTATTCGGTTGAAGAATAAAGAGCAGCATTTGGGAACTCCACCTCCAGCATATCTATCTGGCTATGCTGTATTGTGTTCCTCCGTTTGTCGCTAGCAATGGATCCAGTAGCTGTTTGATCACAAATCTCTCTTGGATCCCTTTTATATATATATATATATATATATATATATATATATATATATATATATATATATATATATATATATATATATATATATAATCTCAACTATAAACAATAAAAAAAATGTTTGACCCTTTTGTCCTAAGAGAACTCAATATGCATTAATTTTGTTATGCCCAAAGTCAATTCTGCTACCACAATTAGTCCTCTATGAGTCAGGAGCGAAGGTTAAAACAAACTATCGTGAGCAACATTTACAACAAATGTGATCACATATTTGATGTATTGCATCAACGCAATACCTATAATAAATAAATAAATAAATAAGAAACTACGATGGTTAAAGGCTTCAAGATCATAGTCACCCTGCCTGAAGAATGAAGGAACGGACTCATCAATCCAGAGCTCAACATCATATCGTTACTGATCCAAACCATAGTTTGGTTCAACAGAACAAACTAAGAAGACACACGTCCATGTACATCAGTTGCTTATTGTAGAGGAATTAGACACGTATCAAATGTTGACTTTTTTATGTAGAAGTCTGATATCCTGAGTGACTCATACTTGTCAAAATAAAGTAATGGATATATTAGTCTTAATAAGTCTTGTGTTAAGGATAATTTTTTTATTCTCCGAATCATCTAATTGGTCTACCTCTAGACATGAACTATTCAAATTTATCGATTCATTCTTCTCGAGATACAATCAAATCAAGATGACATCCCTGAACTTGAGGAGACCGTCAACACTAGCAAAAGTTGAATCCCTCCAAATACTGAGTAAATTTTTAGATTTATATTTCATCAAAAGGTGATTGATATCAACTTAGAAAATATCAAGATCATTGTTAACAATAAATCCCCAACTTCAGTAAAGGAAGTTCAGAGGCTAACTGCAAAAATTATTGCCCTCAATCGATTCATATTTAGAATAGGTGATGGGTGCCTATCCTTCTTTTAGGCACTCATGCATTCTAGGAAATTTTATTAGATTGAATAATATTATATGACTTTTGATTAATTAAAAAATACCTTAACTCACTCTCTCAATTTTTTAGGTTTAAGCCTGATAAAGAGCTAGATCTCAACCTCTCAATGATTGGATCAATAGCTAATTCCAAACGATTTAGTACAATAAAAAGATTCAAAGACTAATTTGTTATGTAATCATGTTTACATAATATTGAGCTATGTAACCCAATTTTTAGAAAATTGTTGTATCCTCGATACTAGCTGTAAAATAACTTTGATTCTATTTCTAGGCATATTATATCATGATGGTGATAGACCAATCGTTTCACTAAATAGTTAGACTTCTCCAATAGACTCATAAAATGATTGATAAAACTTGAAGAGTTTGATATCTCCTATCACCTCCAAACCACTAGTAAAGTCGACACATTACTCGTCTTTGTGATCGAGATGACTTCCCAATAGTAAGATCACTAATCTTAGATACCTCATGTAGATGGTTCAACCATAATTTTAGAAGGGTGATATGGTTTGATTCAAAGAAGTCGTGAGAGAGAAGTCCTCAAATATGTACTTAGGTTCGAGTTCTAAACTAAATACGAGGCTCTACCTCTATAAAGAATTCATCATAATTAATCTAATTAATTATAGCAACTTATAATCAATGGTAAATTTAAGTTAATAATGATAATAAGAAATAAGATGTAGTTATGCAAGATACCTACTTAAAGCCAAACATTGAATCATCAATTTAATCACATTCAATATTATACAAGTACCTAAGGAGGAGAATAAAAAGACAGGTGACCTCATGAAGCTAGCTTTGGGAGCTTAATAGACACTTTAAGAGCAAGTAATAGTGGAGACTCTAGAGTCCCAAAGTATAGACTCGTAAGAGACGTCAATCACATCCCTTGAGTCTAGTTAGATGAGTGACATCATTCATTGTCTAAAAATCGAGGACTTATCGGTAGACCTCACGATGGCTTGGAAGATCCCAAAGACAACAACCTTGGTACCACCTCATTAATGATCATCTATACTGGAGATCCCACAAATACCCATTCTTCCAATAAGTTCACCCAAAAAAGGTTGATCAAATCCTATTTGAAATCCGAGAAGACACTTGCGATGAGTGTGTTTATAACTGATCCTTCGCCTATAAAATTCTATGGTAGGGGTACTATAGCTGATACTAAAAATATGTTTGAAAATGTGGTCAATGTTAATTGCAATACTCGAATTCAATGCAAACCTTATGGAGAATAGACATCTTAATGCCCTTTAAACCATTGTCAGAAAAATAAAAAAAATATTATTAGAGTGAATTACATTACAAATGGGATAAGATTGAACTCTTAGTGATCGTTTCGAGAAAACTAATAAAGGGATTCAATTTAAAGAATATCATCTCTCGGTTTATAATCTTGAGAACATTTATTATAGATAGCAGGACATGATTCACATCAAACCAAGGGCTTTGAGGAAACCTCAATATAATATATGAAAAAGAGGCAAAGGTGCACATTCAAAACTTAAACTTATAAGTGTGTCATGAAGAAATGATGTAAACATAGAGTTTGATATGACTTACTCAAGCTCAGAGACTTCGTACCAAGGAATACTAACTTAAGTAATCTGATACACTCTCAGAAAAAACTGGACCCTAAATAAGAAGGTTCTTATGAAGTCTTAGAAGAGATTTGGCAAAGAACCTATAGATTCAAACTTTAGGGGGTTCTGATATCCCTAGAACTTAGAATATTGAGCATCTTAAGAAGTGCTTTTCCTAAGCAAAAGATTCAGCTTCCAAAGTTAAGCATAGTGTAACTATATATAAGTTTTACTAAAAGCTATACTTCATTGAAATGCAAAAAGTATATATGTTATATTTAGGAGGCTTTACATTCCATTCATAAAAAGATAAACTCCCAATGACACTATATATATATATATATATATATATATATATATATATATATATATAACATAAAAAAATTTACACTAGTCACAACCAATAAAGAAGTCAAAAGTATCAAACCTAAAAGTAGAAATAAATAGACACTAGTCAAAACTAGTAGAGAAGTCAAAAAGATATCAAACTCAAGGACTCGAGAGCTCAATTTTGTCATCATTTATTTTTGGGCATCGTCAATAAAGGACTCTATGTCTTATGAATACAATTCATTTGTAATGCTCAAATGCATAACCCCTTAATTCCACTACTCACCCATAATGAGAACTCTCACAAATGATTATCTATTAAGAGCTCCTATGGCCAATCTTAAAGGCCCCCTCGTGAGATTGGACTAATAACCTAATACTTTGCACATGAACTAGTCATGCTTAATTGGATAGAGTTCATATATGGAAAGTCAAGCTATGTTGAAAATAAGAAGTAATGAAAATGCCCAATTGATTCATTGGTTCATCGTTAATTTATACAGGTGAAGATAGGAGGATTTACTTCAATTAACCTACGTGATTTCCTCATTCAGTTGGAGAAATCATATCTAAATCTTAATTTAATCTTATTTAAATCATATCTAAATTTTAACTTAATCCTATCTTCTATCATGCCCCGTAAGATCGAGCTCCTGTAAGGACGTCGATCTTGAACTAAGGACGTTGATCTTGAACTGATGACAATGAATCTGAAGAAAGGAGCAGACGATTCTGTTTTAGCCAAATTCAACAATCCGATTAGATCGGACTATCATGCCCCTACAAGATCAAGCTCCTGTGAAGGATGCAGATCTTGACTCGATGTCAAGGAGACCGCTATGTTGTCAACCACGGTGAAGGTTTGACGACGGTTGACTTCGGTGGAGGAGATGCTACTACAGTTGGGGCGATCGATAGATCTGAAGGGCAGCGAGAGAAGCGTTGCGGTCATAAATTTATTATCGTTTGATAGTGAGAAAGAACTTGATGTTAATGCGGTAGGGAAGGTGTCGCTGCTTGTTGGAGCTGATGCGACAATGGTGGTGCATAAGGAAGATGGCCTCGTGTAAAAGAACGCCTCGGTAGAGGAATTGAGAAAGCCAACGGGGTCCAACGGAGGAAGAGAAAGCTGACGCACTAGAAGTCCAACAAAGGAAGAGAAAGCTGACACACTAGAAGTTTCCAGCTTCGATGTCGACGAGAGACTATCGTTTGACAGCAAGAAGAGATAGATCTAAGGAGAGGGCAGCAGTTGTGGCCGGCGAGGGCTACGGTTGCAGCTGCAATTGTTGGAGTAGGGGGGGTCGACAGCGAGTAGAGTAACTGCCGAAGGAAAAGATGAGGAAGTCATTGTAGTGAAGATGTGCTTCCCTTTCTTCCCTGACTTCAGGACCACAATATTGCGGTCCCTTCTTTGGAGGTGTAGAGACGATATAGAGAGGGATCTGCACCGAAGAGGAGAAGCAGCCAAGTTGTTGCTGTGACGGCAGCAGCAATGAGCAAACAGTGAGCCGATGGTAGGCAACAATGAGGCTGATAGTGTCACTGATGCCAGCGATGGCAGAGCAAGTGTCGGCGAGGTTGAGCGAGAGGGTTGCCAGACCAGCGACGTGGACGCCAATTATAGAGCGAGACCCGAATCTTCAGATCCTCTCTACAAAGCACCGAGAGACGATGGGTAGTGACCCTTACAGGTGCTCTTGGTAGAGAGAACAAAGGCTACAGGAGGGACAATGCCGGTGAGTGGGTGTAGAAGCTGCCGTCTACTGTAGATGGGGTAGGGAAAGTGTCGCTACTCGTTGGTTTTAACGTTGATGAAAAGCTATCGTTTGACAGTAAAAAGAGATATAAACTGTCATTAGACAGTTGATAAATATCTCTCTTATAGAGAGAGGAGCTCTGATACCATGTTGAAAATAAGAAGAAGTAATGAAAATGCCTAATTGATTCATTGATTCATCATCAATTTATACAGGTGAAGATAGAAGGATTTCCTTCAATTAACCTACGTGATTTCCTCATTTAGTTAGAGAAATCATATCTAAATCTTAATTTAATCTTATTTAAATCATATCTAAATTCTAACTTAATCCTATCTTGTATCAAGCTTACAAGTATCGGGCCATCTTGATGCTTCCTCCTAGAGGATGAATGGAGAGATTACTCATTGCACCTTGAGAGCAGGAGGTGCCTTCAATCTGACTCATTTGGCTTTTATAGGTGGGTGAATGATTAATCAAATGCTTCCAGTGAGCTTCTAAAACTAAGGATCACCTCTCCTCCTCTAGCATAGTGCCTTGACAAGAGCCTGGATTACTCTCTAAGCTAGTTCCTCTCCCTCGCTTGGGATGATTTGCCAATCTTCTTTTTTTGTCATTCTTGTCAATGGCATAGAGGAGTCTTTCATGTCTGTGAGTAATAAAGGATAAAATCAGATATACAAAATAATAAAAAATCAAAAATAGAGCTAATAGTCGTGAACTGTTGGGCTCCACTATTTGAGGAAACTACCCTAAGGAGATGGCCTCCCTCACAATCACAATCACAACCAACAATTTCTTTAGAGGAGGAAGTGGGGCTGACAATGACCGAGTGAGGGAAAAGGAAATGGTGACTACCCCAAATCTAGAGACATAGAGTTATAACTAGATGTTGAGCTAACATTAAGTTTGGACATCATGTCAAGATTCGAACAATGCAGTGGGAGCTCGCCAGGAGTTCACTAGGAGTTCGCTGAAGTAATTAGGAAGCTTACTGGGAACACGCCGGGAGATCACCGGAGGAAAATCGTAAGACTCACTATAAGAATATAGAAGATTATCGAATTGCTGAGGGTTAGATCATTTATTAAGTTTGATAATTTTGTATAGTTGTAATTAGTGAGTCATAATTAGGTTTGAGTCCTAATTGAATTTGATTTGAAAGAAATCTAAATTAATTTAATGTAAGTCAAACCTGGTCTAATTTAGAGAATAAATTGAGCTCAGGTCAAGCTCAATTAATTGACATAGGAAGTGGTCAACTGAAGGTACAAGACGAGATTGGAAAAGTGGAGAGAATCATTTTTTCGGGATTCCCAGATCGATGGTTGCACCGTCACCACCCTATTTTTCGAGCTACTTTTGGCGGTGGTACCGCTTGTACCCAACTTTTTCGGGTGCGTTTGAAATTTTGACTCTAAATTCTGAAGCCAATTGGGGCCTATAAATATCCCAAGTTTTCTTGTATTTAGTACAAGCATTCACACAAGTCATTGAGCAAAAATTTATGAAAAGGTGTGCAAGAAAAAGAAAAAGAGCAAGGGAGTAAGTCAAGCATTATATTTTTGTAAGGGGTCTCCTTTGTGAGTTCTCGATTGTATTTGAAAGAAAAGTTTTTCTTAAACCAAAATTTTTATACTTGCACTAATTCACCTCGCCTCTTAGTAGTAAATGATCCTAACAATTGGTATCAGAGCAAGATTATTACTCATTGGACTAACACCCACTTGATTAAATGGCTTTATTTGGCATGAATGAGGTACATTCTATTTCATGTCCTCCCATGTTCAATAGGACGGATTACACATATTAGAAAATAAGAATGCGTATTTTTCTCATTTCTATGGATCTTGATTTATGGTACATTGTAGAGAATATTTTTGATAAATCTTCTAAACCAATGAACAAATGGAATGATTTGAAAATGAAGATTTTTTCTTTGAATGCAAAGGCTATGAATGCCTTATTTTGTGCTCTCGATAAAAAATAAATTTAATCAAATTTATATTTATGAAACTGCTTATAATATTTGGCATACACTAGAAATCACACACAAATGCACTAGTAGTAGAGTTAAAGAATTTAAGATAATATTTTAGTTCATAGTTATGAATTGTTTAGAATAAAACCAAGTGAGTCCATTAGAGACATGAACACCTTGTTCACGGATGTCGTCAATGGTCTAAAATCACTTGGAAAATATTTTTTTAATTTAAAACCTTTTAGTAAAATTTTATGATCCCTTCCTAAAAGTTAAGATTCCAAAGTAATTGCTATACAAGAGGCCAAAGATCTTAATAATTTACCTCTTGAAAAATTGATTGGATCACTTATGACATATGAATTGAATTGTAAAACTCATGATAAGCTTTATGAACCCCTTCCAAAGAACAGAAATGATTTAGCACTAAGAATAGAAAGGATTTAGCACTAAGAATAATGACATTGCACTATTGATAAGAAAAATAAAAAAATATAAAAAGGAACAAAAATAATAAAAATAAAAATGAATCAAAATGGGACAACATTATATGCTTTGAATGCAAGAAGCCTGAATATTTCAAATATGAATGTCCTCAAATAAAGAAGAATGTGCTACATAAGAAGACTCTTTTCACAACTTGGGATGACTCAAGCTCATCGGATGAAAAAGATCACTCCAAGGAAGAAGTTGCTAACTATGCTTTCATAGCCATCTATGATGAGGTAAGCGAGTCCTTTAATATTTTTTTGTTGAATTATTAAATATTTTTCATAAGCTTTATGATGAGTTTAGAAAAATTAGCAAGTCTTATAAATTACTTAAGAAAGATCATGATTCATTAGTTAGTAAATTTGAACAAATACATGTAGCATCATCATCACATAGTTCATGCACCAAATGTGAAAGTTTAGAAGAACTGAAAAAAGGAGAATATTATTTTACAATCAACATTAGAAAATTTTAAAATATGGAACGAATCCCTAAACATGATCCTTGCTAATAAGGGTCATGCTTATAGGAAAGAAGGTATATGCTTTAAGGGCAAAATCCAACAAAAATCAACTACCTTTATTAAAGTACCCACTCTAAACTTGTCAATAAAAATAAAATATAATTTTTGTGATAGATTAGGACATATGACTTACAAATATTCATTTAAGAAGTATAGTCCACATACATTAATTTGGGTTCCTAAAAGAACTATAAACAACTAAAAACCTCTAGTCAAAACTCTTTATGAATGATCTAATGTAAAATGAGTATCTAAATTAAAATCAAGGTTTTATACACTGATCCATACTACTGTACCAATATTTTCTCAGTACTAGTGTCGGGCGGTATGCATAGTGTGTACCGCCTAGTATATTAAAATATATTATAATATTATCTAATATAATATTATATATTAATATATTAAAAAAAGGGTGACGTCGCCGAGGCGATGTAGCCTCGATCTTTCTCTAGCATGGGGAGATGTTCCGTCTCCTTGCGTGAGAGAAAAATCGCTCATGGGCGAGAGCGGTGACGGCTCGCGAGCGATTCGTAAGTGGGACAGCACACGGGCGGCGACGACGTGAGGTACTTCTTTTCTTTTTCTTCTCTTTTTCTTCCTCAATTGACCACCGACAGTCGATTGTTCCCTCAATCGATCGCTTACGATCAATTTTGGTGGTATAGCCCAATAGCGGGCGGTCCACGTATCGATAACCTGACGGACTAGTACGTACCATCCGTACCAAGCGGTACATATCAAATTACAATCCTTGATTAAAGCCATTTTTTTATAGGTTTATTTACAAACTAAGGCTAGGAACACCAAATGGTACCTTGATAGTGGATGCTTAAGACACATAACCGGATATCCAAAGTTACTTTTTTAAGCTCATTAGCCAAAAACAAGAAGTTGTCACCTTCGAAAACAACAACAAAGAAAAAATCAATGGGAAAGGAACTATAGGTTACAAATTAAACCTTGTGATTGAAGATGTACTATTGGTTGATAGTTTGAAATATAATCTACTTAGTATTAGCCAATTATATAATAAATGATATATTATAAAATTTAAAATGCTTGTATAATTGAAATATCACACAAAAACAAATCCTTGATTGTCTTAAAAAACAATAATGTGTATAATATACATTGAAAATTTTTATGATGAAATATACTTTTTTGGTTTTAAATGATGATGCTTGGATTTGGTATAGGAGACTAAGTCATGCTAGCATGAAATTAGTCAATCAAATCTCAACTAAGACTTAGTAAGAGGATTACCTAGCCTTAAGTTCATTTAGGATAAAATATGTGATACTTGCTAATTAGGAAAGCAAATAAAAGTAGCTTTAAGTCAAAAAATCAAATAAGCACCCCTAGGCCACTACAATTGCTCTATATGGATTTATTTAGACCAATTGATATTACAAGTTTAGGAGGTAGCAAATATGCATTTGTTTTAGTAGATAATTGTAGTAGATATACTTGGACTTATTTCTTGGCACACAAAACTGATTCCTTTAAATATTTTTCAAAATTTTATAAAATTATTCAAAAAAAGATTTTATGGTTTCATCAATACGTGGTAATCATGATAGTGAATTTTAAAGTATTTGGTTGCAAATCTTTTATTTTAAATGAAAAGGATGTCTTAGAAAAATTTGATACAAAATTTGATGAAGGTATTTTTCTAGGTTATTCTTTTATTTCAAAAGCTTATCATATATTCAATAAAAGAACTTTAGTAATTGAAGAATCTATTCATGTTGTTTTCAATGAAATTTTAGATCCTAAGAAAATTGATTTTGATGATGAATTTGATTTTGGCACTTTAAATGATAACTCTCATAAAAGCAACTTGGATGAAAATCCTTACCCAAGGAATGGAAGTATACAAATGTTTATCCTAAGGAGCTTATAATAGGAGATACATTAAGAAATATTCAAACTTATTCTTCTTTTAAATTTTTTATGCTAATACCGTATTTCTTTCTCAATTCGAATCAAAATACATTGATGAAGCCCTAAGAGATGACTATTGGATTATTGTAATGCATGAAGAATTAAATCAATTTGAGAGAAATGAGGTATGAGAGCTTATTCCTAGACCTAATGATCGTTTAGTGATAGGTACTAAATGAGTCTTTAGAAACAAACGATATTAAAATGATATCATGATTAGAAACAATGCTAGATTAGTGGCTGAAGGTTTCAACCAAGAAAAAGGAATCGATTATGAAGAAACCTTCACTCTTGTGGCAAGACTTGAAGCCATAAAGATGCTCTTTGCCTTTGCATCTTTTAAAGATTTTAAGCTGTTTCAAATGGATATTAAAAGTGTTTTTCTTAATGATTTCATTTCCAAAGAAGTGTATGTTGAACAACCCCCTAGTTTTGAAAATAGTCTTCTTCTGAATCATGTTTTCAAATTTTCTAAAGCTCTTTTTGGATTAAAACAAGCCCCTTAGGCTTGGTATAGAAAACTTAGTTCTTTCCTTATTTCAAAATCATAATCATACCCATATCTGGTGAGGAGAGGGCGTTGAGAAAAAACGTACGGGCCCTAATAGAAAAGTGCAACTTAATCCTTTCAACATTTCAACATGCGACTTAATCCTTTAAAGTGTATCTTCAGAGTTAGCTTTGAATAGTTTCTTGTATACATCATTCATCAGAAAGGGGTGGATGTTAATCTGAAAAAGGAACAAGCAATAACATAAATGAGACCACCCCAATCGCTCAAAGAAGTCCAGTGCCTCACTGAAAGAATAATTGCCCTTAGCGAATTCTTATCTTGCTCAGGAGACAAGTATCTTCCCTTCTTTTGAGTCTTGAAGCAATTAAGAACTTTGAGTGGATCCAAGAATGTGAAAAAGCCTTCAAAAATTTGAAGACATATCTCGTCCACTTACCCCAGCTCACTTCACTTACCCTAGCGAACCATTGTGTATATATCTAGTAGCCCCTGAACATGCTATCAATTCAGTTCTTATATGAGAAGATTCAAGGATGCAACAATATATCTATTACATCAACCACATCTCAAATGGACTCGAGGAGCAACATCCATCGATTGAAAAACTAGCCCTGGCACTAGTATTAGCAGCTAGGAAACCAAGACCTTACTTCCGGGCCCACACTATAAAGGTATTCAGTAATCAACAATTTTGACAAGTCCCTTCCAAATTTGATAATACAAGGTAGATGCTTAAATGGTCGGTCAAACTAGAAGAATTTGATATACAATATGTGTCAACGACAACTATTAAAGCTCAAGCACTAGCTGACTTCATCTTTGAATTCATATTTATAGAAGATAGAGGTAACCAAGGAAACACGGAGGAGAAATGGACATTATATCTTAACAGCTCCGCCACCAATGAAAGAGAAGGAGTCGGAATCGTCCTAAAAGGGCAGAATAAATAGCAATATAATCTCGCTCTCTGATTTGATTTCATAGCCATTAACAATAAAGCTGAGTATGAAGCATTATTATTAGGGCTTGGGTTAGCCCAAGAATTATAAGTCAAAGAGTTGGATGTCTTTAGCGACTCAAAACTATTGGGAAACCTTAGCGGGTGCATTAAATGCATAGCGAAAACCAAAACAAAATATCGATTTTCCACACAAATCAAATCGTCATGCAAAAGATTAGGATTATGAGAAAAACCATAAAAATCGATAAAACTGTGATATATAAGAGATTGATTTTACCTAGGGAGATCATATATCTTTGTATTCCAGATATGGATGGAGAAGATGAAGGAGGTCAAGCGTCCTCCTCTCTAGCGGTATCCACACAATGGATCTCTGCAGCAAAGCTCCTCCAATCTGATCTCGCAACTCTTGCACAAAGGGAGGGAAGAGAATAGGAGGTGGTGGCTAAAGCTGCAGCCTATTAACCATGAGTCTCCCCTCCTATTTATAGAGAGCCATCAAAAACCCTAAAGCTCCTGCCTTAGTGGGTATTGGATCTTCATCCAATTACCCACTAACCTTGCATTATTAGATCTCTATCCAATAATCTCCTTAGGTCTCTAATTGGATCTTAATCAAAGAGCCCATCAACATAGAGTCTTATCTAATGAGAATAGGGACTAATTAGATCTCCATCCAATCCTCTATTCGCTGAAGCATCCACCATATATGTGTGATCCTCTAGGCCCAATACCGAACTAGCCGTGAGTCACTCCTATCATAATTCTTTCTGATATAGTGAATTATTATCCCTATAATAATTCACTCAACTCATCGACTATGGATGTACTAGGCCACTACGTCATAGTCCCGAGACAGTACAGGGGAAATCAAATCCATCAGACATGTCTATCCATAGTTATCGTGTATCTATAATCCCTCATCCAACTAACATCCCAGAGACCGTATATTAGACATAGTACTGTTAGGTCACGTACAGAATCTACCATAGTCTTACTCTAATCGAATTCTCTTGGAGAACTCTTTCTATCTCAATCCGAATGACCCCGGCTAGGGATTTGTCTAAGTAAGCACATATGGGATATTCCTCTCGTGATATCGAGAGTAGATGATCCTCTATTGATACTCAATTGCCTTCATAAGGTTGGCTAACGATCCCGATAACCAGTTGTACTAGATCTGAAACTTCTAAACCTGTAAGTCTAGTGTCTAAGAAAGGAGTACTCATACAAGATATCCTTAGTGTCTCAAGTTTAAGGACTAGATACAGAATTGGGACTATAGAATCGTTGTTTGACATTAGGTATCATTAACCATACAATATTCCATAAACGGATCAATCAGTGAACTCATTCTCCAATGAGTATATGTACTATATCCTTAATGTCTCCACACAAGTGGCTATGAGACCAATCACATGTAACATTCAGTATTTCATGTTTTTCTTGTTTCATGGACCGGTGAGTGTGATTCCCATCATATGGATGGGTTTATAGTATACTAATCTATCCGGTTATCTCAATGTCCCTCTCGAGTAACCTATGACTGAGATTATTTAGGATCTGTATTTAAAGGTGAATCAATCTCATTATCATAATCTCATCACGATTCGATTCCTATTGCATAGAACCAAGGACATCATAATATATACACAACAAATAATATAATATGAGAATATATCAATATTAATCATAAGCAAAAAGATTATGTAACGTGTCACACGTGTCATCACTCACGTGATTAGTTTGCAAGGCACCTGTAACCAACAATCTCCCACTTAACCAAAAGCCAATCACTTATGTGCCTGATCCCCATCAGACCCTTGTGAGGCTCAAATACAATCTGAGTCAACGACTTCGTCAGTGGATCTGCAATGTTATCTTCGGATGAAACTCTTTTCATTGCTATATCTTTTCAGGTCATGATCGCTCTAATCAGATGGAACCTCCTCAAAGTAATTCTATTAAAACCTGAGTTCCTTTGTTAGAGTTATCGTCCTATCATTGTCATAATATATAGGAGTCAGCTCCATGTTGCTTGGTATGACTCTCAAATCCTTGATCAACTTTTTTATCCAAACCCCTTCCTTTTTTGCTTTTTCTATAGTAATGTATTCCACCTCTATGGTTGAGTCAACAGTAGTATTTTGTATGAAACTCTTCTAGCTTACCTCCTCCATTCAGGGTGAAAATAAACCCTAAATTTGACTTGCTATCATCAATGTCGGACTAAAAACTCGAGTTCATGTAGCCTTCAACCTGGAGGTTATTTTCTCTATATATTAGTAAAAGATCCTTAGTACTTCTCAAGTATTTAAGGATATACTTTATGCCTTCCAGTGTTCTAAACCTAGATCTGTCTGATACCTGCTCATGATACTTAGAGCATATGCTATATCAGGCCTGGTACATAGTATCGCATACATGATAGACCTTATCGCGGAGGCATAAGGTATTTTATCCATGTCTGCCCTTTTTTCAAGAGTCTTTGGGGACATACTCCTAGAAAGTGATATTTCATATCTCATTAGTATGAGACCTCTCTTAGAAGTCTCCATGCCAAACCTTTTGATAATGAATTCTATATACCTTGACTAGGACAAGCCAAGCATCTTTTTGGATCTATCTCTGTAGATCCGGATCCCTAAAATATATGATGCTTCCCCTAAGTCTTTCATGAAGAAGTTTCGGATAGCCAAGCCTTTACTGTAGATAGCATTCCTACATTATTCTTAATGATTAGGATGTCATCCATATATACCACCAAGAAAGTGATAGTGCTTCCACTTACCTTCTTACACAAGGCTCATCTTCATTCTTAACATATGAATCCCTCTAGCTGTATCATATACACCTCCTCCTCGAGGTTGCCATTGAAGAATGCTGTTTTGACATATACCTGCCAGATCTCATAGTCATAATGTGCTGCAATGGCCAAATTAATTCTAATGGACTTAAGCATGGCTACAGGTGAAAAGGTTTCGTCATAGTCAACTCCTTGTCTTTGACGATATCGTTTAGCTACCAGCCTTATTTTATAGGTCTCTACCTTTTCATCTACTCCGATCTTCTTCTTGAAGATCCATTTGCAGCCGATGGGTACAATACCCTCAAGTGCATCCATAATGTTCCAAACCTTGTTAGAGTACATGGAATCCATCTCAGAATTCATGACTTCTTGCCACTTTCCGGAGTCTATACTCATAATAGCCTCCTCGTAGGTCTAAGGATTAATATCCTGAGAGTTATCTCCACTGATATGTCCTATATATCATTCAAGAGGGTGAGATACTCTACTAGACCTATGTAAAATTGGAATTTGTGTGTTAGGTACCTGAACAGACTCGGGCTCTGGAATGGTGTTTGAGCTAGGTTCTCCAACCTCACTCAATTCTATCTCACTTCCATTGTTTCCACCAAGAATGTGTTCCTTCTCAGGAACACAACTCTCTTGGCAACAAAGACCTTTCAGTCCTCAGGATAATAGAAATAATACACAAGTTTCCTTTAGGTATCCCATGAATGTGCACCATTCTATCCTTAATTCTAACTTATCGAGGTTGTGTCTTCTAACATGGGCAGGATAGCCCCAAATTTTAATAATCTTAAGATCAAACTTTTTCCTTTCTATATCTCATATGGTGTAGACACTACCGACTTTGATAGAACTCTATTTAGAAGGTAAGTTGTAGTCTCTAGGGCGTACCCCCAGAATGAGATGGATAGGTCAACAAAACTCATCATAGATTGCACCATGTCTAACAGCATATGATTCCTCCTTTATGATACACCATTGAGCTGAGGTGTATAAGGAGGTGTCCATTGAGATATAATCCCATTGTCCCTGAGGAAATGGGTGAACTTTATACTCAAGTACTCTCCTCCTCGATATGATCGAATACTCTTTCGAATTTGGTTCTTCACCTCATTCTTATATTCTTTGAATTTCTTAAAGGCCTCAGATTTATACTTCATTAAGTACATATGTCCGTACCTAGAGAAATCATCAGCAAATGTAATGAAGTATGAGTAACCACCTATAGCTTGAGTCGACATGGGACCACATACATCACTATATATGAGTTCCAATAACTCGATGGCTCTCTCTCCAGTTCGACTAAAAGGAGAGTTGGCCATCTTCCCACGAAGGCAAGGTTCACAAATTACATATGACTCATAGTCAAATGGATCTAGGTATCCATCTTTTAGCAACTTTTGAATTTTTCCCTCATGTATATGTCCTAGCCTATAATGTCATAGGTTTGCATTATTCACCTCATCTCTTCTCCTCTTAGACATATTTATATTCATGATATGTGAAGAATTGTCTAACACATATAAGCCATTTATAAGGGTCTCTCTAGTGATGATCTCATCATCCATAATTATTGAATAACTACTGTTCTCAAAAACTAATTTGTATCCACTTATTGTCAAACAAGAGATGGATATAATATTTTTGATAATAGAGAGAACAAAATAGCATACATCCAATGTAATGATAGCTCCACCAGGCAAATATAGGGTGACCTCCCTAACAGCAACTACAGCAACTCTTGCTCCATTGCCTATCTTGAGATCCATCTTGCCTCTGGCTAGTCTCCTAGGTCTTGCCAGAACTTACAACGAATTACAGGTATGATAAGCACTCCCTTTTGGGCTTAGTATAATTGGTCGAGTCCCTCGAGGTTGCACTAAGACGTCAATTGGATCCTGGGACCTATGGGTTATTCATGATCAATCTTCACTTGCAAAGGTTGCCAAGAGAGACTCGGTAAAGGACAAGCGAGGATAAGATCGCTCGCTTTGTGAAATATAGACCTAGAAGATAAATAACATGTGTGTTGATCTTATACTTTAGTCCCTACCAAATTTCTTTTCATAGTTCATTATTAATTTTAATATAAACAAGTTTAAGGTGACTCTCCCTGAGCTCCTCAATATGTTAAGGAAAGTTGAGAGTGCCATCAAGAAGGATAAGTCAGTTCTCTATATTGGTGAGACCAAAAATAAAAGGAAGGCTAGCAAGACTTTTAATAAGGGCAAGGGCAAAAAAAGACCAGGTAAGGCAAAGGTTGTCAAGAAAGACCCGGCAAAGGATAAAAGACAATACTTCCACTGTGGTAAAGATGGGCATTGGAAGAGGAACTGTAAGGACTACCTTGTAGATAAGGCGAAATAGAAGCTTAGCAAAGCTCAGGTATATTCATGATCAGTCTTCACTTATCAGATTTTCATGATAATATATGGGTATTGGATACCGGGAGTGCTTATCACATCTGCAGTTCGTTGCAAGTGAAGATTGATCATGAATATACCTGAAGCTTCTCTAAGCTTCTGTTTTGCCTTATCTACAAGGTAGTCCTTACAGTTCCTCTTCCAATGCCCATCTTGGCTGTAGTGGAAATATTATCCTTTGTCCTTTGTCGGGTCTCTCTTAGCAACCTTTGTAAGTGAAGACTGATCATGAATAACCCACAAGTCCCAGGATCCAATTGGTGTCTTAGTGTAACCTCGAGGGACTCAACCAATTACACTAAGCCCAAAAGGTAGGCAACTCTTGCCAATCATAATTTTTATGATTCCCGTCACATTCAGCCTCCGAAACATCATGGTCTCGAGGGACCATGATATCTAGTTAAGTCATCACCATCGTTATAAGATGAGCCTGATTTGATAATATGCCCTCGAGGGACTCGACCAAGCATACCATGTCCTCAGGTCACCGATGACATCTTTATGTCATAGGTAAGAACTCGATCACGTAGATAGGTGAGCCTCGAGGGACTCGACCAACTCAACCTATGTTGTGATTCAATTTCTTCCTATAACAATGAAAGGCCACATGGGTCAATCTTATTGCCTCACGCTTACCGACTTAATATTATCGTAGGAGGGGTTTTTGTTTCATATCGATCTCCTGATTGTTATGTCACACACATACATATTTAATATATATTTACATCATATACATATATATATATATATATATATATATATATATACACATATATCAAGTAGGTGTATAATATATAACATATGCAAGCCACACCGGATGATCATGAGCCGTCACCTAATATGATTAAGCTTGAGCCAATGGGCCTAATCACTCACAATAGGATTTATGTGTGCGTCATTACATCTCCATGCCCTGTAGTTATTGATCTTGTCATCATCGATTCTGTCGGATCGTCGCATCATTATGTGTCGTAATCTCCCACCACGGCATCGTGGGTCCCGCTTTCACCTCCACGCTCCCGCTGTGCCTCTCTATGCAATTACAAATAATCATATGCATGCAGGTTCGACAATAAATGAGAAACACAAAGGTTCGCAGACCCCAATAATAATAATAATAATAATAATAATAATAATAATAATAATCACAATTATATGTATCACAACACATGGCTCATGATCATCCATCCACATCATATATCATATGTACATCACATCATATGTAGGATTACTAAATATATATAATAATTAATTAAACTATTTAATTAATTATTTTTCTAGAAATTAGGATATGCTCAGAATTTTTAGAATTATCAAGGGTATTTTCGTATTCTAGATCTAGAATAGTCCTTGAAATTTTTAAAATTATTGAGAGTATTTTGGGCATTCTATACACGAGGATAATCCTCAGAATTTTTCTAATTCAGAGGGGTATGATCATCCTTTTCTCAAAAGAATGCCTTAGCCCTCTTCCCTTACCCTCACTACACCATCGCCGTTGTCGCCGCCTGCGCAGCGGCGGCGCCCCTGCAGGCGCGCTGCGGCGGCGGCCACGACAGCCTGCGCCTGGTGGGCGCCGCCTTTGCTCGCGCGCCATGCCGTGGGTGACCGCGTATCTTGGCGCGCAGGGCTTTGGCGTTGGTCGCCTGCAGGGGGCCTTGGTCGCAGAGGTTGCCCTTTGCGGCCGCCATGGGTGGCCCAGATGGGGCTAGCCGTGGGCTGCCCCTCCTCTTGCCGGTGAAAACGCAACAAGAACGCGTAGAACGATTATACGTAATTCAATCTCATCACACGCAGTTTGAAACCAATCTTTCGCACGAAAACCTTAGCTCTAATAACATTGTTGGGAAACCTCAGTAGGTGCATCACATGCACAACGGAAATCAAAACAAAATACCGATTTTTCACGTAGATCAAATCATCATACAAAAGATTAGGGTCATGAGAAAAATCATAAAAATCGATAAAATCGTGATGTGTAAGAGATTGGTTTTACCTAGGGAGATCGTATATCTCTGTATTCCAGATCCAGATGGAGAAGATGAAGGAGGTCAAGCATCCTCCTCTCTAGCAGTATCCACACGATGGATCTCTGCAGCGAAACTCCTCTAATCTAATCTCGCAACTCTTGCACAAAGGGAGGGAGGAGAATAGTAGGTGGTGGCTAAATCTACAGCATATCAACCATGAGTCTCCCCTTCTATTTATAGAGAGCCACCAAAAACCCTAGGGCTCCTGCTTTAGTGAGTATTGGATCTCCACCCAATTACCCACTAACCTTGCATTATTGGATCTCTATCTAATAATCTCCTTAGGCCTCTAATTGGGTCTTAATCAAGGAGCCCATCAGCATAGAGTCTCATCTAATGAGAATAGGGGCTAATTGGATCTCCATTTAATCCTTTATTCACTGAAGCATCCACTATATGTGTGTGATCCTCTAGGTCCGATACCGAGCTAGCCGTGAGTCACTCCCATTAAAACTCCTTCTGATATAGTAAATTATTATCCCCATAATAATTCATTTGACTCATCGACTATGGACGTGCTAAGCTACTACGTCATAGTTCCTAAACGGTACAGGGGGAATCAAATCCATCAGACCTGTCTATCCACAGTTACTATATATCTATAATCGCTCATCCAACTAATATCCCAGAGACCATATATTAGACATAGTACTAATGTCAGGCCACGTACATAATCCATCATAATCTTGCTCTAATCAGATTCTATCGGAGAACTCTTTCTCTCTCAATCCAAATGACTCTGGCCAGGGATTTATTTGAGCAAGCATATATGAGATATTCTTCTCATGATACTGAGAGTAGATGATCCTCTATTGACACTCAATTGCCTTTATAAGGTTGGCTACCGATCCCGATAACCAGCCGTACCAGATATAAAACTTTCTAAACCTATAAGTCTGGCGTCAAAGAAAGGAGTACTCATACAAGGCATCCTTAGTGTCTCAAGTCTAAGGACCAGATATACAACTGAGACTATGGAATCGCTATCTGACATTAGGAATCATTAACCATACAGCATTCCATAAGCGAATCAATTAGTAAACTCATTCTCCAATAAGCACCTGTACTATATCCTTAGTGTCTCTACACAAGTGACTATGAGACCAATTGTCTCCATCATATGGATGGGTATATAGTACACCAATCTATCCGATTATCTCAATATCCCTCTCGAGTAACCTATTACTGAGATTATTTAGAATTTGTTTTTAAAGGTAAATCGATCTCATTATCGTGATCTCATCATGATCCGATTCACATTACACAGAACCAAGGACATCACAATATATATACAATAAATAATATATTGTGAGAATATGTCAATATTAATCATAAGCAAAAAGATTATGTAGCGTGTCACACGTGTCATCACTCATGTGATTAGCTTGCAGAGCACCTGTAACTAGCAACAACTAGTGGTGGGACACGTCAACAGAAACTATGATGCTAGAGATTCAACTATGGCAACATACCTAGTTGAGTTATAACGTCTCGCTAGTTATTCAATTATTTTTCAATCAAAAGAATCCCTAGGATGGAAAACGTCCAAGTCAACGCACTAGATAGCAGCGTCTGACCTCCTAAGAATAAAAACACTTATCTCTCCAACCATTGCTATGGAAAGTATCTTTTCAATTAAAGAGACACTCAATTAGGTAGAAGAGATCCTCCGAGATAAGAAAGATGAGACACTCTTGGCTAATCAAGTTATATCTCAGAGGCTAAAACGTAATTACTCGTGGTATTGTGTAATCAACAACCAACTATATACCGAAGGTCTTTCAGTTATCCCCTTCTTCTGTACCTAATACCTATAGAAGCCAAGACGGTATTGGTCAAGGTTTATGAGGGAATATGCACTGAACACATTAGAGGACAAACTTTGGCCTTCAAAATCCTCATACAAGACTATTATTGGCCAACTATGCATAAAGATGCGACCACTTATGCACAATGATGTCAACAATGCTAGATGCATGCCCGGATACATCATAACCCATGGTTTTGTTAATCCCGATTGATAGTGCTTGGCCTTTCATCTAATGGGGAATGGACCTCCTCGGACCCTTTCCCCCCAGCCTCTTGACAACAAAGATTTTATATTGTGGAAGTCAACTATTTCACAAAATGGGTAGAAGTTGAACTACTAGCATCTATTACCGAGAGGAAAGTAGAATGATTCATTTGGAGAAACATTATCATACAATATGGCATACATAAGGCAATAATCATTAACAATGAAACCCAATTCAATAATGCCAAATTCAAAGACTTCTGTGAATCCTACAAAATCCAATTGAGATTTAGCTCAGTAGCACTCTCTCAGACAAATGGTCTAGCAAAAGTAACCAATCAAGCTATACTTGAGGGGTTAAAAAAGTAAATTGAAGGAGTACAAAATACTTAGGTTGATGAACTCTCTAATATCTTATGGGCATCACAGACCACCCCAAAAATAACTTTAAGAGAATTCTTGTATAGCCTGCGTTCAGAACAGAGGTAATTTCTCCCCAGAGGTAATCTTCCCAACCCTCCAGGTCGAACATTTCAAAGAGAACATGTTAGAAGAGGGATTACGAGCTAATCTAGACCTCATCAACAAACAGATATCTGCGACGCACCTACGCTCCCTGATATACAAGAAAGTAATAGCCAGGCTCCACAATCGGTTAGTCCACCCTCGGTGAATCAGAACATGTGATCTCATCTTGCACAAAACCAAAATCAATGACCCAACAAGAAATTAGGGTAGGTTAGCACCTATCTGGGAAGAACCGACCCGAAAAACCGACACAGTCCATGAGGGAGCTTACCGCCTCACAACCATGGAAGGAGAACAACTACCAAAGGCATGGGACACATTGAACATGAAGAAGTTCTATGCCTAAAATGGATTCTCAACAACCATACAAATGGGTCAAATGTACCAAATAATGTAAGTTTGGTTGACCAAATAAAAAGAAGTACTTTATTTTCAAAAAAGTCTGAAGGTCACTCCTCGGATGAGCAAAAAAACCTCTCCAAAACAAAGCCACTCAGTGTTAAAGGTCGAGGATTGCACCTAGGCTGATCCTTCGTGCTCTCCCTAATCGTTCACTCAGTGTCAAAGGCCAAGGGTAGCACATAGGTCGAGCCTCTGTACTCTCCCTAGTTATGCATTCGATGTCAAAGGTTAAGAGTTGCACGTAGGTCAAGCCTCCGCGCTCTCCCTAATCATGCACTCGGTGTCAAAGGCCGAGAATTGCACCTAAGCAGAGCCTTTGTACTTCTCTTAGCCATGCACTCGGTGGCAAAGGTCAAAGGTCGCGTCAAGGCCAAGCTTCTGCACTTCTATAGCTATATACTCTTAGAAAAAGATCAAAAGAAAGATATACCAGCTAGAAAATGATAGAGAAAATTTTAGTACCCTCTAGATGGTAGGCCACTTCCAGTCACACATGGCACCATTTTGGCAAAGAATTAGAAGCGTACCATGAACTAACCCTGAACCAACACAACCCAATACAGGAAAGGCATCTCTCAAATTTAAATCAGTGCAAGATAAACCTGTGCCATTCGGGATCAAACGTAATCCACCAAGGGATGCACCCTTAGAGAGGACGAAAATAGAAAAAGATACCTTTGAACGGACAAACGACCCACCCAAAACATTGGAGACACCATTTGAGTAGAAGGAAACAAACTCCTAAGGACATGCATAAAAAGGGTCCCGAGGCAAAATCCAAAGGACGAGTAGAAAAAAAATCCATAAAAACACTAACTTACGCTTCGGAGGGGTAAGTCGAAGCCTCCTCCGGTGCTTGTTAGGATCAATTGGCTCTAAGAGGAGGAGGAGGAGGAGGGGGGGTGTGGGAGTGTGGGGTCTAGGGGCGAAGCGTGGTAAATTAGTGCATGTGTAAAAAATCATGGTTTAAGAAAAACTTTTCATGAGAATCAAAATCAGAAATCAAAAGCGTTTTATTGAGTAAGTGAGCAATAAGCTATTAAACGAAGCTAAGCTATGATTATGTTAAAAGAAAGCTTCATATAAGAATATGCATAATCCAAAACAACAAAGTAGAGAAATGCTTACAGATTTATAGTGGTTTAGCCTCAACCTGGCCTACGTCTACTCCCGAGTTCTCTTCTCCAAGGTCCATCGGTGTTCACTATTGATCTTCTTTGGGTGAAGACTAAACCCTTACAGGCTTTCAACTCAAGGGAGACTTCTTACAAAAAATTCAACACTTGGCTCACTCCCTTCCTCATTTTTTTTTTCTTGCATACTTTTAGCACCCAATTTTTCACACAATTTCTAGCCCAATTATTGTACAAAAATATATTCTAAATATAAAAACTTGAGATATTTAGAGGCTCCAATTGGCTTCAGAAGAATAGAGCCAAAATTTAAACTCATTCAAAAAATTCGGGTACGAGTGATACAACCGTCGACGCCGGTAGTACAACCGTCGAAAGAAACCCTAAAAATAGGGTATGGGTGGTACAACCACCAACCTGGGTAATCCAACCACCACCTGCTGCCCAGATTCTTGGGCGATTGCAGTACAACCGTCGGCCTGGGGGGTACAACCTTCGCCTATTGCCCAGATTCCTAGGCGGTGGTACAATCATCACTCACTGACAGGTACAACCATCATGATTTCTGGAAAAGTGATTCCCTTCATTTTTTCAATCTCGACGTGTACCTCCTATTGATCAATTTCTAGGTCAACCTAATTGAGCTCAATCTAAACCCCGTAGTGACCTGATTTGTCTCACTTGAGTTAATTTATATTCCTTCCAAACTTAACTCAAGTTGAGCTCAAACTTAACGATGCTAAATATAATTAATTAATTACGATCAATGTGACCATCATGTCCAACAAGACCCTCCTGACTCCCGATAAGTTTTTCGGCAACCCTCGATAATCTTCCGATGAGTCTCTTGATCTTCTTCTAGCGAACTCCTGATGCCATCCTGGCAAGCTCCTGATCACCTTCGGCAAGCTCCCAACGAACTCCCAACAAGTTTCTGATACCTTCGACAAGCTTCTAGTGAACTCCCGACAAGCCTCTGATCTCTTCAACAAGCTCACGACGAACTCCCAACAAGTTTCTAATACCTTCGGCAAACTTCTGACGAGTCTCTTGGCGAGTTCCCACTACATTGTCTAAACCCCAGCCCAATGTCCGAACTTGACTATGACCCAACATATGATTATAACTTTCTTTTTCTATCATAGTTAATCATGCATCAATCATCTCTAACACACATGTTCGATCAATAACCCATTAATTGATTTCATCATCAAAATCTGAGATTCAACAATCTCCCCCTTTTTTATAATAACAATCAATTGATGACAGGAGTTAAACCTTACTCCCCCTAAATCTATGTCATAATCAAATAAGAAAAAATTAAATTTAAGATAACCAACCACTCTTGAATTCAAGTATTATAACATCCATTTATCAAATTTTGAAATGATATATCATAAATTTTAAAATTATCAAATCATACATGATACATGATATTTATCTCAACCAATCATGAATCATCAAATTTTCAAAGTATATAATATGAATTATGCATCAATCATATATTAAGTTGAAGTTCTCTTTCTTAAGTCATCAATTGTTTCTCCCTCTTTGTTTATCAACAAAAATAGGAGAAATATCTATTTTTTTATTTTTGTACATGTGTCATTTCTCTCCCTTTCTCATCAACAAAAAGTTGAAATATTAAAATAAATGATTTCAAGGCAAATATGTCAATAATTTTCTCATGAAAATTCTTTTTCCTTTTGACATGCATGTATCATTTTTGTGTCATCGATTTGCTATTTCTTCTCCTTTGTCATCATCAAAGAGGTAAAATAATAAGCAAGTAATTTTATGATACATAAGGTCATCCGTATGTGTCAAAGTTTTCATATTTTTATAAAATAAATTTTATAGTACTCCCCTTTAGTAAACTAAGATAAAAACGTAATTTTCTCATAAAAATTTTTCTCCCTTTTGTAAATAAGAAAGTATAAACAATGGAGGAGAGTTAAAAACATCATCACAAAAATAAAACTTATATCAAGTATCATAAAAGTTCATATCACATATTTTTCTCTGTTAGATATTCATCATGAATTAAAATGATCTATGAGAAAGAATAAAAATATTGTCACAAAAGGAACTTTGAATATCAATATCAAGGTCAATCCTTTTTGAAAGGTGAGCTCAAAAATTCGAGAAATCTAAGAAGAGCTAAGAGTTGCTCAAAAATTCGAGAAATCTAAGAAGAGCTAAGAGTTACTCGTGCATTTAAATTCATCTTATATAAATTTCAAACAAAATTAGCAAATCAAGTAAATGATGCATTTTGGAGATCATTTCATATAAATTTTGATAAGAAGCTCAATTTGTAAAGGTCAATATTAAAAAAAAAACATGATAGTAAATCAAGCTTAAATTATAAATCATGCATTTTGCATGCATTTAGAAAATTCTAATTTTCTTCTAAGTAATTATTCCTCATTAAATGTTATAAGATTCATCATATCAAATTTTCTTCTAATTATATTAAAATTTTTATTTTCCTTTTTGGTCATTGTCAAGAAAGAAATATGATGATATAATTTCTTCTTAACATCCATATTCAAATTATGCCCAAAAGTATAAGAAGATCATGTCATAAAATCAAATCTTTAAATATCAAAAGATAAGATTTAGATTAATAAATTTGCCCCTCTTTATTGTTTATGAATTTCCACATAAGTAATAAAAAAATTTATGTATTCAAAATTTTAAGTAGAATAAAAATCTAATCATGCAAATCTAATGAAGGTTTTTTATAATTAAAGTCTTTAATTTTGTAAAATATCACTTTTGTTTGTCCCTTAGTCATTGTCAAAGTAATAGTTAAAATACAATAGTACCAAATTTTAAGATCATAACTTTATAAAATGAGATATGAAAATACAGGATCTCAATTTATATATGTGATTTTAAATCATCAAGATCATTGTTTATAAAAAGATTCATATTATAGTTCCAAAAAGATAAACTTATCTTTAATAAATGGAAGGAATCTTAGTAAATGATCTTGGTTTATATAAAGACATCAAATTATAATTTTTAAGATTTCAATGTCATGATTTAAGTTATTAAATCATCAAAATTGAAATAAAGCATATTCAAAATAATCATCAAAAATCGTTTTTCAAAAAATTTCAATGAAGGCAACATAGATTGTTTTTCAAAAGAAAATAACTAAAAATTTTCTAATTAATTTTATAAGAGATTTAACAATAATAGTATCATTTTATCTCTTGTTAAAGATTGATAGGATAAAAATATTTTTAAGTATAATTATCCTTATTTTTAGTTATTTTAACTTATGAAATTTATTTCAAGAATGCAATGTCATCAAAAACTAAGTTTCATCAATATCATTGCAATAGAATATTTTCAAAAGCTTCGATTTATTTTAATTTTAATAATTTTTATTTCTTAAATGAGTATAATTCTTTAGACTTAGTGAAATGAGTTACCATACTCATTTCATTCTCATTTTGAAAATATTTTTAATTTTAAAATATTAAAAAATGAATCATGATTTTTCTTTCCCTTTTCTGTATTGTCCTATGCTCAAATTCTATTATTCAATAATAATCATTTAATCATACAACCCATACAACTATCATAGCATTTAAATCATTTCATTTAATTTTATCTAAGACAATGTATACTCATTTAATCATTACAAGTCTAAATTCAAGAATGATCTAACATTCAATCATGCAACATATTTCAAATCCATCTAATATAACATTCAAATCAATCATTAAACATACTTAAAAAGATTATGACCTATTTAGAAAGATCTTTAATCATAACCATGATTAAAAAAAATTAGACTAATATAAAAAGGGTTTTGTTAGATAAATATCTTTGGGAGTCAGGAGAATTGTTTTATATAAAATACCTTTCAAATTATATAAACTAATATCATCAACAATGTCTCATTTTCATAAATTTTAACATAAATATTTTTCATTAATAATAAATAAGTTCTTTAGTTCTAGTTCATGTCATACTAATATGCTCTAGTTATGCATTATCAAGATTAATTATATAATCATAAACTATTTTTAATAAAAGTATTTGTTATAATAGAAACAAAGATCATTAAGTTTCAAACAACTTAATTTAAATATTTTTTCTTATTTTTGATATTTTAGCTAGAGAGCTTGATAAGTAAGTTAGATCTCAAATTAAATGGCTTGAGTATCCACTATCAAGATACCATTCCATTTTGCTCCTAGCCTTAGTTTGGTGACAAATCTACAAGAAAAATTTAGATACCTATTTTACATTGGGACTTACATAAAGAACTTTGTCTTTCTTATCTATAGGTTTTTTGTTGTTTGTTGTTCCCTTAGGAACCTAACTAATTTATGAGGACTGTAATTTCTAAGTAAATATTTGTTGGTTTTATATTCTAATTTTTTTATAAAAAATATATTTAACTTTTAATGGTAAATTTAAGATAGGTCCCTTAACAAAAATAGTTGGCTTTTGTTGAAGTTACCAACAAAGCTTATGTCATTTCTTCTATTAGCATGACCCTTATTAGCAAGGATCATATTAAGGGATTTATTTTTTATTTTAAATTTTTTAAATATTTGTTTAAACATGATATTTTTCTCTTTAACATCATATAGCATTTCACATTTAGAGCAAAGATTATGTGATGATAATGTATCATACATTTGATCAAATCTACTAACTTACGAATAATATTCATTCTTAAGCAACTTATAATATTTACTAATTTTTCTAAATTTATTAAATAATTCATGTAATATATTTGATAATTCAACAAAATATTTAAAGACTCACTTACCTCATTGTTGATGGCCATAAGCACGAGATTCTCCACTTATTCTTAGTTATGCTCTTCATCTTTAGAGCGCCTAAGCTTCTTGCATTCATAGCAAGAGGTTTTCTCTATTTTAAGTTTATTTTTATTCATATTCATTAAATTTCTCAGTTCTTTTTGTCAAGAGTTGAAGTTCAAGATTATCATCACTCAATGAGTCATATGTCATTCTCAGTTCACAATCCTTCATATTTTTTAGAATGTATTCTTCAAGTTCATTTTTATGAATCATTTCATTTAATGATTCAATTGATTTAGTTGTGCTTTCATATGTGATTTTTAATTTATGTCATACATCAAAAGCCGAATCACAAGAAGAAACCCGATGAAACTCATTTTTGCTTAAAGCACAAAATAAAACATTCATTGCTTTTATATTTAAAGAAAATATTTATTTTTCATAATCATTCTAATCATTTATTAGATTTGATGACTTCTAAATTTCTTCTCAACAACATCATAAATTAAAATATATTAAAATCAAAATAATACGCATTCGAATTTTTCAAGATGTGTAGTTCATCCCATTAAACATAGGGGGACTTGTGATGCATTAACTCTCATTCATGCCAAACAAAGTTATTTACTTAAGTGGATATTAATCCAATTAGTAAGAACCTTATAACAATTGTTAGGATCAATTAGCACTAACGGTAGGGTAGGGGGGGAGGGGGAGTGAATTAGTGCAAATGTAAAAAATCATGATTTAAGAAAAACTTTTCGTGAGAATCAAAACCAAAAATCATAAGCATTTTATTGAGTAAGTGAGCAATAAGCTATTGAATGAAGCTAAGTTATGGCTTTGCTAAAAGAAAGCTCCGTATTAGAACATGTATAATAAAAAACAACAAAGTAAAGATATGCTCACATATTTATAGTGGTTTGGCCTCAACCTGGCCTACGTCGACTCCCGAGTCCTTTTCTCTGAGGTCCACCTATGTCCACTACCGATCTTCTTTGTGTGAAAACTAAACCCTTACAGGCTTTCAACTCAAGGGAGATTTCTTATAAGAAATTGTTGTGCAAAAACCTATGCTAAATGCAAGAAAACTTGGGGTATTTATAGGCTCCAATTGGCTTCAGAAGAATGAAGCCAAAATTCAAACTTATTGGGAAAATCCGGATACGAGCAATACAACCGTCAGCTTGGGCGGTCCAACCGTCACCTACTGCCTGAAATCCTGGGCGGTGGTGCTACAACTACCGCTCACTGGTGGTACAACTGCTAGGATTTTTAGAAAAGTAATTTTCTTCACTTTTTTAATCCCGACTTATATCTCCTATTGACCAATTTTCAGAAATAGTAAACCCGATTTGCCTCACTTTAGTTAATTTGGATTCCTTCCAAATTGAACTCAAGTTGGACTCACCTAATGATGTTAACTATGACTAATGAATTATAATCAACATGATCATCAATTCCAACAAGACTCTCCTAACTCTCGGCTAGTTTTTCAGTAACCCTCAACGATCTTCCGATGAGTCTCTTGGTCTTCTTCCAACGAACTCCCAACACTATCCTGGCAAGCTCCCGATCACCTTCAACAAGCTCTTGGTGAACTCCTAACAAGCTTCTGATACCTTCAGTAAGCTTCTGACCAACTCTCGGTAAGCCTCTGATCCCTTTAGCAAGCTCCCAGCAAACTCCCAGCAAGCTTTCAATACCTTCGGCAAACTTCCGACAAGTCTCTCGGCGAGTTCCCACTACATCGTCCGAACCCCGGCCCGATGCCCCAGACTTGACTCTAGCCTAACATATGATTGTAACTTTCTTTCTCTGTAGTAGTTAATCTTACATCAATCATCTCTAACATATATGTTAGATCAATAACTCATCAATTAATTTCATCTTCAAAATCTGAGATTCAATAGCGCTGATTTGTAGTGTAGGGGTTCTACGAACGCCTCCCAAGAAGATGATCACTTCCTTCCTCTTCTCTTCAGAAAAAGCTTTCTTCATCATGAGATTGCATGGACGCTCCTATGTCATCAGGGATTGAACCTAGTCATGGAGTTTAGAGGCCACGACAGAAAGGATACTAATCACCATTGAAGTTTGACGAATGGGATAATGATCTCCTCAAAATCTTATTTTTAAGTTTAACATTCACAGAGATTTCTTGTTGGCTAAAAAGAAATCAATTGTGTCAAGCAATGATCACAACTATCAAAAATTAAATTTAATCGAATTAGATGTCATAATCGAGGTGCGTAGAGATGGTTATGCTTTCAAGAACCTAAATTGAATGACAGATAACATACGCGAATTTGAAGCATCATAGAAGTGATCAAGGATGCTAACACTCGAAGTAATGATGATCGACGTGACTTATATGACAACAAAGTGTTGCACATATGGTTCATCCTTAACCTACGATACAGTCAAATATAACTATGAAGCATCCACTATGACATAATTGAATCTGACCAGAGTGTTGCATATGTGGTTCATCCCTAATCTACGATACTATCAAATATAGCCATAAAACATCCACTGACTACGACATAATTGAATCTGACCACAAAGTATTTCTCAATTACAAATGATGTGATCAAGTTTGGTTGCCCTCCATCCAAACTATGATGTGATCGAATTTGATCGTAAAACATCCCTCGACATGAAGTATCCCTTGTTTATAATGCAATCGAATCTAATCGTAAAGTGTCTTTAACTACGAATGACATGATCGAATTTATTCGTGATGCACCCCTCATCTATTATACGATCAAAACATCCTCAAACTACAACATGGAAGCACCCAAAACACCAAATAATTGTGGTAACCATCATGATTAACATGACTAAGTAGCAAAGTATTATGTCTCGAACCTATGCACGTGTCCAAAACCCCAAATAATTGTGGTAGCCATCATGATTGACATGACTAAGTAGCAAAGTATTATGTCTCTAACCTATGCACGTGTCAAAACATAAGCATTTCTCATCTACGATATAACTAAATCCAACCACGAAGCATGACACGATCCAATCGGACCAAATAAATTAATAATAACACACATTGTAGATGATGTTACTAGGTCAACAATAACACACACTATAAAATAAAATATAGCAGTGTCTCAACACAATAGGGTACAAATGATAAGGGGTTCTGACACATGAACAACCTAATGATACTTTATATCTTGCTAAGCACCCCCATTAACCCGCATATTGATTAATTGAATCATTCATCCACATCAGCACCAACTCGACACTCCAATCAACACAACACATCGATTGGGAATCTTTGATGCCCAGCAAGCATCAAAGGGTTCGTATGGTTAACGCCATGTTCGATCGTTCGACACACACCCCCACGACTAAATAATGGCTGATGATCCTATATGACTCCCCCACTGGTCAATTCCTCATTTAACTTCAATGATTACCGAGCTCATTATAAAAAAAAAGCCTCTAGTGCACTCCTTTAGCGTTGTGAAACAATTTTGAGCTCGCTACTACCCGAATCATTCGACACCCACCCCACCCAACTAAAACTAGGCGTTGGGATATGTCCCCAACGCTGGAATCCCCTATTGAACCCTTCCAAGATAGGACAGGCTCAAATACCAAACCCCACCCCAATCAATTCCGGTCCCTTGGCTGCCCGTCCATTCTCCCTACTACCTAGCAATTTTGCAACCGACGACAGTGGCAACGCCACCAATGACAAGGCTTTAATGCGGTCTTCAGTGCTCTCTTGTGCTTGAAGTCTGAAAACAGTTTTTCTTCTGGATTCGGCACCACTCCTCTGTAATAGAGTACCGTCGAGTGCAACTTCAACCAGCTGACAAGTTAGAAAGTTGGAATAAAATTTTGAAAGAACCATAATTTGATTTCAAAGCATCAATGTAGTCAGTCAAGATTGCAAGCCAAGAAAGATAACTGGCTCTCTCCACTATGTAGCAATCTTCTGTTTCAACTGAAGACAAAAGCAGTACATACTTGCATACCTTGAGATCTACACAGTTGATGTTGTCCACATACACTAGATTATCAAAACTGTAGCCGCATGCGTCAGAAAGATTATACAATATGACAGATTCCTTAGTTGCTGAAAGTCCAAGGGGCATCTAGTTGCGATATCCAACTCCAAAGTGAAACCTCCTTGCATTTTTATCATTAAATGCATACTCCAGGCGGAGAGGCCCCAACGGTGAATCCACACGAATACCAATCCCATAACCGAAACCGCTGCCTGGCTTCCCCCGTGCTCCCGCTGGATCACCTATACAACAAAAGGGTCAGTAAGTTGTAGCCATTCTCTGTATTTACCAAATCACTGGAAATATCATATCTACCTACACACAGTATACTGCATTATATGGAACTTAATTGACTCCTTTCCTCCAGTGAGCAAATCATAAGGTAGGATGCTTTTTGGACCTTGCTTGATTTATCCTCAGAATATACTTATGATATATTACTGAACCCTTCAAATGTAGAAAAGAAGTTTAATTTCTTAGTTGTCAACTTACCAGGCACTGTAGGACCTGAACCAAGATCACTTCCATAGTCTCCAAACAGCACACCTTCCAGTGGCCCATACTACAAACAACAATAACAAAAAGTTGATGCAAGAATGTGCAGATGAGGCCTGCATTTAGAATTGACAAATACAACGGCTACGAGGGTTGTTGGAGGGTCCCAGAGACTGATATGAATCACATTCGAACATTGTGACATAAATAACACCAAAGGTGTATCTTATCATTGTGAAGTTCAAGCAATCAAAAAGAGGATAAATTAAAATGAAACTGCAACATATGAAACATTAAATTCTTCCAAACAATGGATGTTTTTAGATGAGGTATGCATGCTCTTTAATTTCTTGCTGCAATCTTAAGTTGTCTGCATTGTTGCTTCCAGGCAACTAGATGGTTGGACAGACTTGAATCACTTTGTCTACCTAATTCGAGTTTTGTGGCAACAGCCAAAGTTGGTGTATCAGTTCTAAGGCAGTCAGCAGAAGCAAAAAGGCTCGAGTGATTTAATATCCAACTATAACCCACCGAGATTATTCCTCTAGGTCAACATTGTAACAGATGCTGTAAGATATTAAGCATTAAAGTTGTCATGGTATTGGGAGAGACAAGTATGAAAAATATTTTAGCAGTGTTACAAGTTATATATGAACCTAAACTTGCAATGGGGCACACACAAGCCGTAGATACCAACTAGTACCTAATTATTTCCAAATTTCTTATAATTGAAATGGTCACTTAAACAGTATTAAAATACAAGTGATTTAAGCAGATATAATTCTCTCCTATTAGTGCTTCTCCATTATTCTATTCCAGTTAATGACTCACAATTACATTGAAAGTACATTATAGAATAAACAAAACTCAAAACTTACCATGCCAAAGGAGATTTCTCCACTGCCAACAGCATATGAACGGCCAGAACCTACTGCACCTTCTTCATAACCTCTTACACTGTTTGTCCCACCAATAGCAAATGCTTCATGAGGAGAAAATTTGCCAAAAACATGGCCTCCAGAAACACTGTGATCCACATAGCAGCTTAGTATTTTTATATGTATGGCTTTATTTGTGCATGGAATGTAGTAGCAAAACCAGCTGAATGTTTTATAAATAACAGAGTCAGAAAGAATTAGATGTACATCAAGGTTGCCATATACTACATTATCTGCTATTTCTTACTTCTTATGAATGAAAATCATAAAAGAAAAAAGGGGTTCACAAATAAGGAATGTGACATGCTGTATAGGAATTTTTAACAAATGTACCTGTAGTTGATGAGATCGCTTCCGTTGCCTTTTCTAGTTGTTAAAATACAGATGTTCAATCATCTAAGTGATGCAACTTAACAATGACCCGTAAAAAGTGAAGGCATGACTGCAGCTAGCATGAAGTATTGAAATATGATCCATCAAAGTTGTCATCTATGAATCATCTTCACCCTAGTTGTCTCATGGGAGCCATTAACTCTTACCAATGTAGTTGCTTAAATTTTCATTTGAATTGAAGCATTAAAAGCATTCAAATCCATATTAAACATCTGAGATCAAGCAAACACATTTATTTATAAAGATATTGCATGCTAAATTGCTTGAACGCCAACCAATAGGCTTCTGAACCATAAATTCTACATCTATGCTTATCTTAATTCCTTTTTTTGTTAGAAAAAGAATGTTGTTCTCATGGACCATTGTTTCTGTTACCATCCCAAGTGCACAAGCACACAGAGCATTCTGTAGTGAACCACAGCAGAAGTTAATATATTAAGTTAATACGGTTAAAGGGAAAAGGCAAGGATACCTTTGCTTGCATTACCTCATCTAATACCTTATACCTTTGCTTGCATTTCCTCACCTAAGTAAAACGACAGTTCGGAAGTTCTAAACAATGTGCTATCACTTGTAATAGTGATTTTCTAATAAAGATATTAAGATGTGGGTTCGAGGATACAGGGTTAAAGTCACTAGTTTTCATCCCACTGACAGGCTTTACACTATTACCTTTTTCCCCTATCTTATTATAATACAAGGGTTTTCAATATCTTACTCATCATCAGATCAAAAAAACCAATCTTTATTTTGTTTATGCTAGTAAAGCACATCATTGACCTATCTTCCACCTCAGGAGAATATGCATACTCTTTTTGAATCCTTTAAATGTACATTTAGTTTTCTTTTTTGCATGAGTATAAATTTTCTTGCTTTGTCAGGTCAATCATTTGATGCACTGAGTTGTACTTTAAATAATGTATCCCGCACAAAGCACAAACATGAATATGGAATATTGATCATCTCTCAAGTCCACAAAAGATAAATATGATAATGTTTTCTGGTCATCATAATGTTCACTGTTTTTGTTAATTCCTACTCAAGCATTTTAACATAGGTTATGTTTGACTTGCACAAGGTATGAATAATAAATTCTAGATTTGTAAAGAATTTTATCCAATAGTTGTGAGTTTCTATCAGATGACCCCAGAATCCAGTCCATAAATATGATGGATTGAATTAAAAGCACAAGAGAAAGAGCATGAATAGGCAACCCTATTTCCAACGCCAATTGTTTAAGTCCAACATTCCTGAAAATGAAGTTCCACATAAGAATAACAAAAACCCCACTTGCCATATGTTACACAATATATTCCACTTATCAAAGTAGTTAAACATTCCTCAAAAACCAAAAGTCACTATGATTATATTGAACAGATTGATTGATCTTAATCAGTTCAAAGTGGTTCACACACCACCATTAAGCCATTGCACGCTTCCTGTTCACATTCACATGGTGTATGTATGTCAGTCAGTGTATGAATATTTCTTACAAGGAGTGTATTATGAGATGTACAAGTATAATAAACATTCCTCATGGCAAAACTGCATATAGATTTTGCTCAAGTAATTATATATTCAAGTTGTGGCCCAAAAGTGTAATTGTAAAGCTTCTGAAAATGCTATCCCGTTCCTGTAGTTATCAGAAAACAAATCATCGTCCAAAAATAGAAAATTTTCATCTTATATCAACAATATTCTTAGTGCTAAAATATCACTAAAGGGTCATACCTAAGCATAAGACGTGCAGGCCCAAGTTCATAGCCTTGTCTAGCACGCCCACTGACCCTGTTGAAATACAACCACTCGGGAAGGAAGGGAAGTCCTTGTTCCATGTTAAGCACAAACTGGAAGTAAAACGACAATGGAAGATCAAATAACAATCAGGCCAATGAAATCATCTAACATAACTAAATTAAAAGCTAAAAGAAGACTGACCATTGAGGAGCTACGATCACCAGAATCTGTATAGACACTTTCCAACTTTGCAATCAGCATTTCATCATAAGCATTGCCACTGAAATATCATGTGAACAAAAATATAAGATACCAAAACAGTTAACTACAAAGTGTACAACAATATACAAAGAAATGGCAGCATATTTATTAAACACTGAGGCTCAGATTGCCACTGAGAGGTAAATGAAGAACTAGATACCTAGCAGTTAATGGGTTGCTGTAGAAGTCTTTAATAATGGGTTCGCCTTTATCATCACGAGCACCAGCACGCTAACACAGTATAAATTGCTATATACATTAGGGAGCAGAAATAAAAGTACAAACAAGAGAAAAGACAAGTGAATCAAGAATAAAATATAAAGATCTTAAAGTTTGTTGACATCATAAGATCTTAGCTTTTGCTTCTCTCTTGTAAATGGAAGAAATTCAAGTTGCCTTAATGCTACATAAGTTAAACATGCTAAAATCGTCATAATTCCCCATATATCGGATGGTATAAAAGTCCATGTGGTGCCAGCTCTTCATGCAACAAATATGACGAACTGTTAAACCAACCAAAAAAATGGAAAAACCCAGATGAACTGGAGGATCTAGTTAAGTTTGGTTCAGCTACTTTCTTTAAGATTGGATCAGTTTCGATTTTAGCTTAACTGGAACATTTGTTAATGTCACCGTGCTACAACACGACAACACTTTGTAAATTTTCCATTCCAAGAAATATATTGAGAGATGAGATGAGGTTATCAATCCAAGAGCAGCAAGCTCAATGAGGTCGTGGAATGCTGCCATGACTTCTTTAACACTGAAAATTTCGCTCCAAGCTTCTAGTTCCTAGACTAATAAAAAAATAATAAAGAATTGGCATAAGGTAAGTATCTAATTTCTTGGATAATAAAATCTGACTAACTGAATTCAACCAAGTGATATGTGCAGTTACGTTGGTTTTTTAGTTACTTGATCCCGTTTCAGCTTGTGTGATTGGAAAACTGAAAGGGTTTATTTGGTGCAAAGCTCTCATGGCTTCCCGAGCAGAAAAATACACCACTGCATGAATGACACCAGAGCATCAGTCATTTATATTATACAATGTAGACAAGTTGATGCCAAAGAAAAGCACAATTTGGACAGTGTTAGTGGTGCCTGTGAACCCTGATATCCCATAACAGATAAAAGAATCCAACTAATCCAAGTGAACCAAACAAAGACATTAGTAATTAAGTGAAAGAGGCTAAAAAATCCCAAACATAATCCATATTGGATATAATAAATTGTGAGTATTTAAAAATATTAGAACAGTAACTCTAGCGTATTCAAATCATGATGAGGATCAAGGAGTTATAATCCAGTTTCCATGTGGATGATAATATCTTGGAAGCACATCATATAGTACCAGTATCTTTAGAGAACTTAATGGTAAACAGTTTATGTTTCAGACACAGTAAAATTAACTTTCAGATCACACAGACTGGCATCATTAGTGTGCTTACTACTTGATGTTCAGATGACCTACCCATGGACGGTAATGGCAATTTTGCCATTTCATATTAATTGTCTAGACTACTGTCTTTTCAAACTTATAAGCAAACACAAGTACATGAAATTCCAAATGAGAAGTTGTAAAACTATTTTCCAATATTCAGGAAATCTGGAGGTTAAACATTGGAGGAGTAAAAAAATGTGAATTTATCCATATCCTGATTACAACAAAGGGACATGTTGTACAAACACCAAATACAGGTACTACCACCAAATTATATAATCCATATATCCATATAAATACAGGTACTATCACCAAATTATATAATCCATATATCCATATAACACAATATGTATATATACATAAGTTATACATGTATCTAACAGACAAATACGCAGCAGGCTAGTACCAGAAACGAACAATAGAATCTAAACTATATACCTGATAAATAAGACCAACTGTACCGCTCCACTTTGGTCTAAAAGGTCGACTGTATTCAATTCCAGCAGTAACTCGTCCAATGGTTAGGCCACCATGATCAGATTGATTGTTTCCATGTACTAGTGTACCAGGAGTCCGAGAATTCTGATAACAAGAACGAAAGATGATATAATTACCTGAACCATGATCGTCCTGGATGTTCTTTTATTGTCTCCATTTATCCATGGATCAGTATAATTTATTCGAAATATCGAGTCGATTTGCCCCCTTTCTAGTGAAAGATTGAGCTTTTGATTCCTCCCAAATAGATTTCTATGGGAATAAGCAAAGCTGCAACAAAATGCAAAAAATAGAACAGCAGATCATATGGATTCAAGTTGACAAAGTCTGGAGGTAAATTGAGACTATAAACAAATTTAATTAATTTCAAGACTGTACCATCTACTTTGGGAATATTTCAATCAAGGATTTACATACTGGTCCGTACCGGTGTACTGACATTTTGTCAGTACCAATACGGTGCCAGTACTGGGCAGTGTGCACAGTACATATCACCCGATATATTATAATATATTTATAAATAATATTCTAGAATATAATATTAATATTTTAAATATATTAAGAAAAGAAAAAAAAAGGCGACGTCGCCTCGATCTCTTCTCCCCGCGCGGGGAGAAAAATCACCCACGGGTGACCCACGGGCGGCGACGGCTCGCGGGCGATCCGCGGGTGGCGACGGCGCAAGGGCGACGACGGCATGCGAGCAAGGGTGACTCAAGGTACCTTTTCTTCTTCGCTTCTTCTTCTTCTTTCTTTTCCTCTTCTTCTTCTTCTTCCCTTCTCAATTTCTCCTCAATCGACCGTCGACAACCGAAATCGACCACCGATGATCGATTTTTCCCTCAATCAACCGCCAACGACCACCTTTTAGCAGTACCACCCGGTAGCGGCCAATTTGCGTACCGATCAACTGTCGGACCGATACATATCAGGCGGCACGGGGCCTTACCGCTAAGTAAGGAAAACTTTGATTTCAATAATACTACACATTATGATAAATTGTTAACTACTTGCTTACCTAACCACTTATGCATGACCATCCAAGTAGAGGTAATTTAACAGTACATACACAAACTACAACCTGTATTCTTATCACAATTTTTAAACGTAATTTTTTGTAAATAAATGTAAGGATCTTATCAACTCACATTTGCTAGTAAAGGCTTATTTAAAATAATCAAATAGAAAACATAATTGATATTAATATATGCCTAACATCTTAGCACAACTAATAATAATGACTCTATCGAGGAAGAGTTTGGCAAAAGTCTAGTAGCTTTTAGTTAATAGTATAATTTTCAACAAATGTTAAAACAAGTATTCAAAATAAAAAATAAACATAAATGTGGTTTTATCTCTTTCTTCCTAACATGCAAATAAGAGTTATGTAATATGAACTAATAACTACTTTGGTCATTTGCTATGACAAAGCTTTCAACCAAAAGTATCTATATTTCTATACAAATAGTTGATCTCAGGCTCGTTTTGAGATACCAAGAATACCTCAAAATCATGGTTCTCCTTACCACTCCGTACCATACCAGCGAACCAACCAGCTCTCAGTATGATACATATCAAGATGTACCGAGTGCACCAACACACAGTACAGTGGGGCATACCGATGTATCACCTATCCCACTCCCCAATTGAAATGGTGCATACCGTTCTTACAGAGCAATATGCCTTGATACGATGAACCTTGTTCAAAATACCTTGAAGCATACCATATAACAACAGAGAAACACATGGCCAATAATATTGCCACATGGCAAAGGAATAAGAGAAACTACATTACCAAACATATTTAGGTTGGAAAAATAATAAAGAGGCAAAGAATATTTTTTATGAACTTAACAGTTAAAAAACAAAGCATTAAAACCTTAAAACTACAAGAGCATAATACCTAAGTTTTGAGAAGCAAAGAAGTTCAACATCCAGGGATTTCAATTGTTCTAAACAAGGTTCGCCAAACCGTACCATACTGATATACCAAGTTAAGCTCGGTACAATACGATAAAGGGGTACCGCTCGATTCGCTCAAGAACAAGGAGACTCAACTGCAAAAGGCCTGAAGACGACCGATAAGGAAGTCGGATGACGGAAGAATTTGGGGCTGAGTGAAACAATAGCCGAAAGAAGGACGAGGGGCAAAAGTTCCTTTAAGTAAGATGGGGCAAGGCTTATAAAGACGAGCACGGGCGCACAGGTTGAGGCGACTATTCAATCGAAGAGGCACCGACGAGGTGATGAGCTTACCGCCCGAAGCAACCTTTCACCTTCCCAATAAGGGGATAGCACAACACCCTAGGATCCCGAGGAGATTCACAATAAATGGGTATGGATCCCCTCAATAACTAGCTAGGCACCGACCACTCGCAACACGACAGCTCAGCACCTCATCATCGCAAAAAAGGATCTTCCTCGTGAAGGAGCAAGGCACACCAACGACCACCATAACTGAAATTTCTTGCCTGAAAAGGCCCCGTCCCAATTCATTGTCGACCTAGTCTCGGCCAGTCCAATACCGACCTAGTCTCGACCGGTTCTATCCAATCCATTGCCGACCTAGTCTCAGCCAGCCCATTGCCAACCTAGTCGCAACCAATCCGTTGCCAACCTAGTCTCGATCAATCCATTGTCGACCTAGTCTTGGCCAATCCAATGCCGACCTAGTCTCGACCAGTCCAATGTCGACCTAGTCTCGACCAATCCTGTCCATTCCATTACCGACCTAGTCTCGACCAATCCAATGCCGACCTAGTCTTAGCCAGTCCTGTCCAATCCATTGCCGACCTAGTCTCGACCAGTCCGTTGCCGACCTAATCTCGGTCAGTCCAATGCCAACCTAGTCTCGACCAATCCTGTCCAATCCATTGCCAACCTAATATCGACCAATACGTTGCCGACCTAGTCTAGGTCAATCCATTGTCGACCTAGTCTCGACCAGTCCAATGTCGACCTAGTCTTGGCCAATCCATTGTCGATCTAGTCTCAGCCAATCTTGTCTAGCCTACTACCGACCTAGTCTCGGCCAATCTGTTGCCGACCTTGTCACAACCAATCCATTATCGACCTAATCTCAACCAATCCATTGCCGACCTAGTCTTGACCAATCCAATGCCAACCTAGTCTTGGCCAGTCCTGTCCAGTCCACTGACAACCTAGTCTCGATTGGTCTATTGCCGACCTAGTCTCGACTAGTGCATTGTCGACCTAGTCTCAGCAAGTCCAATGCCGACCTATTCTCGACCAATCCTGTGCGATCCATTATCGACCTAGTCTCGATCAGTCCATTCTCGACCTAGTCCTAGCCAGTCCATTGTCGACCTAGTCTCGACCAGTCCATTGCCGACCTAGTCTCGATCAGTCCATTACCAACCTAGTCTAGACTAGTCCGTTGCCGACCTAGTCTCAGCCAATTCAATGCCGACCTAACCACGGCCAATCCACTACGGACCTCGTCTCGACCAGTCCGCCGCCAACCTCGTCTTGGTCGATTCGTTGCCAACTCAATCTCGACCAGCTAATCGCTAGCCAACTTACAACCAATCTATTGTCGAGTACTATCACCCAGTTCGACACTACAACGCGATGCAACGAGAGCAGCACTCAAGCCTCCCTTCGACCGCAGGGAACCAAGCATACCCCGACGAGATCCGTTCTATAAATGAGACCAACGAACACGCCAACTTGGACCCCAAGCCGCGCCTCTCAATTCTCTTAAGGCACGACTCCTTTTGGTTTGGGTGGCGGGGGGGGGGAGGAGGGATGGAGGGAGGGGATGGAGAATGATAGGACATATCCTAACCCCCCAATCCACGGGGCCCCCAAACCACCACGGAAGGGTCATATCCCGAGCCAACTTTGCCCCGCGAACCCGAGTCGAGTCAGTTGGCGATCCCCCACACCGACGGCCCCCTAACAAGTATGGTGCAATGCAGCCTCATATCCCGAGGAGCAACACCGAACAATCCAAGCGGGGTTGACACCTAGTGTACGGGCCGACCGTCTCAATCAGCACGCATTAAACACCTATGTACGTTGACACTGATAGCCATTAAACATCCGCGTACGTCGACCCAAGGCCAGAGGTATAAAAGCCACCCTCAGGAATAGTACTGAGAGGAAAAAAGCCACACGCACACCACAACTCTTCATCTTTCTTAGAGCTCCGACTCTGACTAAATTGAGCATTGGAGGGGCCGAGTCGGGGGACCCTCCGCTCGACTCTGGCCTTTGTGCAGGACGCGACCATCCAGGAGGAAGAGTCAATCATCTGCCACATCTCAGAAAGTCTACCCGAAGATCCCACGACTGGTTTTCCCGCTAATCCCCCTTTGTCAACCCAGAGCAACGTTGGCGATCTTACACACTCCATCGGACCAAGTCGTGCTGACACCTCGGCCACAGTATAAAGAATGATAACATTTTTTAGCGCTACCATGTGTACATGCTGGCAGAACTTCTAAAAAATATTTGATTACATAGTGCAGTGAGGTAAATTCATGCACTTACATAGCAAATGGCACTACAAGCATAGGGCTCATTGACTTCATGGTTGATGTCATGCAAAAAAGCAAATAAAATAGTTCAATGGTGAATAAACAAGGTAATAAACAGTACCTGCCGATCAGTCCTGAAAGCGGTCCACTTGTTATCCTACACATACCACCAAGTAATTATTGCTACCATCATGCACATTGTTTAGAACCAAATTCAAAGGAGTAGTTCTCCTTAACATCACTTACCCACTTGAAATTCCACCACCTGCAGAAAAACCACCACTAGGACGTTCTACAAGATTCATAACTAAATCAACCTTGCGTGGATCTAATTCAAAATAAGAGTATAATTAGTAGGGTCCATTGAGATAAAAGACAACCAAAGCTAACACTAGCACCACAATTCCATCCGTATTTAGCAAGTTTTTGAAAAATAAGTAAACAACATTAATTTTTTTAATTAAGTAAAGCAAAAAAGGTCATATTACTTATATTCTAGGTAAAACATGAAAAAAGATGTCAAAAATTTTTATAAAGAACAAAGAAGAGCTAGAAAATAAAATTTACAATATATATTAATAGTTAAAAGAACAAAACAATACAACTTGATAACCTGCAATACTCTGGAATTCTTATGTTATTAAAGTAGCATGACTATTGTAGAAATTGCAAAAAGAAAATATGATAAATCATAAAAAATTGGTTTGATATTAATGTGATGTAAAAATAAATAAACATCTTCTAATAACAGAGAGTGTCAAATACTTGCAGCAGGCTGTGGAATAATTGTAACATCTTCCATTATTCCCATTGTTAATATCGTCTCAACATCTCTTTTTCCCTGTAGCCTACTGTATACCTGTTTAGGCAATGTTGAACAAAAAATATGAAATAGTCAAGAAGACGTTATAAATCCATTACAAATCCTAGTCGTTGCTGCTAATAGAACTCAAGAGTCTCTTTAAGAGAAAATACCATGATTTGCTATTTGTCAAGTTTGTTATCTGACAATTACTCACAAACGTTTTGAACATATAAAAAGGTGCATGATCTGTTTGACATCTTAAAAGTAGTAATTTTATCAGACAATAATGTACTTCATGGTATCTTCACACAAACATGCAGTAACATCACTCCAGCATTGGAGTGATTTCAATAAGAGATTACATGCAGTACTGCCCCAGAGAAGTAAAAGCATAGAACACTCATGTGCACTATGTACCAGCTTATGTAAAGAATGAAGGCTCAACTGTCTCCAGTCACATGGCCTTTGAAATTGTCAAGATACAGCAGGTGTCTATTCAACAACAGAATAAAGATCACATCGGCCAGCCCTTAGCCTAATTTCAGGACTACACTTTTGACTCCTGTAAACCCAAGATGGGCCCAATAAGCTCTACCAATGAGCCACCGCCACATCCTCAGATAAATTTCTAGTCTGTCACAGCAGGTTAGCTTGCACCATAAAAATGTAAATGTGCATGTGCATTGGGACCAAGAGGCATAATATGACATGGCATTTACAATTGCACATGTATAGCATGTAATATGCTAACCGAAAGTTTGCATGTGTATAAGTTCACTAAAAAGTTATTATCAAATGTTACTCTTCCATAATCATCTATTTTCCTTCAATGATATAATTGTCTACTCAATAATGTTGCATATAATAAAAGACACATTAATTTAGAACATGAAATACGATCTAGTACCTTATTTGATTAAATTATCAGCCAAATGCAGAATAAGGCTCCAACTGATTTTTTTGTCTTTCCACTTAACTTAGCAAAAAGACATTCAGAACAAAGGCCTAATAAAGATAATAATAATAATAAAGAGAATGCAGGTCAAAAGTTGTAGACCAAAATATACAAAATCATAAATGCAGCCCATATTTTGACCTGTCCTTTTTTCGTTATGAGCTGTTGAAGTATAGTTTCCTGTTTTGTTTTCCCTTCAGTTGGTTCACCTCTGAATTAATCATCAAGAAAAGGAAAAAAATATTATCAGGAGATCAAAAAAATTAAGTTGGTCCTATGATATTTAGGTTCTAAATTCATTCAATGGTAGGTTGCTTACGTCTTTCTATCAAGAAAACAAATGGTTATGTTATTGACCTCAGCTTCCGAAATTTCTAACCTAATTATCCCTCCTGAAAGGATCTCAGCATATGATACCTGCGAAAACAATTAAATTGTGATCATCAGGTTAATATGTTCATCAAAGCATTGACATAAGCCTTACTTTGTGATATTATTAATTGCATATAACTCTACATAATAAAAGAAAAACCATCAGGTGAGTTGACTTAACCAACCAATCCAGTTAGCCCACGCTCTTGATACCACCCATTAATGGATTTGATCGCTTGATCTAAATGCCTTATGTTTACAATTTTTCCTGCATAACTTGACAAAAACATGGCACATTAACAATTTAGAGGATTTTGTGGTAGGTAAAGAACTTCAGTTAGATAAAAGTAAATGGAGCAAAAAGAAAAGTACAATCCACTAAATATTACAAAACCTGCCATCGATCACTTGTATTACAAACCACAGATGTAACAATGAATCGCAACCTAATTAACATTAAGATGGTTCATGTGCAAATACAAAAATTTAGAAGATATTAGTACAAACATCACATAGTCATATCAACCTATAAAATCTCAGGTGTTAGACATGCCAAATTCAGATAGAATTTCAAGCAGCATCAACATATCAAATGAATGGAGAGGGGACAAAGCCAAACGTCATGGATCAGCATTGGAGTGAATAATGAACAAGCTGGAGATAATGCTGGACATAGCCCTAAAAGAATATTAATATAGTACATAAAGAGACATAGAAGTAAAATTCATCCTAACCTTTCTAACAATCATTGATAATATACGTGAACCTTGACCTAAAATTTGCAGTTGGATACATCCTTCTGTGTAGCATTTGATAGCAATACAAACTGGCTCTTTAAAACTATATTCTCAAGGTGCATTTAAGTTGCTCTGAATCATGTCCAAACAAATGCAACATCTGCAAGTAGTGACAAGATAAGCCTCATAAAGATGAGACTACATCAAGAACCTACCATATTCATCGCGAAAAGCATCTTCCAAAAACTTTGAAGGGAGGACATTTGCACCCTCACAAATCAATCCTCGGAATTCTTGATTAGGTTCCACCTGGTAAAAATGCATATCATGCTAAACTTCAGTAACCATGCAGTGCACTGATGATTCTAACAGTGACCTAAAAAGAAAATTTAATGAAAATTTTGTCCAACAAAATTGTTAAGGAAAAGTTAAAGCAAGATGTCAATAAGAATAAACTCAGTACCACTATGCAAATTCATGTTTAAGTTGAGAAAAACAGTCAGTCATCAGTGATAACTTCTTATAAACAGAATACTACTGAAATTGGTAAAAATTAGAAAATGAGTTCATTTTTGCTATCAACCAGAACGTGAAGTTGCAAACATGCACTTCACTATTTTGGCAACAATATGTCTTCATTTTAGTTACACTGAGGGTCACATATTCAATCAACTATGGATCATATGATTATACGTGTAAGGATGTCCATGAATGATTGATGATCGGAATCTAATAACAAACAAGCAAAGAAAATTTTACAACCACAGCGATAATAATAATGACCAATACTTCCTAACATGTTAGCTCTTGATGGCACCCGGATGATGAAAGTGAAAACAAATGTTGATTGAATTGGTAGGACTATAGCAACATAATTTTGGAAATTGATTAGAAATTAAGTAATTTGCAAATGTGATGAAATATGTTTATAGCAAGGTTTGCAATTTCGACCTGTACCGGGCGGTACATGCCGGTCTGTCGTTGTCGATGAGACCGCTGCTAGGCGATTCGCAAAATCGACGACCGATTGAGGGAGAAATTTCAATCGTCGGTGGTCGATTTCGACCGTCGGCGGTCGATTGAGAGAGAAATCAACCGTCGACGGTTAATTGAGGGAGAAATCAATCGTCGACGGTCGATTGAGGAAGAAAAAGGAAAGAAGAAGAAGAGGAAAAGAAGAAAAAAAGAAAATAGGAGTCCCTATTTCCCCACGCCATCCTCGTCGACGCACCATCGCCGTGCACCATCATTGCCAGCGAGTCGCCAACGCCCACGCGCCATCGCCGCCACCCATGGGTCGCAAGCATTTTTTCTTCCGCACGAAGAAAAAGGGAAGAAGAAGAAGAAGAAGAAAAGAAGAAAAAAAGAAAATAGGAGTCCCTATTTCCCCATGCCATCCTCATCATCATTTGGGTCGCAACCATTTTTCTTCCGAGGAGGCGTCTCCCGCGTAGAAAGGTCGACGTCGTCCCTTTTTTTAATTAATATTTTAATATATTTAATAATATTATAAAATATTTATATTATATTTTAATATACCATATGGTATTCACTGTATGTACTACCATACCAGTATCGAGATAAACTTGGTATACCGGTACGGACCAGTAAGTCAAACCTTGATTTATAGTGTCTTGGGTAAAAACAAACCATATTTATGCAGATAGGAACGTTTTTCATTGGTAAAATTAATCGGAAGCAGGCACAAATAGGAACCGATGCAGCAATCAACAGACTAAAATCTGTTTTTTTTTTTCCTCATAGATGTCCTCTTTTTCCTTTTATCTCGGAACCCAAATTAATCAAGAAATACCATTGATTTGGATCTTTTTTACCTGAAAGACCAGCCGGATACCGTCCCTGGTGTCAAAGGCAACAGGCATGCACAAGGAAAACAACCCGGTTTGGATGACCCTGTGTACGTCTTCTTGCACCTCTCGCACCGTGAGCGCCGAATTGGGCCGGCAGGACTTGAGCGCTCCTGCGGCGGCCGCCTCCAGATCGGCCTGCTCCAGCATCTCCCCGTCCTTATTCCGTATCAGAACCTCGCTGATGAGCACCCGCTCCTCGTCCTCCCTCCCGTGCCGCCGGGTGTTCAGCTCAGCCTCCGGCCGCGTCATGGCGAGCGACGACGAGCACAGCAACGGAGGGTGCGGCCATTTATTCGGAAGCGAGGTGAGGAATCTGTGGATCACCTCTTTGGCCCGGTCGAGGTGAAAGGAGAGGGTGTGACGTGCGAAAAGAGAGGAGTGGAGGAGCGGGGGGAATGACGGGGGCCACGACGAGGCCGCAGGAATCTTGATGGAGGAGGAGACGAATCGTATGCCTTCGTTTCTCGCCATGATCGCGGCGAGGAGAAGAGAGACGCCGACAGAGCGGAGGCGAGAGCTAAAACCCTAGGGGTCACCGGCATCCGGTGTTTTGTGGTTCGAGGCAACGACGGTCCACTGAAAACTGGACGGTTCAGTTGAACCGGATGGAGATTGGATCGGCTCCAACGGATGACCGGTAAATACGGTCTCCTTGTTTCCATTAATTCATCAAAATAATAACTGACGTAGCACGTACGAGAATTACTTGTAAAACTACTACACTCGTTTGTGCTTCCAAATTGCAAAGTAGAAGTTGACTTATTCAATATTTTTCATACCAAGTGGTCTTTTTTTTCTTGAAGAAACATCTTAATGGGTAAAGCACAAGTCAAAAAAAAAAAAAATTCCGAGTTAATAATGAGTAATCTTCTTTCTTTTTTTTTTTGGTAACGAAAGAACAACTTAGTGATCAAAGTAGTTAAAGGATCAGAATTTCGAGTGTCTATGTAAATTCATAATTAAATTTCTCTGTGTGTTCTTCTCTCCCCTTTGTGTTCAGTCAATTTTCTGGACCAAATTACCGATGAGATGATTAGTTTGGTGGAACGACTATTGCCATTAGAAGTTTGAGGGGTGTTTTCGTGGGCCGATTGTTATTAAATGATTAGGTGATCAATTTATATTTTTAACTTAAAAAATTAGTCTAACAGTGGTATGCCATATTTACTGGTTGAGGTTCTGTACATTTTGGATACTAATAATATTGATTTGAGTGTGGTGTAACATATTTACTTACTGAGTTGGGACTTTAACACCAAATATTACATATATTTATATCTAAGATATTTGAATATTAAAAGTTTAAAATAATATTGTCGAATCACTTATCGAAGCATAAGATTCTAAAATTTTATTACACATATTTTTCGATAGTGTTATCTTGAAATCAAATTTTATTTTCACCAAAAATAAGTGCATAAAAAATATTAACACAAACTATGAGATTGGCAAAACAGTACGCCGCTACTCTTAGTCACAAGAAGTCCCTTTTTTTTTTGTTTTTTTTACTGTTCATGCAGTATTTATACATTAAAATATTAATTCGGTAAGAGGTTTCAAAATTTCTAGAGTTTGGCAAAGAAAAAAAAAACACAAAATATTGAAGTTATTATATTTGGAAATAGCCGTGTCTACGCTCCCTCTAATGTTGTAGGCCATTGCTGGTCTTCCTGTTTACTTCTTGCTCACGTATAGAAAACAGGGTGGAATTATTGAGTTTTAATGAATGAATTGACTAAGATGAGAATCTGATGGAAAATATTGGATTTGTAGTGTAAGTTAGTATATTAGGTTTGATTTTTAAGAGAGAGGAGGAAGGAGGTATATAATCATACAATTATACTCATTCAATCTAACATTAGAGCAGCCTTTTCATTGTTTTTCTTTCATAATCCTGTTACTTTCATACTTAGTTTATTTCTTAAAATATTCTTAATATATTCTTAAAATATTTTTCAACATATTAATATCAATTTTTTTTTCTTAATGTGTTGTTCAATAACATGTATAACCTTTTTTAAAATATTCAAACTTATCCTTTATTAGTATGATGAATATGTTTGCTATTCCATCATTGCAATTGCAATACCTCAATTTTTTATTATTTATTTTTTATTTTTGATGAAATGATGCTAGAGTGCAACGCATCTAGTGCTATCTTGGTAGATTGAGTTCTTTGGCCGTTGTTATTATTAATTTATTATCACAAAAGATCGTTGTTTCTTTAATTTATTTTTCTCCAAAGATCTTCAACAATTTTTCTCAACCAAATTTCTTGAGAAGTAGCTATAGACACTGAAATATATTCAATTTCTACAGAGGATTATGCCACTGATTGTTGTTTCTTTGAGCTCTACAAATTGCACTTGCACCAAGAGAAAAAAAAATATAATCGAAAGTATTCTTTATATCATCTGTACATCCATCCTACTTATTATCATAAAATTCAATCAATTTTAGGGTTTCTTTTTTTTAATATGATTTTAAATCCTTTAATATCTTATAAATATCTGAGAATTCTTTTTGCAACTGGAACATGATTATGACTATTTATGAATCTAAAAAGCATATTTATAGCAAGCATAATATCTGATCTAATAACTGTGAGATATAATAAATTACCAATCAAACTTCTATAAGGAGTAGCTTCAATCTTCTTTCCTCCATTTTTTTTTTTTGTTTTTCACCAATTAATAATGGTGTTGCAACATAATAGTATTCAATAGAAATAAACATATTATTTTCCTCTTGATATATCTTAATGTCAAAAAAATATCTTAGCATTCTCATGTCACTCATTTCATATTTATTCACTATATTATTTTTAAACTCTTACATCATTTTTATATTATTTCATTAAACACCAAATCATCAACATAGAATACAATAATAATTATACTTGTACATTTTTTTTTATTTTTGGTGTATAAAATAGATTAAATCTTGCAGAAGCCTTTTGTATTGAAGTAGCCATCAATAATTTTTTTCCAACTTCTCTTTTTACTTGAACACTGATTATGTCCTTTCTTTTTCACTTCCATAAGTGTACTATTAGCATTGAATAAGATATTCATGTCATGAAAATTATCTTCTTTTCCTATCATATGATTGCTATAAACACTATCAACATTTCATCATTCATCTTTTTATTCTTGAATACTTTTACATGCATAAAGTAAATTCATCTCACAATCTTTTGCTTCTAAAAAATTTGATTGCTAATTTATGTTAAAATAGCAATCTTTTTGCTTGTGACCATACTTCATGAACTTATAATATTGTAATAACCTTTCATCTGAGTATTTCTGTTACATATTGTATATATCCCGGTCGTTTTTTTCTGAAATTTCTGTCATAATTTGTTCATCATCTTCTTCTAAATAAATTTTTTTTATCTCTGTCTTCATCTTTCTTAGTTTTCACCTCTAAGTTGGTCTCCATTATTTTGTGATTAGTTATTTGATTTATTTATTCTTGGAAGCAACATTGAATTTTGATTGAAATGCATTCTCCATTACTTTCTCTGAACATAGAATCAATGTTTATTGATACCCTTTCAAAGAACCCATAAGTTGCTCAACACATTATGTAGAAAATTTTTGTATTTCTTCAATCACAACCAGATCAACTCCACAATTCTCTTAATCATTGATCTTTTTCACCATAAGTGTTTATTTGATCGATCAACTCTATGAGCTTTATGTAGAAGTCATTCAATGTCCCAGTCTCTTCTATCTTCATGTTTCTGGTTCTCTCTTAATGTTTAAAGTTTGACTTTCATATCTCCTTGAATTTTTTTTTTTTTTGGTAGAAGATGTCACATATTCTTTGTTTTTTAGCCCTCATGATCCATAGGACTACATCTCAAACACATGTTGAATCTTTGGAAGAGCCATTATATCTCTTTGTTATTATTATTACTTTTCAAATTTGATTCCTTGATCTTTTGTCATAGTTCCTATATTATCAAAATCATCATAATCATTTTCAACAAAATTCTATAGATCAAGTGAAGGAAATATGGTTTTTATCTTCATAAACTAGAAATTATAATTTTTGACCATTGAAAATAAGAACAGTTACTTATTGTAGGTTGAGATTTGATACATGGAATGAAGAGAAAGATTGAGGCCGCCACCACAACATTTCGTTTCTTTTCTGGTGCCCGTCGCCGTGGTTGGGATAAAATAAGTTTTCTGATGTGTTCCGCTCGCAGTCAATCGTGTACGACTTCTGGACCAACCCAACCCACTGACTTTGTTTGTATGCAAAGTTTCGTACGCTGCAATCGCCAAAATATATTGTCAAGTGTGCAATAACGAAACCTATCCTATCGACATGTGTTTGAATCTCTCTCGCTCGCTCTCTCTCTCTCTCTTTCTTTCTTTCTTAAGGGAACAAAGACAGAGGGAGGGGTTTCTACCAAGAACAGATCGAACGATGGAGGTAATGAATTTTAAGATTCGTAAGCAAAAAAAATGCTGCCCGCTTTACACTGGTTTAGTTCTTTCTGAAACAGACATGAACGAGAAATGTTCCGACAGCACAAGGTTTAGTTCTGCTAGTACGACTTGGTTTGAAGGGTTTGGTTTCATTGCAATGTTTTATCTGGACCGGAGTTTGGTAAGATAGAAAAGCAAACCATGATTGCCTAGGGGAGGAAACAGGAGTTACGACCTCCATATAAAGACTCACTTAACATTTCCTTTTTTTTTTTTTTTAGTACCATCTCTCTCTCTCTCTTAAAATTCCAACAATTTCCATGAACAACAAAAAAAAAACCTCCCAAGTGGACGAAAACGAAGCTAATCACAGACATTCCAAATGCTCTACACTTCAGTGAAATGATTACAAATTAATTTCGCTAGAAAAAGGGTCCAGCTTTCCATCCAAAAATATAAGATCAAAGGAAACCAAAAGGGTTTGAGTTAGAAATAGGATCCCAATGGAAAACCAGAAACAAATATGCTCCAAAGTATTCCACAAGGCAAGATTGTAGAAAAGGGAAAAAAGTAAACTCATGAAAACACAACTTTTCCTTCTTATCCTGACTAAACAAAAGCAAGTTGCATTACATTTATTCATCGTGCTCAAAAACCTTCACAAATTATCAAGTGACAACCTGCGAACTTAGTGCCATGGTACTCACCCACCATTAGGATGCAATAAGATATCCACATGAAGCTACACCACTCCATTAACGTTATCATTGTATACATATACAAGTCATGTAATGTGACACCTACATACCATCATGGAAACTGCAAGAGGCACAGCAGCAGTTTGGACAGAAGGGGCCCTCACAAAAGCCAATACTGTAGTCCTGAATGTAAAAGTCTCATATAACATAATAATCCGAACTACTAACCTACAAGAAGAAAAGAACAGATAACAAGAGTTTATAGATTTTAGTCATTCTCTAATCTCGAAATGTACTTGTCATAGAACTTCCCTGCTTGTTCCAGTTCTCCCAGCTCGGTATAACAGTCAGCTATGGCACCATAAGCTTCAGTGATGCCAGAATCCTCTCCTGCCTTCTTGGATATATCCAAAACCATTGAGTGATACTTGATGGCTTCCCTGTACTTTCCTTGCCTCTGAAGCGATGCACCTGAAAGCACCAACACAGAGTTAGTTGCATAACGGAAACTGGAACTCTTCAAGATGAGAGACACCATAGTGGACACTGGAACTCTGGAAGGTACTTGTGAATTGTGATCCAAAGTTCCAAGTTTCCACCATCCTCATGATGATGATTTCTTAAACTAGCAAGATTTCTTTCTTCATCACTGATAACAAACGTTAAAACAATAATCAGCTGCCTCAGTTGTATGATTTTCATGATAAATTCACAGAGTCCCCATTCTGAATGATATCTGCTGCTGTTTCTTACCACCTTGTTCAAATTTCCAGTTTCTTCCTACTTCGTACAAGCTTGGTGAGACATACCATCATCACCTCTTAACTTGCTCTGAGCATAACAATGAGTCATGACCAATAATATACTTTCATGTCAAGTGGTGAATAGAATGTTTATAACCTTAAGATAAGCCAGTCAGTATACAGTGAGGTAGGCAACCAAAAAGATGTATTCATTCGAACACAACCAAAGTTGTCTTCAGAAGAAAATGGAACCTTACTATAAAGATACTAATGAAAAAATCCACACAATGCATGGTTAACTCTGTATGACAACAACAGTTAGATGAAATAATGGCAACGGCTGGACCAAATCATGACATGGCTTAAACAGGTAAGATTCATTATCAGCATGGTGGTATGCCAACAAACAGAAATGTGAAATTGCATCAGTCAGAATTATATAAAGATTAAGTTAGAAAGGTATATTGAGAATCACTATGAATAAATGATGGCAGTGGTTAGGATTAGATAAGGTAACAATATTGTGAGCACCCCGAGTTTCCCTTTTCCCAAAGCAGAAAGCAACAAGAGCTATTATCAAAAGATTGATGTGGTGCTCTAGTTCTTTTGCTATGGTAAAATCTCTGATATTCTATCAGTCAAGCAGCCCTCAGTTTTAGTATATATAACAACAAAACCCTCTTATTTCCAATGCTCATAATAAGTTGAAGCTTTTTTGACACTTGTTTGAAATTTTGCTAACTCTAAATTGCCATAATCAGTTCTGAATTATATAAAAATTCATCTTTCTGTTATGATAGATTCCTAGTGTTTCTATACTGCTATTTCTAAAACTTAACAAATTCAGCAGCCAGAAAACCTACCCAATCCTCGTGCTGCCTTCTTCGCCTCAACATGATCACCCAAAGCCTGTGCAAGCTCCAGAGCAGCCTTGAACTCTGTAAATGCCTTTTCCAGGTTTTGATTTCGTAGATAGTTCTTCCCAGTTCTCAACCTTGTAATTAGGTGCTCCTTTCTAGGATCAACAACAACTTCTGATTCTTCCAACCTACTACCAACCGGTGCATAGCTCAAGTTTGGAGCATAAGACTCTATCTTTGCCTGCCTTCTTAGTGCTGCATTAATCTGGCGCAGCTGATCATTCAACCTCTTCAGCTCCCCTCTTCTTTGCCGTGCAAGCAATCCTACAAAATTAATGTCCACTTAACAGAAAAAAAAAGGAGTGGACTGGCAAGGAAGACCTTATTTTTAGTAGTTTTCATGTATACCCAACTTATAAAAAGAAAATCTTTCCAAGTTGACTGGCACAAAATCCATGAGGTAAGAAGGAATGGTTGTCATTATATATGCAGCTTGATTGAAACAACTAAACAAGGGGCACTAATTGTAGCAAGGATATACAACCATGCCTAAAATCTTTAAGTTAACAGAATCAACAAACAATGGAAATAAATAAAACACATACAATCATTTGAAGTATATTACTTGGGTAACATGCTTAGCATTAAATGAGCTGAAATCAAGCTTAAATCCATAAGAACCACCATTGGATTTTTAAGTAAACCAAAATTTCACAAAGGACCATCCTAAACAATTGTAGATTTTTCTGTAGTATAATAATCATTATGTTGAACAGAAAACACATAAATGAATGACACAGAAAAGATACCTCAGAAACATGCTAGGCTGAGGATAAAAAAGAAAAGATAGACTACATTATAAAGACAATTCAAAGCAGCATTGCCTTGGTAGTTCCTACAGTCAAAATAAATGGTCTACAAACCAACAGTCAAGCATACTATCAAGCATGATACAAACACCTTTTCTGTTTTCACAAAATGCATATTGCATGTACCTTTATGGAAGTATGCAAGTCTTCTGGTTGTTGTATTATAACTTGTCTCAACTATCTACTTATTCTTTAATATACTGTGATTTTATAAAAATAACTTGACAGTTAAAGAAAATCCTAATGAACATGCAAAAAACTTAGGAACTTCACTAAGTGTACAGCCATGTACCTACTTACCCCCCACAGTTGCCCCAATCATTGCTATGGCAAATAGTAGAGGCATATTGAAAATTGAATTATCAGCTTCACATGTTTCTGCTAGAACTTCAGGAGGCAGAATGATCCCCAATGTACTTACAATTGTTAATGCTTTTGAAAAGCTGAATGACGTGATTCTCTACACAAGCCATATAAAGCATATAAAAGATCAATATTACCTCGTGAAGATATTTGGTAAGAAAAATGACCAGAAATGTAAACATATTTATGCTGAATCATATATTCACAATATACATGTCCCCCGAACCAAATATTGCAAACAAAATACACACATTCAAGATGGACAATTAGGTTTGACATTTGGAAGATGAAAGATGTCCAACACTAAATGACAATGAATAGAAAAAGAAAGAAAACTTGCTCAAAAGGTTTATTATATTAAATAAAATTCTTTCTCCTATTGAAATAATCATGTTTGACATTTTGAAGCATGGCCATTCAGGAATGCATTTAGACCTCCATGATTGACTGACAGGCACTGGATTTGGACCATGGGGTGGAGTAGATCCTATGTTGTGCATTTCTTCCAGTCAAGCATTGGCAAATCAGGCAGTAACTTGTCATAATTCCAAAACTGATCCTTCCTAGATGAGAAGATTTGAAGCTAAATAACTAATTAGATGACTGGTAAAGTTCAAAAATAAGCAAGGCCAATTGTAAGTTCTACTACAACATTATATCAAGACCATTTTATACACCAAGGACGCAGAAACAAACAAATAGAGCTACTCTCGGTTACTCAAAAAGATAGTAACAGAAGAGAGTGATTTTGATATGAAAGTTACAGGCATTATGATTTCTCTCAAAGAATACATGTAGGGTTTTTCAAACCATTTTTCCTTGCATCAACATATTTTTAACAAAAGGATCGCAGATAATTTATGATTCTCAAGGAGTATGTTACTTTTGATGCTTCAATGGGCCAGCTAAGCTACATAGTGCTTAGGATTGTCTGTAATAAATCTCTTTATTCTCTCACACTTTCACTACAAAGAACTGATGTGTGCTTTATGGAGATCTTACAAGGTTCGAGGCACCGCGTTAGGGACAATACTTCTTTCTGCACATCTCAAGCTCTGTTCTGGAGTTTTAATTGATAAAGGAATTCTTGTAATGTAAGACATCCAAAATACAAGTGACGCTGCAAGAGTGAAATATGAAAAATTAGAGACTCACCAGCGTACCTGATGGTCAGACATGTAGCTAACAATGAGATCCTGAAATCCCGATAAGATTGCATCTGCATAACAAATTTCTTTAAAAATGATCATCTGAGCATCTCGTTTAGAAACTGTCAGGCCACTGCTTGGGTAAATTTTCCATTTTTCACATAAAAGTTGATGGCTAGTAAGAAGTACTTGCATCTTTGGCTCCATAGTTGACAGAAGTGGTATCCATTCTGGTTTTAAAGAACGATTTGTTATCAGAAAATGATTAGTAACATGAGTTTGATAAAAAAAAAAAAAAAAGCTTTAATATCTCGTTTAAGAAGCAAAGCAAACAAGAGATCAACAACTCAAGCATAAGCAGACTGCTTTTTTGTTATATCTTTTTTCTTATACTGTGCTGTTTTATCTTCTCTTCCATGTACCTATAATTATTTCGGACTTTAATAAATTTGGTTGGACCTCTTTAGAATAACATTTGCCAAAAGTGATTAGCAGGGTCCATCATCCTCAATAAGGTCAAATTGCAGGAAACATCCATGTAGGAACAGGTTTGCCACTGTTGTAAACTCACGATGTTCGTATTCATCAATGCCATATTTGGTCTATTAACCTCCGCAATTCAGATCACATGGAGATAAGAGACAGGACTGGAACCGAAGGACAACGACACTAACACTGGGGGCAGAAAGGTCTACCTCGCTCATGAGGGAGCTAACAGATATCCACGGTATGGAGAAAGAAAAGGACATTTCATTCTGCATGAGTAGCTAGGTTGGTAATTGCACAAAGAGAACCTTTCCTTAAAATAAGCATTAATGCTTCAAGAACAGCGCTCAACGACTTCGATTTTATATATTATATCTTTGATAGAACATGACTAAACTTAAAATACACGGCACACGGATGTCTAAAGCCATCACATTCGGAGTAGTGAAGTATGGAACAACAGATCAGAACTGCAGCACCAAAGCAGCATCGGGAAGCAATCATGTCACCTCACTTCTTCTGCCGCTAACACAGACATTGGAGCAGAATATCAACATAAGGAGCTGAAACAACGTATTAGTGCACAATTCGGCTTATTCACCACAACTTCTCATGAAATTGATCGGAAGATTTTCATATTGGTTCGGCAACAATTTCAACAACTTGGGAAAAGAGAAGGAAGAGGGAGCAGTTACCGCAGGTTAGGGACCTGCCGGGAACCGGCCGGGGAGAGTCACCGGGCTTCGCCCTCGGCGGCGAAGGGAAGCAATGGACGAGCACCGCCATGGTGGCCTCCGAGGATAGGGTAGCAGATGGGTGTGCGGATTTCCACTGATTCGAATCCCTTTTTCTTATCAGCGTTAACCCGTCCAACTCCAAAAACGCCTCTGCGAATGTGATATACTACTCACCCCACACCCCACACCCCACACATTACACCCGCAGCAGCCCGGCGGCAAAATGCCCTCGAAAAAGAGGATATATTACTATCATTTTATTTCGTCTGTCCAAAGTTTCTTTTTTTTTTAAATAATTATTTATAATTATATTACTTATGGATGATTCCTCAAAAAAAAAAAAAAAACCCCCCTTATTTTCACTTTTCCCTGAGCATCTTCACTTTTTTTATCCCTATCCGTCGACAACTAAGCTCTTTTTTTTTTTTTTTCTCCTTCTAAAATTATACCTTTTGGATTGTCAATATAGTTCACTCGGAGTTGTTTACAGGAGATGACTGGAGCTGAGCTAGAAGACCTCAATCTTTCTTCTCTTAATCATCCCTCTTCTTGGTTTTCTCCTTGTCTTTGTCTTAGTCAGTCTCATTCTCCTTCTTCTATCCCTTTTGAAGTGTCTTAAAAAAGGCTTGCTTACATTTTAATATTTTTCTAGTATTAAATCCAGAAGATAAAAAACTCTACATATGAGTATATTATTATCTTAATTAGTTGTTAATCATTTAATAGTTCTTTGGAGGTCAAATGTAAGGTTTTCATTAAGAGAGTTAATATTTAAATCTCTTATTTGACTTCGACACTCCTTTTATAACATATATTGGCTTATGATATGGTCCGTTGATTTTTTTCTTCCTCATAAAACCCTCATTTTTTTATAACTTTTTTATTATTATATTTGTTCATTTGTTCCTTTAGTTTGACAACATAAGCAGAATTTAGAAGTATTTTTTCCTTAAAGCCAACTATGTGCATGGAGATACTCTACAAACCTCAGAGCTCACTTATATTGGGTTTCTTTTGGCTTCCTTCTCAAAAACATTGTAGTAACATTGAAAAATATCATTGTTCATTCACACCCTATCTTCATAAACTCCTAAACTTTCATGATACCTTGAAAATGACCGAACAGGGCATTTTATCTTAAATCAGCTTTACAAAAATAACAGGGGATTTGTAGCTTATATGTTTATTTTTTTTTTAATGATATCATTATAGAGAGGATCATCTTTTCATAAAATATTTTCGGTTCTTGATGATATTAATAATCGAATATTAGGTGATACATCATTTGGAAGTGAAACCCAAGTAGCAAATGGCTCAAAGTTTATCAATTATAATATAGACTTCAATAACCTATTTTATTGTGATGAAGAAGATGAAAGTGCCAAACGTTTTTGAAAATGAGTTCACTAAAGAAAGGATATGAGAAAAGACTGAATGTGACAATAATTCATATATGTATGAGATGTCATCGGCAACCAAGTTATCTTAAGCAACGATATATATAATAATATTGGACAAAATGTTTATTGAATATTATTGTAGCTGAGATATTGTTAAACGACATAAATCCTCATGCTAAAAATGATGAATTTTCCCATATTGAACTTTTTGTTAGTATATTTGAATGACATCAAATTTAATCTACTGATTAATTTTTATATATACCAATATCTAACCTAGTAAATGTCTTTCTGCATGTATTTCCAGATAGGAAGGAATTCTAGAAAACCTTAAAATAGCATACAATTCGAAGAAACTTTGAAATCAAACATATTAGAACTAGAATTTATAAGATAAAGGTCTGATGTATAGTTTCGGATTACTGGTAGCTCATGGTAAAATTATCAAGTTTCATAGAGAACATTAATGTAATTTGCCAATGCTAATTATACATCAAACATTATTATTATCTATATTTAAAAAAAATTCAGAGTTATTGTATCATTCAAGATGACTTATTTTGCACAAGAGATTGCATTTAATAAAGTTCATGATGACTATGACCAGTCATACACTGATATAATTTCATTTCTAAGAGAGTTAAAGCTTATGACTAGAAGACTCGTGTTCAGTTGATAATAATATCAAAAGATTATTCTTCAATAATTTTTTGGGCTTTCGATGCTTGTCTAGAAGTTTCAAATTATATATATAAATTATTTTTGGTATTAATGTTGATGCCTTGATAATTATTATAGTATGGATGGTTACAATAAATTAATTTCCATTGCTTTTATAGTAATGAAGATTAAGTGCAGTAAATTCATGGAAATGATTTTTGTATCAGTTGAAATGTACATTATTAAATGTGAAAACTTAATGATTATCGATAATCAAATCCAAAAAAAGTCTTTCAATTGTGAAGGAGATCCTTCCCAAAAGCGACGTATGGTTACCGCATAGTTCATTTATCAAAAAATCTTAATGATTGATATATCTGATAGAGATGCTACAAAGTTGTTTTTGATTGTTCTTAGAGCCCCTATTCTATACAAGTTTAATAAATGCAGGCAAAAAAGTAAGAAAGAATCATAAAGAAAGTTTCATATGACTATCTAAAATTGAAAACGTGAAATAAACTAATGTAATTTTCTCTGGATATTAGCATACAATGGTCACAACAAATAGATCATAAAGTATGAATTAATTCTTCAAGGATGTTTATAACTTACTTATTACCTTTATGATGAAAATAATGAGGAGGAAGATTATGGAATGGTTCTACATTTGTCATAAAATAGCTGACGACTTAAAAGCCATTTCAACAAATATTGTCGAAGATTAACTTGCAAGGTTGAAAGAGAAGAGTTGATACTGCCATATGTTTTCACATACTCATACTAAATTACAAGTGTAAACATTTTATAGGATAGTTAAAGTAGATTAGGAGAAAAGAACTTATTCATGTCATCATTTTGATATATTTGGAATCTCATACTCTCAGGTGATGAGTATTATTATTGGGTATAGAAATACTAATCTATATTCGTTTTGTGAATAATATTATATAGTTCACATCTACATAAGGACCTACAGTGATAAGATATTTTTTATGAGAACAAACAATATTGGAAACGATGAAAAGATGATCATATTATATTACCACCAAGAAGTATGGTATAACAATAAAATAAAATAAAATAAAATAAAAATAAGATTTGAATCAACACATAGTGATAAGAAAAAAAAGAGAGGAAAAGATGGTCAAGGTGCCACCAATTTTGACATAATCATATAATTTTTCACATGTATCATAGTAGTTATAGAGAATGACTAATAGATTGGGTTTTTGGTTGTCCAACGTAATATTGAAGCAGCTTAATAAAAATATATTATGAATAACTTTGATGGAATTGTAATATATGACTGCCGAAATGGTTTAGGAACGAAGGAACTTGTAAATTCATATGAAAGTACTCATAAATTCTAATGGTGTATATATTGTAAATTTCGGTTGCCTAATTTAGTCGAATTTGGAAAAAATTAACCCATTCACGTGATGGATTAACCATAAAATGAATTATTTTATAAAAAAATATTATAATTTTGTCTACCAAAGGGTCATTTTTAAAAGGTTTACTATTTTTTGAATAGAACATGAGGGAACCAAAGATCAAAGAAACGACTGGAGAACTTGTCGCTTACAGAAGGGTGCAATGTTGAGAGAGAACACATTAGGAATTCTTCAAACTTGAGGTTGCATCGCTAAAACATGTCAGCGCTACAACTAAAGACGATGTTGTAGGAAGAGCACATTAGCACTGAGAGTGAATATAAACAACAATTGGGCTTCAAACGCAAATAAATGCTCGACGCTTAAGAGGTCATGTCAGTGTCAAGGAGGAGAGGTCGTATCCCTTTGATGGGGAATGTGATGGGTAAATGAACCGGTTGTTTAACTATAGTTAGTTCTTGGTTTGGCTTGATCATATGTGAACTAAACTAGTCGTATAAGGGTTTATTTATTTATTTTTTTTCTTAGCAAAGGATGCCTGTTTGCTGCTTGAGAATAAATGGGAGAAAAGAGCATTAAACTCCAAAAATAAAATAAAATAAAAAACATTTTTTTTAAAAAAAAATCTATTACTCATTATAGATTTTATATAATATTCTGTTCTCTTGGAGTTGTCAAAGATTCATATGCCAAGAATTAGACCAAAAAAGATATACAAGGACAATAGATCCAAGAGCCAAACCAAATTAACGCAAAGAAAAAGAATCACTTTCGAAACTTACATTAAAGAGAGCTTTCTACTAGATAGCTCAAAATCAAGCCAAACCAAATGAACGAAAAGAATAAAAATTTTGGAGACTTACATTTAAAAGAGCTTTCTACTAGATAGCCCAAAATCAAAAGATTTTTTTTTTATAAATATTAATTAACTAAATATTTAAATATCATAAATTAATTAGTCAATAAGATAAAAAATTTAATAAATATATTATTCATAGAGCAAACTTAGGATGACTAACATGAAGAGGGACATAATGAATCTTATATGGACAATTAGGTATCGTCTTGACATAAAAAAAAAAAAAAAAAAACCGTTTGAGATGATAGAGACATATGCTCAGAAAAAAAAAACTATTAATATAAGAAAGAACCATTTGAGATGACAAGGACCGACTACCAATACGATGGTTAGTATAAATGAAACGGTATAAAATAAAGAGAAGAGAATTCTTATATAAATTTAATAAATACTATAAATAAAAATTTAACTACTTTTAACTAAACATATAAAAAAAAAACTTTTATAAATTTTAATAACGACAAAAGACACACGTAAAGGCTTACTTGTGTTTGCTGTTGTCGGAAAAAGATGCACTTTCTTGAAGACATATCAACGTAAAGACTTCTGCGCGTGTCCGAGCAATAAATTACGGCAAAAGCAGGAAATCATCGTGCGGTAGGACATTTGTAGGAGCAATAAATTATTCGTTCATAACGTTATCCAGTTCTCTTAGTAAATGTGGAAGAAAAGTTTGCAACACAACGGTTTCCCAAGACCACTTTGTGTTGCCGAACCCGAGTAACAAGACATATTCACATCACCCATCTTAAGGATACAAAGTGGTATCGCCATTTTTTCAGCAGATTTCACCTTTTGCGGAAGAGGCAGGACCAATTCTTTATGAGCTGTCCATGGGGGTTTCACTCGCATTGGATGGCACGACGATGAAAGCATTGGTTTCCATCATCCTCTGCTCTATATTTCTTTCTGCTCCAAAGACAAAATCATTTCCGAATGCATTTGGAACAGGTCGTTCCAAGATGGACGTATTTGGCTGGTTGAACATTGGGGCAGAAGATGTATCGGCTGCTTTTGGGAATCCAAACCCAAAAGGTGGAAGTGATTCGGAGGGAAGTACAGGCTGCAGAGTCATGGCTTCACTGGATCCAAAAAGTTTCTGTTCGTACTCCAGCAATTGCTGATGGATAGCTGCAAGAGATGACAGATCCGAGTTATGCAGATAAATAGCTTAAAATCAACCGGCAACTGTATCTGATTCACAGGTAATGTACAAACGGATCATCGGTGAAAGAAGAACCATAATTTTAAGATTTTGAACTCCAATGTCCAGCATAAACCAGAACATATATATAAAGAAAAAAGACTAACTACTACGAAAGAAAAATGCAATTATGCCAAGTTTTGCACTTCCAACAACTCCATTCTCATATGATCATAAAGGGAAAAAGAAGAACCTGGGGACAACTCCACCATTGGTCGGCGATCTTTAACCCACTGATAACTTTGTAAAAATCTCCATCCTTTGCATTTCATCAGATAGGCTATCACAATTGCTGGAGATCTGTTAAGAGAAAACAACGGCTCATACAGTGCACACATGATAACCATATCTAATGTTTTATGTAAACATGTACGTGAAGCAAACTAACCTATTCTTTCCCAACATACAGTGGACAAGCACACGAGCCTTGTCCTTGTCACATTTCTCTGCATGTATATAGTGAATTTTAATGGAAAGCAAATAAAACCTACATGGATGGTGGAAAGGCCAAAATCCAAGTGGTTGATATACATCAAACAACTAAACAATACATGTAAGGTTATACTTTGAGATGTCAGGTCTGCAAATGTCTATGGTCTGGTAAAGGTGAACAACCAAACAATAAAAACCTTTCAGGTAAAAACTGGTACAGGTCTGGTAATGGAACCTTTTTTTAGAGATTTGAGTATATATGGTGTTGGGAGGCACGTGTTGTGGTCCGCATTGCTAACTGACAAGCCATCAGATTGTTACATGCCGCCCAATATCTACTGGTCCAGATCAAACATAGAACCACAGTGTAAGGTCTAAGTAAAGCATTGTAATTTATGCAAACGATACAAACAATCATGGAAACAGCAAAATCCATATGGGAGTAAGTTGTTGAAGACACATACAACTAGTATTATTTTGCCATTTTAATTTAAGGATACCTCAATTTGTATTTTACATATTCCTCTGTATACCAAATTCTAGGCAAAAACAATAACAAGAAGCTGTAACGTCTGAACTCGGCAGCTCTGCTCAATAGGAGAGCCTAATAATACGTTGTCCTCTTAGTTGATTATGTTCCATGTTCACTTATGATGATGCTCGATCATTGCTAACACAGACACCTTAAAATTTGAAATATGTGATAGGCTTTACATACTTTCTGAAGTCCTTACAGGTAAATCTTGGCAGAATGACTGGTGTCCTACACTGTCTTGTAACTAACTGCCAAAAATATGACACAAAACTTAGTGAGGATTCCTCCTCATTATATGTTTCTTCGGTTCTAATATATAGAAAAGAAGAGCAAAAAGAGCAGTAAATCTAAGTTTCAATTGGAATATTCATCCTGGAAGAGGTAAGAACATAAAAGGAAAACTAATCTCCAATCCTTCAGCAGCAGAGATTAAGTTTATTGAAGACTAATCAGCAAATTGTATATTGTGCCAACCATCTCTGCAGTACTATATGCTATTCTCTGGGATATCAAACTGTCAACTCAATATCAAATTACAATAGAGTGACATGCAGCCCAGCAATTTTAAGATGCCAAATTGCCAATTCTATGTCTATATAGCTCACATCCAGGAAAACCATTTCAAGTAGCCAAATTATTGATGTAAATGATGTTAAGAAATAAAAACCATACCTAAAAATTGGATTGCTTCATCAAATTGTAGACTCTTGTCATCTTGGAGGCAATGATAAGTAAAGGAGTTCTTGTATAGATTTTGGCAAGTTGGTACTGTCTGCAAGTTCATATCCAACAATGACATCAGGTAAAATAATATTTTCAAGAGTAAGATAACTCGCTTAGGTTAAGATATATACTTAAAGCACACATAAATATTTGGGAGCAGAAGTAGGGAAAATACATGGTTAGATTGAAATTCAGTACAATCTCTATGTCTTAAACACACAATAAGGTCAAACTTGATATTTGATATATATAAAAAAAACCATATTATGAAAGAAAAATCTTACTAGAGCCCTTATAATTCAAGATATAACAACATAACCATAATACTAAGAAATGGCTATTTTTGTTCACTGTTCAATGAATCAGCCAGTAGGATGACCGCAATGGGTGTTTTGCAGGAGCAGGCACCATGCTATAGTTGTGGCATATTATATTGTGTTTCGGGACATTTGTGACTGCAGTAGCTGGTTAACATCAGCATTTCAACTACTAAAGCTTTAGTCTCAATATTGTAATAGTTCACTATATGCCTTTTAAGTCAAAGTGATCCATTATAAATCAGTTAAAAGATAATCTACTGAATCAGTTCAAGTTAAATCAACCTCCTATGTGACAATTTAAGTTTATCACTCAACATAATAAGTTGTATCTCAAACTAGACACATATTCTTTGAGATTTCTACATGAGGCGCCAGGTTTTCTTGCTGGCTCTCTCCCAAAGCCTTCTTTTTGGAGTATATACTGTTGAAATCATCATTTGCCTTTTCTCCAAATGGTTCTAATTTTTTTGAGATGAAATTATCAGTTGTCCATAACAGGTCGTAGTGTCTCAACTATTTATGGTCAGCTATGTTGATCTTTTCACGTCGATGAGCTTTGTGTAAAGACAACATTTCTAGTTATAGTAAGAGCATTCAAATCTTTCTCTATCATTTAGTCTCTCTCTATCTCTCCTTATACCACTAGTACTAAACAAATCATCTTGTTTAAGCACAACATTTACATCAATTCTTTGTATATGTTGATACCATCTCTCATGATTCTCCCCCATTTTTATCATCTATAAGAACCACGCCTGATTATTTATAAACAAAAATATTACTTATATTATCCATCCTAGTAATTCCACACATTGATTCAACATTCGTAGTTGCGCTAGTTTCTTGACCATGTGATTTCTTGAGCTTGTAACGATTTGACCATAAAGGATGACTATTCTGACAATTATCATATTCTTTTCGATCTAAAATTACTAAATGGTCATAAAAACCTGTTGATACTCCTCTTCGCTTTAATCACTCCAATTTTTACTCTGTGAAGAATATCTTCATCAACTTGGCGTTCTTATTAAATAATAGATTCAAGATTCTTATGAGAACTTTGTCCATTCATCTTAACTACAGATACCATTCCTCTTAATATTATTAAACTTACATCATATTTGATCTTAACCCTACTTTATTTAAATCATTTAATTTCCAAATGACAGTATAGACAGTGGACCTTGGTGTCATAGTAAAATTGTTTATTCACAATTAAAGTGATAAAGAACCTCCCCACTTGTGGGGACAATACTGTGTGCATTGACCCACCTAAACTCTACATGGATGAGAGCCTTACACATTACATTGACATTCTTTTGTTTCAGAGATCTATCTCCTAAGAAACGGAAAAGGTTCTGCAGATATTGATGGGCGAGAAGAAATGGAAGCTCTGCGTCAGCTGTGAACTCTACAGTATTATAAGCCCTATGATTTTGTGCATCGGTCTTAGTCCTCCTGTTCACCAAAATAAAAGACAGGTCATAATCCTTCGACTAGAAACATTAAGGAGAAAGCAATTAGTTAATTATAAAGCAAAGATTTCATGCACATCACTACATATTTATCCATCAGTGACTATAGCTGCTGCGGATTGGCACCGGTATGCTATCCGGCAATCAAGCCTGAGATCCTCTCCGGCAGATGTAACAAACATCGAAGGCAGCCACAGACCATTCAAAAAGCGGTAAACAGACAAATCACCAGAACAGGCAAGGGGCGGTAAACTCACGTTGAGAACATGAGTGATGCCGAGGGTTTTGAGGATCTCCCTCCGGGAGGCGTTGTCGTAGCTGCCGAGGTAGAGGAAATCCTTGACGATCTCTGAAGGGAAAGCGCTGCTCTGCTGGATCGGCCGCACCAAGGAGGCGGCGACCCGGTGGCCGCACACCCCGCAGACCTCGCCCTCCTCGTACTTGTGGTAGTGCCCACAAACGTCGCAGGGGTTCTCCCTCTCCCTCTTCCTCATCGCACGACGGTCTTGATTCCCGATCCCCGATCCCCGATCGGCACCCAACAAAAGGATGCTACCAACAAAAAGACCCTTCTTTCCTTGAGAATCGCTCGACGGACTCGGGAAGCGAAAACTAGAGTGGGAAGAGAGATGACCAGAACGTTCATCGATCTACCTAAAGATGACCGGGTGGTGCGTCGCAAGCTGTGTCCTCTCTCTCTCTCTCTCTCTCTCTCTTTTTTTTTTTTTACTTTTTACCCCACTGTCTGAGCATCCATGTGCACTTCCAAATCACATACACGCGTGAAAATTACGAGCGCTTTTACGCGTTCTTATAAGCATTAAAAATAGAGATCCTTAGATCTAAGATGGCACATAAATCAATAAGCACCAGGATGACGAGGATGAATGAAACACCAATTTAGTCCTCATTGGAGTTAATTAATCATTGTTAGCTGTTCAGGGATCCTACAAATTTGAACCCATACCGATTCCGGTAGCATGGATTGCACCACCTATATGTGAACAATACGTTGTTGGGCTTTAAAGCCGGCCCATTATTTTGTTCAGCTGAATCATTTCTTGGACAAATCTAGTGATCACCTGATTCTTCCTGGGCTGGGCTGGGCTGGGCTGCGTTAACATGATTTGGTACGCAGAACTACATTGGTGTTGAAACAAATATTGGCTTAACAATGGTAATGATTCCGATTGCTAAGTTCTCGGTTTTTAATCTTATTTTATATCTTTTCTTCCACTTTTTTTTTTCTTGTACTGATTTCGTAAAATCATAATTAAAATCTAAAAGCAATAGTGACGATAATATTCTCGACTTCTGGCATGCTAGAAGAACTAATCGATAATCTACTTTGTTCCATTGAAACATTATTGTTGTGGGTCAAGCATGTCGTTGTCTTTTATACTAAAGACTCAATGTTTTTCACAGCTACCACGTGGAAAGAAATAATATTTTTCATACCCCATTAAACTTATAAACTCCATGCACCAATGAGACCACATGGGACGCATATTAATTTGTCATTGTGTCATGAACTTAGCTGATTTTGCCTACGTCGTGCAACACTCTTGTGCGTCTATCCGCAAAGATCAGTGTTCCCGAAATCTTCTATGGTTTCTTAGAACCAAAAAAAGAGAAAACATATTAGAGAAGTGTTTCACTCATGATACACAAGTAATTATTTCAGTAAATATTTTATAGTTAATGTAAATTATAACAATGAACTTTACAAGCTCTGAATGATCTCATAACAAAAGGTAATGATCCATTACAGACATAAATCTCCACCGATACTCACATGATATAATACTCATTTATAATAAAAATGATCACAAAAGCTAATCAAACCAGGATTATCAAGCCTATTGCTAACCCATTACATACTATACAAAGTATGAACAAAAATAAAAAGATAGGGACATACATGAACATTACATCAAACACCCTATTTATATATTTATCCATGACATTTTCTCCTACTTATTCCTTCGATGTCCTCACTGAAGCTGTTGCAAACGCTACATTTTGTCGCCTTTGCTTTGTCTTTAATTTTCTTTTCTAGTTAAAACACACCTCTTAGCTCCCAATTGCTCTCTACCGCTATTGTTGTGTATTCAAACTTTGATCTGTCATGCTGCTTCAACTTGCTAATAACTGACTTTTGTGTGGGGTCGATTGAGTTGTGATGATTCTTGTTGGTTTCTGCAGATCGTTCTGATGAAGGAAAAGACCTTCTTTATTATGCCTCAGTCTCTCAAATGTCTTATGCTGCTTAAACTGGGTGGATACTTGTTAGAGCTTTAATGAGCGTCGCCTTATAGACTTTAAAGTTTTTGAGGTGTTTTCTTTATAAAATTTGCTCATCGATTCTTTTTTCACTTAGTTATCACTTCCAAGTAGGTTCACATTACTTCCATTTTTTATTGGCATTCTATTAGAAAATGAAGCGAAAAATCTACTCTTAATAGTACCGATAACTATTAGCGAGGATTTAACAACTTATGTAGAGCTCTTCTGCTAGATGAATAAGAGAACTAGGGTACTTAATTTTGCTCATTCTCTTAAAAATTGAGAAAACAAAGGTTATTTGGCTTCACCTATCTCCTTGAGGGTTGTACTTCATGTATCGAGTTAGTTACTAGCTTTCGCCCACTCTTTGCTCAAACTTCTGAAGTACACAAAGTGTTTGCACTCTTAGCATTAAGTTAGCTACTGCGGTTCATCTTCTCATTGTCATCGAACTTCTAGAATATACAAAGTTTTGCCTGAAAAGAGTAAAATTTTACCCTAATTTAGAGCAAGTCTTTGATAGTTATAGTTGCCTCTAGGATTATATCATCTTCTCCATCATCTTTACTGCTTACTCTTTTGAGTCAAAAAGGTACTATATCATATACTACCTACTTCGTTCCTTAGTTTAGTGCTCTTATATTAACTTGAAAGTCCTCCACTTTTGGCTATCTTGATAAGAAGCTTGTTGACACCGGTCTTATGAAGTTTTTTGGCCTCTAGCCTTCAACTTCGTCTTGGTACTTGGAGTTTGCCTATACATTCTTCATCTCCTTAGCTCTTTTTACAACCAACGCTCTCCCTCGATGAGAGTAAGGGATCAATGACTTTATGAAAGTCACGCCTTTACAGTACCATGACACTACTATCTGTTGCCTCACATCTGCGACCCTTTCTTCGTGATCGATAGATAAACCTCTACAACATTGTGGCACTCCTCTGAGTCCACCTCTGTTCTAACTAACACTTAATTTGTTTAGGTAGTTGAGTCTCTTTGTACTCGTTGTCGCTTCTTTGCCCCTTTTGACCACTTGCTTCAACACCTCTATATTCTCTAAGTAGTTCCCCTTGGTCGTTGGAAAAATAAACTACAATTCATATGCATTACCTTCGCCATCTTGTTGTAGGGGCTCATACTGATTCTATTTTTTTCTCAGCTTACTCGATCTTATCATCTGACTTATTAGGCTCTCTTAAGTAAATATGAGCTCTAAAGTAGTCCAACTCTCCAGTCGCTCCGATCATACCTCCGTATGATCAAGCATTCCTATAAGACTCACTAGTACTTGCACTTAAAATTCTTTTTTTGTGGTACATAACTCCTATATACTGATGAATAAGGCTTTCATCTGATGCACACATGGAAGATATGGCTCTGTGGTACCATATGATTCACTCCTTGAATCTATAGCCCTTTTTGCCATCGTATTGTTCACTGAAGTGGAGCTCTAAGCAACTCTTGATCATACCTCTATATGATCAAGTCTCTCGCGCGACCTCTCCCATGTGTATTATATTTCTTCGAACTATTCCACCATAATTTGCTGCACTATGCAGCCTTTTGGTGACATCTCCATTGCATTTAGATTTTCATGAGATGAACTAAAACTATGATCTCTCCGTATATGGCCTTTGTCGGTACATTGGGCCTCCGCCACCTTCAATTGTGTTCGCTCCTTTGATAATCAACCTTCATCCATCTAATCTCGAGTCACACCCAAACGTAGTATAGCTCTAGGATAGTCCATTACTTAGTAGCACTTGAAATCTACTAACTTCACTAAAATTGATTCACCATTATCTAAATCCTAGGCTTCTACCCCATGAGCACAATCTTCATTGCGTACCACTTTCTTCATGAAAATTCAAATAGGAGCACTATGGTATATTCTTCAAAAGTACCCATCTTTACGCCCTCTTGCTTAATGCTAAGGCCTTTTGACCCTATCTTCACCTTTGTAAGTTAAGTCATCTTAGTTCCTCTATTAAATACTTCTATAAAATAAGATGCATGTGTCTTGAAGTTCCCTCGTCTCTAGCATAATATAGGATAAGTCTGTTCCATCAGAATGAAGAATCCATAAAATAACATAATAATGCTCTTGCCACTGCAAGAGTCATGTTTTTAACCTTTGTCCAAGGAAAGTTTACTGCCTCCACTCTATGTTGTTGGTTAGATGTGTCTTGCAAGCCAATCATGTAAGTGATGACACGTGTGTTACATTGCATGATCTTTTTGCTTATTATTATTACTGATATATTCTCACTTTATGTTACATGTTTTATATATTGTGATGTTATTGGATTTATGTAATGACAATTGGATAATGATGAGATCATAATAATGAGACCAATTCACCTTTAAATATAAACTATAAATATTCTCGGTCATAGGTTACTCGAGAGGGACACCGATATAATCAGATAGACTGATATACTATATACTCATTTGTATGATGGAGGCTATTGGTCTCATAGCCACTCATATGGGGACAATAAGGGGGGTATAGTACAGGTGCTTATTAAAAAATGAGTTTACTAATTGATTCGCTTATAGAATGCTAGATGGTTAATGATATATGATGTCAGATAACAGTTCCGTAGTTCCAGTTATATGTCTAATCCTTAGACTTGAGACACCAAGGGTACCTTGTTTGGGTACTATTTTCTTTGACATCAGACTTATATATTTTAAAGTTTAAGATCTAGTACAATCGGTTATCAAGATTGATAGCTAACCTTACGAAGGCAATTGAGTGTCAATAGAGGATCATCTACTCTTGATATTATGAGAAAAATATCTCATATGTTCTTGCTCAAACAAATTCCTTGTTAGGGTCGTGCAGATTGAGAGTGGAGAAGTTCTCTAGAAGAATCCAATTAGTAAGGCTTGGATGGATTCTATATGAGGCCTGATAGTACCATGCCCAATATATAATCTCTAGGATTTTAGATGGATAAGGGACTATAGATATATAATAATTAAGGATAAACAGGTTCAATGGATTAGATCCCTCTGTATCATTTGAGGATTATGTTATAGTAGCCTAGTACATCCATAATCGATGAGTTGAGTAAATTATTATGTGATAACAATCCATTAAGTCAGAAGGAGTCCTGAGTAAAAAATTTCTGATAGGTGTAACTCATGGCCAGCTCAATATTGGGCTTAGAGGGCCATACAAATATGGTGGATATTGTGACAAATAGAGGTTTGAATATGAGATATCCGCAGAGCTCATATTTTATTGGATATCTAATAAGCTCCTGTATTGTTGGATCCTATAGATGAGATCTAATAAGAGCTAATAAGAAATTATTAGATAAAGATTCACTAATCTAAAAGGCTTCAATAGCTGGATAAAGATCCATTATCCAATAGGTAGGATCCCTTAGGGTTAAGTTGATAATGACCTATATATATAGGATTTATATGCTAGAGCTTTTGGTGGTTGCCTCTCATATTCTCTTTAGCCTCCTCTTCTCCTTGGGTGATAGATCTTGTTTGCTACACGTGGAGAGGAAGATCCCATAGCAATCTGAGGAGCGTTGTCATTGCATCCACTGTGTGGATACCGCTAGAGAGGAGGATAACTGACCTCATTCATCATCTCCTTTTAGATCTGGGTTTTCAGGGATATACAATCTCTCTAAGTAAAATATCTAACATACAATACATAGATTTTTTAGTTTTATAATTTTTTCATGGATCAATCATCGTACGATGATTTGATTAATTGGGAGACCTTCTGATTTATTTTTTCACTATACATGTGATGTTTCTAATAAGGTTTTCTAACACATGTTTCATCTTTTATGTTGATTCCCTTCATGTGGCTTGGTCACTTTACCAAGTTTCACCCAAGTTGTTTCGTCCCCTGATTTGGATTGAGTTGATGGTGGCCCCCATACCTTTATTCTATGGGTCAACACTCTATTGAGTCTAATTTTCACATCGGCTCTAAGTGTGCCTTCATTTGGTGTTACTTTGGAGCACTTCCTCACTTAATCGAACAATGCATTACCTGATACAAGATCATAGTTGCTCGGTCCATTGAGCTTTGTAGAGTTGTTGTCACGAGGTACTTCTTTTCAATATGTGTAGTCTGTTGCACATCATTCTCCCTTTGGAGAACTAGGACTTATCCCTTCTAGATATATACCATGTTGGAGTAACTTTCCTCTTCGTATCCTTCCCTTTGGAAGTTTCGGAGACTATTATCCCCTAGGACTACTCTGCTTTGTTGAACAAATTATACATTATTCTACTCCCATAAATGCACTTGTTAGATCATCACTTTTCACTAATACAATCCCCATTGCATCCCTCAAGGCTTAGCAATATGTTAAACTTATTGCATATAGCCTTGTATTGATATATCCTTCCCATGCCAAAGAGAAAATTTTGATGCTCTATGGCACTGAGATTCGATTACCTTGGAATGGCTATGAGCACTCCATCGTCCATATATAAGCCCTTGCATGAATATCAAATTCTTTGAGTTAGCAATTTCTCTTATTTTTGTAAGCTTTGTATAACTCTTTCAGTCACTGTGCAATCTATCCCACTTTGCACGGTCTCATTCTTTACTAGGCACCCCACTTGTCTTGAGCATTGTTAGGTTTGGTTGCCAACATCGAGCCGTAGCTTGAACTTAGCTATCCCAACTTTTGTGCACTACACATTCTTCCCATTTTGCTTTCCTCATGGTGATTCTTATGTAAAGGGTTGACTATTTCTCTGAATTCCAATATTAGATGCCCGCTCCTCTGAGTAATTCATTCCTTGCATCTTAATGCTTGTTTGCCCCAAATGGTTGTTGTCTCACTCGATACCAAATATCATTTTTTAATTGTACGACATCCTTGTGTGTCTATTTACAAAGGTCAGCCACCTCGAAACCTCTTATGGTCCCTTAGGACCTACAAAAGAGAAGATGAGTTAAATAAACATTTCAATTGGGATTCATAAGTAACCATAGACTTCACAAGCTCTAAACGATCGCACAATAAAGGATCATGATCCATTATAGATGAAATCCCCACAAGTGCCCACATGACATAACTCTCATTATAAGCCGATAACGACCATAATATTTAACTAGGGCTGCCAAGCCTATTACTAGTTTGCTGCATGCTATATAAAGCATAAATAAAAATCATGAAACACAGACATACATGAATATTACATCGAACATCATGGTTTATATCTTTTTCCATAATAGCTGGGTGGATAACTATATACCGGTAAGCAAGTCATTCGTTACCGAGTCATTTCACTCTTATGGAAGCAATCGGGGCGACGAAAGGGTCGAGCATAAATACCTTCTATAAACATTATTCATGTAAGCAACATCAAATAAAAAACTTTATGAATGCATCAATATGTAAGAAGTGATTACCCAATGTAAAAAAATAATTACTGACTTATATAACTAAAAAAAGTATAAAAGAATGGATCTTATAGGATTTTATTAGAGGATGTTCAACATATTAGAAATGATGAAGAAGAAGAATATTTATAAATGGTCAATGCTAACAGGAAAATAGTATAAGATATAAAAAATAAAATAAGTTCTAATTGTTAAGAAGGGTAAAAAAAGAATCGATGGATTTATATATATATATATATATATATATATATATATATATATATATATATATATATATATATATATATATATATATATATATATCAAGAATCACAAAAGCAATGAGATCAAATAGGAGCAAATTAAGATGAAAAAATTTAAGTGATACTTATGATAAGAAAATAAGGGGAAGATCGATTCAACACATTGTTAGTTTTTCTATCAAGTTGGAATTTCTTTTAATATTTATTGTTTAGATAATTTTAAAAGATGATTCAAGCTATTAGAAGATCTATATTAAAACTTCTAAGTTATTATGAGTTATGAGTTCTATTATTGAAGATAAAGTTTGATTATGCAAATAACTTATTGAAGAGCCACAAAGAATCATGGGTAAAGTATGATTGATTTATTATGTTGGCTGTTTGGATCAATAAGATACATAGGAGTATAATTAATTTTATGATCAAATTATTTAAGAATCATGTTTGTAAAGTCAATGCATGCATCTTCTTTTATGAAATCTAAAAAAAAAATATATGAGTTGTTTGATAAGTTTGTGGAATAAATTGATAAATAAAATATCATCCAAGTTATAATTGATAATGGAGACAATTATTTATTAGTTGATAAGACTTATCTTTTAAATTTTTAATCTTTTGATTACTCTTTATCTCTAATTTGAATGAAATAACTATGTGACTCTCAAGTCTTATCAATTTTGCTATTGTCTTAAGTAAATTACTTGAAGCAAATATACAATACTTGTGTTGTACTTAATGTACGACACATTACATTAATCTAATGCTGAATGATATTATAAATATTTTTGACATCGAAGAGACTTTAGAAAAGATAATCTTTATCGTTCTATATTCATAACAAGGCTTTGAATATAATAAAAAATTTATAAGCAATAAAGAATTAAAGAGATATGATATCCCTCAATTTACTACTTCTTGAGATTATAGAGCATGTATAATAAAAAACACAACATGAGAGACTTGTTTACCTTGAAGAAATATGTAACAAATAAATTAGCAAAATAAGCGAAAGGTAGAAAAGCTAGTGATATCATATTAATGATGAAGATGGATAAGAGTAAGAGCAAGATAATGATAAGTTCAAAAAAAAATGATGTTGATTATGATGATGATTGAATTTGATATAAAATTTTATTATTTTGAGTCCTTTGATATTTTTTATAATTTAAAGATGGATAATGTGACTTGATATTTTATATTTTTAATTTAATATTATTTATATAAATATATTTATTAATTATAATATAATTTTTAAAATTTATTATTCTAGACCAGGAGAGTGCTCAGTGCCTCAAGTGTTTTAAGACATTGGTGCCCAATATTTTTATAAATACTATTTGATATGTTGATAATATAGTGCATGCATCATGATTCTATTTCTAGGATTAGCAAATAAGTTATATTAATTAATTATTTGGTAAAACAAGTAAGACAACTTTTGTTATGATTTGTGATAGAGGAAATTTTGGTACCAACCAGCTAGCAGGCCACCTCTTATCATATGTGTTATCATCTAGATAAAGAAAATAAGCATACTATGAAGCATTGAATGGGTCTGCGAATGAGTGTATCCTGAACCCACGTAGCCTGGCTCAAGAGGGACATAACTCGATTTCGAAGTGTCACATGATACACTCGCGCCATTCAAAACCAAAAGTTATCCGTCGGTGAGGACACAACTCTGCAAAATGTGGGCTTAAAAAAGTGTCCACAAACAGATGAATCATCTACCTAAAATATCGGCAGGTGCCAACAAGCTCAGGGAGAACGAATTCCCTATGACAAGTATAAAATCATCCTCAAGCAAACGCCAATGGGGTATGAATTTTACATCTACAAAAAGCTTACTTTAGCTTCAGAGAAGTCACACCTGAATTCTCCTTCCGACATTGACCTGTTGTGTATGAACTTAGAATCAGAAACCTCATAAGGATTTGCTTGTAGAAGCTCGAGAGGTGATGACCTTGATCGCTCTCTCCTCTTTGGAAGAAGTTTCCTCTCCTAAAAAGTTGTGATAGAATAAATGATGATAATATTTTTATACTAGAAGTAGGACTATGATGCCAAAGTGACCATCAACAAATGACTTTGGAGAGTGCCCACTTGAAGAGATGCTTGCTCCCCACCTTCTCTACCTCCCTCAAGGCTAATAATCTATTCCCTCACGAATAGATGGAAACACTTCCACCTAAACCTCCGTATGCCATTGTCATTACTTCAACGACCTTCGAAAGCCGACGTGGGGCAAATGGTGGTTCTTACAGAGGTATTCTTTTACCTCACCTATTAGGTGCAAGCGTTGAGAGGAATAATGCAGACCATTGCATCCTATTTGCCTCATCTCATCTAATAAGCAACTCCCCCTCTACCACCTTCACCTATATCTCAGTTAATCTCTGTCCTTTCGAGACATGACTCTTCTCCTATAGGCCCATCACTTATGGTTCCCAACACTGAGCCTCAAATAAAGGGGCAGCCAAAAGATGTAGACCAACATCATGATGTGATACTAGATAAACCATCTCTGCCTTTCTCAAAGCAAATACACTACAATTTGATTTATCAGAAGACTCTTTACAAACTCAACTACTAAAGATAAATTAATGATTAGACAAAGTCCAAAAGGAGATACATAAAGTTAATGAGGACCAAGGTGACCATACAAGCAGACGATCCCCCTTCATCCAAGAAATTCAAGACAAACCCATCTTACTCAATTTTCGTCTCCTAATACTGGAAGCTTATGATGCGATGCTAATACAATAGAGCATGTTGTCGCTTTTCGGGCCCAGATGACCTTATATGACATTTTCAACTCATTGATGTGCTGAGTATTTCCTACCATCCTCCAAGGACCGACACGAGTATAGTATAATCAAATGCAACAATTTTCAATTGCAACTTTTGACCAACTTACTAAGGAATTCGAGCTACAATTCTTAGTCAACTTATGACCTAAGCTATCGATAGCGACTCTCATTAGGCTAAGACAAAAAGAGGAAGAATCCCTTTCTCTTCGTCACCCACTTTATTACATAAACCCAAAGGGTGACCTATGTTCACCCCTCTCTGATTATACATATATTCCTAATAGGATTATGACCCATAAGATTCTTCTAGTTATTAGTAGAAAGATCCCCAACCATAGTCTTTGAAATATTTCAGAGGGCTCATCAATTTATTATTATTGAAACACTAGTGGTTGTAAGACGCGAGGAAATGAATAAAATACCCCGCTCAAAACAACCTCAAAGACTATCCCCAGAACCATTTAGAAAGAGGTTCAATAGGTCAGAACCTTCAATCCCAAGGCCACCATTGCCACCTCTCAATGCCTCTAGGACATAGATATTCCTCCAAATCAAGGAGAAGAGACTCTTAAGGGAGCCTAGATCGATGAGGGCCTCATCAAAATTTTGAGAGAAAATAAGATATTGTAGATACAGCCAAGATTATGACCATGATACTAAGGAATGTCGAGATTTGCAGTACCAAATCGACGATCTCATCCATAGAGGACACATTAAGTGATACCTTCGGGGAACTTAAGAATCCTCCCCTTATCCTCATGGCCCTATAGAGAAACAAATTGACATGATCGTAGGCTGATCAACATCAGGTGCGGAAAAGTGCATCTAAAAGAAATGTTTATGCACACACCACAGCAAAAAAATGTCTTAGGCCAAGCAGCGATTCAGAAATCACTTTTAAAGCATAAGAGGTTAAATATTCTGATCATGATGATACCTTGGTGATCTCAATTAGGATTGTTAATGTCAGAGTAAAAAGAATCATGGTAGACATAGAAAGTTTCATAGACATCCTGTAGGTTAACAAGGAAAACCTAATCTCGATGGCCTCGGTTCTTACCGGATTCACAAGAGATTCGATCTCTTCGTTTGGGACCATAACCTTACCTATCACCATTGATGAATTACCAAGGTCCAAGACTATGATGATCACATTCATCATGGTCAGCCTCCCTTCTGCATACAATGTGATCCTCATACGCCCTACTTTCAACAAGATGAGGGCAATCATATCCACCTACCATTAGGAGATATAGTTTTCAACTCGAGCTATGATTGGTAAAGTTAGAAGCGATCTCAAAGAATCAAGACGATGCTACTTAATGACAACTTCCCTGCCAAAGAAATTGAAACCAGAGCTTCCCATAATAGATCCTCGAGATGTCACGAAGGCACCACATCATCCTAAACCAATAGAGCAAGTGTTGAAAGTCCCCCTTGATAAAAGCTGATAGCACAAGGTCATCATAATCATGTCAGCCCTCCCAAAAAAAGACCAGGTTCAACTTATTGATTTCATTATATAAAACACTAACATGTTTACTTGGTCTCCCAAAGACATGCCAGAAATCTAATGGCCATGAAAGTTCACCCTTGACCGGAAACAAACTGTAAGTGCTGATAAAAAAATGCTCATAATGCTTATCCAATACAGTTCTGATAAGAAAATCTAATGGAAGTTGGAGAATGTATATCGACTACACTGATCTCAGCCGGGCGTGCCCAAAAGGTTGTTATCCCCTCCTAAGGATAGATCAACTAGTGGATACCACTTCTGGGCATAGACTCCTCATCTTCATAAATGTTTTTTTGGAATATAACTAGATCCGAATGGCTCCCTAAGATCAATAACATACTTCCTCCATCACCGACCAAGGTGTATACTACTACAAAGTCATATCTTTCGACCTAAAAAACATAAGGGCCATGTACCAAAGGATGGTCAATAAAATAAGTCATAGATTGGAAAAAAAATGAAAGTATACATTAATTATATAATTATAAAAAGTAAAGCAACTAAAATGACCTGACAGATCTCTCAGAGACATTTCAGATAGTCAAACAGTTCAACATATGATTCATTCAACCCTTCAAAATGCCTCTTTGGAATCAGCTCTATAAAGTTCCTTAGATACATCATTCAATAGAGAGGGGTGGATGCCAATCTTGAAAAGATACAAGTAATAACAAAAATGAAACCACCCCGATCAATTAAAGAAGTCCAGCTTCTCATTAGAAGGATAGTCGCACTTAGTTGATTCTTGTCTCAGTCAGGTGACATGTGCCTTCCTTTCTTTTAAGTCTTGAAATGTACAAAGAACTTTGAATTCATTATCATCAGTTCCATCTTGAAATGTACAAAGAACTTTGAATTTGTTATCAAATCTTGAAATGTACAAAGAACATAGGATCTATGTGTGCATCAATGCATCTTCATGCCCTGTAATCGTTGAATTCATTGTCATCAGTTCCGCCGGATCCTTGCTGCATCACCATGCATCGTGATCTCCCAGCCACAACATCATGAGTCCCGCTGTTACCTTCATGCTCCCGTCGTGGCTCTTCATGCAATTATAAAATAATCACAAGCATGCAGGCCCGACAATAAATGAGAAAAATAGAGGCTCGTAGGCCCTAATAATAATCACATTTACACACATCACAACATATAACTCATGATCATTCATCCACATCGTACATCATATGTACACATCACATCACATGTAGGATTACTAGATATATAATAATTAATTAAACTATTTAATTAAATATTTTTTTTGGAAATCAGGATATGCTAAGAATTTTTAGAATTATCAAGGGCATTTTTAAAATTCTAGACAAGAGGACAGACCTTAAAATTTTTAGAATTATTGAGGGTTTTTTTGGAATACTATAAAGGAGGACAGAACTTGAGATTTCCTAAATTTCGAGAGATAATATAATCCCTGAAAAGAAACCCTAAGCCCTTTGCCCTCTTTCGGCGGCCGTCATCATGCCTACATAGGCGATAATATTGTGCGTCATCACTGGTCGCCTTTGCTCATGAGGGACCGTCCTTACAAGCGAGCGCTGCTGCCCACCAATGGGCAAGCGTCGCCCCTGCTGGTGAGCACCACCCCTTGTGGGCTAGCCGTGGGCGCTGCATCTACGGCCGGCAACGCCTGCGTAGCCCTTGCAGCGGCCTGTGTGGCCGCCTATAGGGGTGGCCGTCGGCCCTTGTAGGAGGCTTTCCACGAAGTGGTTGCCCCCTTCCTTGTTGCCTTTGCTGCAAAAATACAATAAGAATGCGTAGAACAATTCTACCCAATTTGGCTACCCTTGTATGGGGGCATTGGCCGCAATAGGCTACCCTTACAGAGGGCCTGCCCCCTTTGTCACTGCCTTTGTTACACAAATGCAACAAGAACGCGTAGAACATTTCTATGCAATTCAGTCTCATCACATGCAATTTAAAACTAATCTTTCACACGAACAACATTGGCTCTGATACCACTGTTGGGAAACTAAACGGGAACATCACATACATAGTAAAAGATTAAAACAAAATAAGTTTCTCATGCAGATCAGATCGTCGTGCAAAAGATTTAGCGAGAAAATTATAAAATTAAAAAAATACATCGTGTAAGAGATTGTTTACATAGGGAGATCATATATCCCTATTTTTTCATATCTACATAAAGAGGATGAAGGAGATCAAACATCCTCCTCTCTAGCGGTATCCTTGATAGATCACTACAGCGGTACACTAATCGTAATCCCAGGTCTCATAACTCTTGCACAAAGAGATGGAGAAGAATAAGAGGAGGTGACTAAAGATGTAGCCTATCAACTATGAGCCTCCCCTCCTATTTATAAAGAGCCACCAAATAAGAGTCTTGCCTCAGTGGGCATTAGATCTCAATCCAATTACCCACTAAACTTGCATTATTGGATCTCTATCCAATAATCTCCTTTAGCCTCTAATTGAGCCTCATGCAATGAACCTATCAATGTAGGGTCTCATCTAATAAGAATAAGGGCTAATTGGATCTTTATATAATCCTTTATTCGTTGAAGCATCCACCATATGTGTATGACCATCTAGGCCTGATACCGAGTTGGCTGTGAGTCGCTCCCATTAGAACTCCTTCTGATATAGTGAATTATTATCTTCATAATAATTCACTTGACTCATCAACTATGGACATACTAGGCCATTATGTCATAGGTTTAAACCCAAAGTTTACGACACTTCCAAATGTCCATCCATAGATGGACGACCAAACAGAAGTAGTGAACAGATGCCTCGAGACTTACTTATGGTGCTTCACCAGTGACTGGATCAAAGAGTGGACAAGGTGGGTTCCTTGGGCTGAATGATGGTACAACACAACTTATCATTCATCAATCAAATATACCTCTTATAAGGTATTGTATGGCCGACCGCTCCCTGTAATACCGAGATATGTAATTGGTATGACCAAAGCAGATCAGGTCGATCAAAACTTAATTGACAAGGATAAATTTCTACAGTTGTTGAAAGACAACCTGCCACTCAAGCCCGCATGAAGCAACAAGCAGACACTCACTGGAGCGAGCGAGAATTTTCAGTAGGAGATTGGGTCTACCTTCGCCTACAACCATACAAGTAGTTCCAATCACACTAGAGCATCGATGAAGCTATCTCCACGATTCTATAGACCATATCAGATTTTGGAGAGTATTGGTGTTGTGGCATACAAATTAAAACTTTCATATAATGTTATGATCTATCCCATCTTCTACATATCCTTACTAAAGCCAAAATTGGGAGAACGCAAGTCGGTGCAGACTCAGCTACCGAACACTATAAATGGTGGCGAGATTGAAGCTCAACTTGAAGGTATACTTGATTAGAGGATTGTGATGCACCGTCGACACCCTTCAACTGAAGTGCTCGTGAAGTAGAATAATTTACCATCCGAAGATACAATCTGAGAGTCTTATGAGGAGCTGAATACCTAGTTCTCAAAGTTTCTGGACCCTCAATATTGAGGAAAATGTTGATTTTAAGAGGCCGGGTTTGATAAGACTCTAGCAGGGTTGAGTTTTAATCACCATAGAAGTAGTCAATAAAAACCTTGTGAGATTGTAATAAAACCCCACCTGGCACTTCTATCCTATAAAGAAGTATGACTAGGGTTTTGATTGGGGCCTTAGGGCTTAGTGGTCATCGCCTTCTTTACTGGGCTGGTCGGCCAGGGTTTCCACCTGCTTAGGTCTGCTATAGAGCCAACCCAGCTACTGCTTATACCCTACTAAAGCAGGTCAGCTATAGAAGGGGTAAAAGGAAAAATTCACTTAGGAAGCACCCTCCTAGGGCTAGGATTTTGAGTCCTATATAAGCTTGTAGCCTCCACCTCTTTTCATCAAGCAAGATTAATCTTTTCTTCAGCCTTTGTATCAAGTTCTACGAGACAGGAACCCCTATAGCGTTCCAAGGGTTGATCCCCCTCAGAGATCAAAATCTATAGGGTTCCTTCTGGGGTACTATCAATGACCTCCCAACAAACTTTAAAATGGATGAAAAATTGAAGATCAAATTTTCTTACACCTCCAGTCCGATCAGCAGGAATCGAGCCTTAAGGAAGTGGTCTCCCTATTTTTTTGGGCGTTGCAAAATTGGGGATCATAAGAGCAGTAAATGCGTATGACATATGTCACATGAGAGTTTTATGATGAGCTGAAGATCATGTTATAAGTTTATAGCCTTCACATCTTTTTTTTAATAAGTAAGTATTCTCTTTTATTCAGCCTTATGGCTGACTCCTAGGAGGGAGGAATCCCTATAATAAATATTTCAAGGATTGATCCTCTCGAAAGATTAAATTGTATAGAATCGCTTCTAAGATTTTACCAATGTTATATTCAATTTTATCCACCGGGGTACTGAAAATGCTTCCTGTTATTATTTAGTTACTGGATTGCACACTATCTCTTGGGTTTGGTTTTGCATGTAAAAACAATTGTCTAAACATACCCATCATCTTTTCGAGCTGCCTAGGTTGTGGCCTGGTTTTAGATGTTTAAATGACTAATTCTTCTGCTAGTATAATGGTGTAATACTCTATGGGATTGGGTAGTTTCTTAAAAGTAGGAATTGATCTAATCGTGGTTAATTTAATTTTTCTTATATGTGCAGCCTCCTCCACCAGTTAATGATACAAACAAATCCTTATAATGTATTCAGACCGAGGGAAAAGGCAACACCGTCTTCCCACGAGAAGGGTAGTTGCTAAGGAACCAGCAATTGTATCTAATTAGTTGTTGACACAGAAAATACTTTGCACCACAAAAGTTGAGGACTTGCTGAAGGTGCTTCGTACCCTTTGTGCTACATATTTGACTTCTATTTTTACAGATGCAAAGGAGGGAAACCAATGTGCAGTCAAGTCATTTGAAAAACTTCGCCAGGTAAATTTTAATTGCTTTTGTAGTGTAGCTGGCATTTATGAGTCTGACCCATAGTCCAGTATCTCAAATTATTGCTTTTTTTTTTATATATATAAATTTATTTTAGTGGTTCCAAGCAGTCGATACGGTATACTGCTAGGTATCTTTGTACTAAACTAGTCCAGTGATTGTTGAAACTGATATCAGACATGTATTTAAAACCTTGATCTAGAGATTTAAGTGGAACCAATATATGCTGTAACTGCCATTTAGCTCCGTTCCATGTTTTAAATAATTTGTTTCTATGAACACTCCATGTGAAGGTTGCATGTATAAAATTTCATCCTTTAGCATGCTAATGCCTAAATCTCTGTACTTAATATGGCCTGATAAGCTACTATTCCCCGACTGAGGTTTATATATTGGTCTTTTTTGTGACAAGTCTCTCCTTCTGTATGTATGTATTAATTTAAAATGTTTAATGAACTTAAAAAGTTTTTTTAGTATCACTGTACAAAACATTTGCTGAGGAACTAATATCTTTAAAGATGATGGACGGGGAAATGATTGTGACATCGACAATTTAGTAAAAGCCAAATTGTCTCATCTCCTTTTTCCCTTTTTAGCAAAAGGTTTGTTATTGGTTGGCCTTTTTTATCCTTTTTTTTCTAAAGAACTCCACCGTGTCCTTTTTATCATATAGGTTACTTTAAGCAAATAATATTAAAAAAAGTGAATTTATTTTTCTGGAAAAGGTATTGCATGAAATTGATTTTGAGGGGACCTAAAAGGATGTGCATTCCATAAAAAGGAAATTTATTGACGCTATGCCTACTGTTGATACCATTAAGCTACAGAAGATATATGATGTGTCCTAGTCCACTGATTCAATTTTATGGGACAGATGGTGGATCTTTTGTCATATTTAAAAGTGAGACATTTCTTAATCTTGTTATCATTATTTTGCTTACTCATAGATTTTTGATTTGTCATAATTATTAGCAAAACATAGATTTAGCTTTATAAATTCCACTTGATATTATCAGTGGCAATTGTTGACATGTATATGCATAGATTATGAAGGGAAAAACTTGGCTCTTGGTAGATTGGAAAAGAAAATTGGATGGCTGAGCTGTAAATACTCCGATATGAATTGATTAATGATTAAGAAGATACTTGTAGAATGTGTAATTTCATTTGTTACTTGTTCATGAATGAGTTTACAAATTTTGAAGATCTAAATCCCAAAAAGGTAAAATACAACCATCCTATTACAGACCTAATATATTAGGATTTAGGAATACAATCATACATATAAATTCTAGACAACTATCCTGATTTAATTAAGAATACAACTATTTAGGAATATAGTTATGTTCTAATTAAGAATACGGATATATGGGAATGCAGCCTCGATATTCTAGGAATACAATGCAGCTTCCATATTCTCAGCTTTCATATTCTGGTACAACTTCCACTGGAATATAACTTCCATATTTAAGGATTACAGTTACTGTATCTGTTTGATTCTCCAACAATATGTTTACGGGCCTATTGTCTTTTTTTACTATAGATACTATAAATTAGGGTTTGTAATTTTGACCTATACCATTTGGTATGGGTGGTACATATCGATTCGTCGGTTTATCAATACACGAAACGCTCTTTACTGGACGATACCACCAAAAATCGACTGTCGATGATCGATTTTGGTCGTTAACAATCGATTGAGGGACAAATTGATCGTCGGTGGTTGATTGAGGAAGAAAAAAGGAAGAAGAAAAAGAAGAGAAAATAAGAGGTGAAGAAAGAATACCGCATCGTCCTCGTTCGCGTGCCGTCGTTGCTCGTGGGTCACCCACACCGGTGAGCACTTTTTCTCCCACGTGAGGAGACGGAACATCTCCCCGCATGAGGAGAAAGATCAAGGCAACGTCACCAAGTCTATCTTTTTTTTTTATTTTAAAATTTTAATATTTTTAATATTATATTATAAAAATATTTTATTTTAATATACCGAAGGGTATGCACTTAGCATATCTAGTATATGTATCAGACCAATCCCGACAATATATATAGATATATTGGTATGGATTTACTGTAAACAATTATGTAGAAATTGATTATGCATAGTTTAATTTTTAATCATTTGACTACATGATTACTTATCATACATCAATTATTGCACTTGTTCTAGGTCAGGCATAACTTGGACCAGGCAAAGAAAGTGCTAAGATCTTTGATTAAGGTGTCTTTTAGTAAAGTTTTGTATTAACTGGAGAAATATGATTTCTTAAAAGGCTTTTGCATAACTAGAAAACCTATATTCTGCAACTAATAATAGTGCAGAGAGAAGAGAAGAAGCGGGAGATTGTTGAGTGCAAGGTCAAAATTCAAAGAATCCAGATTTAAGTATAAGGTAGTTCTGAATAGTATATTCTTCTTTTTTCTTTGTAATAGTGATGCAAGGTTATTAGCATGATCAACTTATGTGATATCTGCACATTTGGTAATTTTTACTGCTAACACTTTTTCTCCTTGACTATAAGAATGATTTTCTACAAGCAAGCCTATAGAATTATGACAAATGGTAAGTAGTCTTGTTATTGATTACGTAGCAGAGGTCTTATGTACAATGGTTATTTATGATGAAATATTGTTTTTGATGCGGTCATCCATTTTCCCAATAGGTCATAATTATCGTGATCAAACATGTTAATAATAAGGAACACATTTTTAGTATGCTACTAATACTTGTACTTGTTTTGTTATTCTTCTCAAGCCTGGTTGAGGAAGAGATACATAGAGTAAAACACAAATATGTTGATTCTACTACATGTAATGTAATGTAATGATCGATTCTTTCACGATAAATAAACAGAAAAAGTAAGTAAGACCATTCCATTTTGACAAAAGATCATACCCAATTTCAATAGCTTTTGTGTCTGTTATCCCTATGATTAATTTCCTACCCCAACCCCAAAGGGAAAGGTCCTTTGTTTTTGTTACTTTAATGAATTTCTATATACTTTTAGTGATGCGACCTTAACTTATTTGAGGTGTTGGATTTTTGTGAGAAGAAAAACAGAAAATGTTTTGGAATTCAGCAGGCTTTGTAATTATTTTACTTCCCAAATTGAAACCCAGTGCGTGGAGAGTCATGAATCACCATTTCGACAACCACCACAACAGCATGGATACAAAGGGGTTCGGTTCTTTCAGTTTAATATTGTCTTATATTGTTTTCTTATCATTAATAATTATATATCTAAAGCCTTTTTTAAGTCAGCTGACGACGCATCATCATCCGATTCATACGTACAAACATGAGAATAGATTGATAGATCCAACCAACCCCACTTGCCTTGGGGTTAGAGTACCACCCCAAAAACAAAAACAAAAACAGCTACGTCCGGTGGCTTCAAAAGCAACCTCCCCGTTGTGGTGCAACCACGGCGGAGCTTCCAAATGAGAAAGGACGAGGGGAAAGCAGAAGCAGCCTGAAAGCTTCCACCTTTGTTTGATCCAGTCGATTCGGCGTCGCCCCCGGCGGAACTTTTCAGGTCCCGAAAGGACGCCGTTAATGTGGGATTCGTTGCTGCAACCACTTACTTCCCCGGCATGGGCCCATGGTCATTAAGGAGCTAACTCACCCTCAAATTAAGACGACGTCGTTGCGTGCTTTCATTCTCCTTCTCGATCATCTTCCCCCATCCCATGGCTTTTACTAACTTTCTTCAATTTAATGCACCGTACCCATTCAAATTTCACTGTGCTGATGAAGACATGCTACCGGAGAGCACCATCCTGTAATGGAGTCCTCACAACACTTACTTTTACTATCAACGTATTATCGAGAAGAAGCTGCGGCTTGGTAACTCGAAGAAGAAGAATCCTAGAGCGACATGCAAATCTTATATTTTTCTGAAGACAACCAAGTATTGGATGCTTTAACGTATTTATTTACCTTACGTTATCTCTTTTATAAGTTGTTAGGGTCATATGACCCTATCTAATTTAGTAAGATGCATTATGAATATATTTGAATTTTACTGACTTTCAATTATAGTAGAATTTTATAAGAGATGATTTTGATGAAATAAATTTTCTTCATTACTTATCTTAGATCCTCTTCTCTCACTTATAAATAGACATGATAACTCCAAAAAAACTCAAAATATAATAGAACATATAATAATTAAATATAGAGACATGCAAATACATGGTATTCAAATGTATGGATACTTCTTTCATCTACCTTTGGCCATATGAACCAATCTCTTCTCTTGTATTCTTTTCGTCCATAAATCCATCGATCATAGTGGTGGTATTATTGAGGGCGACGATCTTCGTTGGTCGCTTGCCTGGTTCGAACAATGGTTGTGCATTATCGCTGTGTATAATGGCTACACCAACACTGCTTCTAGTCCCTGGTGTCAACCAGATATTGATGGTCATGCATAGGTGGCGGTTGTGCCATGTGCAGTGGCCATGATAAGCAATTGCGACGCCTCACCTAGGCAACAACCGTACACCATCGCAGCCACACGTAGGCTATGGTTATACATGATGGTCGTGGTCGCGCAGACAGTGACAGTGCACGATGGCGATGATTGCAACCCACGTAGTGGTCGCGCATACCGCGACTGTGCTACCACAGGTAAGCGGTGGTCACACAAAGAAACAAAGAATTATGATTGTCTTGGAAAGGATGTTTTTACCATTTTGAGATACAAGAATTTTAACCTCCATGCTTTTATTTATTTTTTATTTTTGCCCTTCATAAATTAAAAATTTTCTCCATATATCCTAAGTCAAATTTTTGGTTTTACCTTTTTGAAATTTAAAATTTTATATTTATATCCTCAATTATAAAATTAATTAATTTAATTTATTTTAATCAAATACTTTAATTAAACTTATTCATAACATTATTTTTATTACTTCACTGGATTTAGATTTGATTAATCGAGTTTTGATCGAATTCAAAAAAATTAATTTTTAATTAATTATTTATTTAATCAATTTTAATTTTTTGCTAACTTAATTAGGTTGATATTTAGCCTAAGGTTGACTAGTATAAGGTTTGTATATGAAATTAAAAAAATATAAATTATGATTTCCTTTATAGTTTTTCATATGGCTTATTGATTTTGTATGTGATAAATACAAATCTAATTATTGTTCTTAGATATTTATTAGATTACTCATATGCATATGTTTGAAATTATAAATAATATTTATTTTTTATATAAAGACATGATTTATATTTCATCATGATTATAGTTATCATATGAGTTTTTCTTTATGTTGATCAATGTTCAATAATTATTATGGTTATTATTTTATTATTGAACTATTTTAGCATACATTAGATTATAAATTTTGATTAATATTATTTGTAACTTATAACTCTAGGTTTTATCTTATAACTCTAGGTTTTATCGACTAGCAGCTATCAAGCAACCTAGGATGATAAGCTTATAGCCACCAAAGTGATTTGAACCAATAATTTATAAAATTATATTAAAAAAAGTCCTAACTGATATTAAAAAAATAATATTCAAAATAACATATATGATTACGAGATTTAGATAATCCCAAAGGAGAATTTATTTTGAATAATTATGTGATGGGTAGGATAATACACTATTTTTGATATCCTTGTAAATTAGGGTTGTATACCCAAAGATAGCATCACTAAACTACGAGGATAGTCTCAGTCCTCCATAGATAATTTTGTATGGATGCTAGATTTACTAATATTTCATCCAAAAGTTAAATAGAGATGATGTATATACTTCAACATCTATTGAAAACCTCAAATTGTTAATATTACATTATAATAATATACTATTTTTTAATTTTATTCTTGTAGATGTCTATCTATTTTCTGAGTAAATGGCTTGTGCATATATATTGAGTATGTTAGACATTGATTAGATTAGTTGAAAGGATCATACACTTAATTACTAAAAATTTTATAAAATAAATAATTGAAAAAACTGATCGAGAAACATATAAAAGACTCAATGTTTTATGATAATTATTAATAATATTTAGACTTCAGGATAATCTACAACTAGCATATTAAAATATTTAAAGGTCAACTTAAATATGTTGATAAGTCATTAGTTCACACCTTAATTAAAAAAAGACTAAGATTTAGGATAATAGTATTTAATAATTTCAAGATTATATACTAAATACAAGCCCAATAATATTGAGTATAATTGTAATTGAATCATTTCTAATATAATTTATTCTTAATTATATTTATCCTTAGTTTTGTTCAATTTAAAATTTACTATAATAACATTTAAGATAAATGAAACTTAAATAACCGACTAATATATATGTTTAGAAAGAATTAAGATAAAAAAACTTATATTTTTAGTACTATTCAATGAGTGGGTAATAATAAAAGAAAATTGAAGCATAAATCATATGAGTTTATAAATATTATATAAACATATAAAAGAAAAATCTTCATAGTAAAATAACTATAAGGTATGAAAAGAGAAGGTACAAGTCTGACCTATGTTTTAAATTCAAACATTACATATATTATTTTCTAATATTTGGATTAATTCTAACACTTCAACATATGTTACCATAGAGATTTATTTTAATATAAAAAATCAAAATAGAATGAAATATTCATCATTATAAGGAATCATCTTAAAGCGAAACCGATAGTAATTAATACTTACCTGCGCATAGAGATGGTGCGTTTGATAAATCTTAAGGATACATGATCTGTTCTTACAATTTTAAAAATATGGGTAGTTTACCTAGAACTGTTAGGATCTTGTTTCTCTCTTTGTAGTCGTAAACTTAGTATGATTTAATAAAGAGAACTTTTGAATTATGTATGATAGTTTTTATAAAATAATATGAATCTTGAATTTATAATGATCTTATAATCAAATATTGAAATGAAATTCAGTTTAATAAACTCCTTGAGATTATATATGTTTATATATGTGAGTCACTCAATATTTTTATTTTATTGAAAAATAGATATTTTATCACCTATAGATAACATGATTATATATATCTAATTCATGTAAAGTCAAACTGTTGACATCTTTAAGTGTACATAAATAAACTTAAGAAATAATTAGATAAAAAAATTAAAATTATCATATAAAAAGATATGATATTTGTTCTCAGTATAATTTATTAGATGTGTTATAGCAGAATATGATTATTAAAAGTTGAAAGTAGACTCTTATAGATATGGTTAGGAGCATGTTGAGTTATTCTTTTATACTTGAATCAATATGAGGAGAAGCTCTAAGGATGATTATGGATATCTTGAATATGTTTCCTAGTAAGTTAATTTTATTAACTTTTTTAACTTGTGGATCGATAGAAAACCCAAGTTAAGATATTTATATAGAGATAAGGGCCTTCAATTCATATGAATAGGAATTAAATTCAAGAACTATTTCTAGATATTTCATTATTTGTCTCAAAAAGCTTAAAATGGTACATATCTTATTGCTCTAATCATAGTGAGGATAGTTAAATCTAATAATATAAAAATTTTATAAAATAATGAATAAATGGGAATAAAATTTTAAAATTTAATTTTGATATATAAGAGATATAGGTCGATACTCATTTATCATTAAAGATTATTATTACTCAAATTATTAAATGATTTGGTAAAGATGAATAATAAAATAATATTAGTGAATTCTCACATAATATTGATATCATTATTAATAATCTTATAGAATAACCATAATCAACAAGATTGAGAATATCTCAAAGGAAAACAAATCATGTCATTTATGATTATTATGTGATAAATCTAAAAGAATCATAATATAGAAATCAAAAGATCTCTCATTATTTTCACAAGTCGTGAAAAATAGTGATTTTAAAAATAATATATTATATCAATTTGAAATGATAGTATATTTAAGTGTTGATTTTTTAAATTATCTCAATAATAGAAAGTTTACTTTATGGTTTATATGCATATTAATTAGAGAGATAATTTATAGAAAAAATATAAAATAATTTATGATTATATTATTAACAATAGATGCTGATTTTGTGTCATGCTTTGATGTCACTAATCAAGCTTTGTAACTATGAAATTTTATTTTGAAATCTAGTATGGTCAGACTAAATTACCAAGTTACTAAAAATATTTATAATATATCGTAATAGTTTTCTTCTCTAAGAATGATAATTACTATTGTAGCTATATGCATTATGGTATAAAATACTTAATAGTTAGAGAAAAGAGTCCAAAAACATCTAATATTAATTAATAGCTTAAGTTTCACTATATTGATTGTTAATTCATTCACTTAAGACGTACAGCTTAAATTGTTTGAAAGAATATATTCTTATGATTGGGTTTATAAGCAACCCATAAGAGATATGGTGATGCATGTTTGAGTAGAAACTATAATTAACATTCTTGGCTATGTACTTAGAGTTATTTATTTTTATTATCTGGTTCACATTTATGTATGTACATATTATGGTTGAATGAGATGACATGATTATCTTAATAAGATAAATTACATAAATTATTTTTTACTGCATTAGAAAGGATTAACAGTATTGTAGTACTAGAAGGAAGTATGATATTGATGAATTACAATCGCTATGACTGATATTACTAGTCTGACTTAATATAGTATTATTATATTTTTTAGATTTATTTGATTATTTTTTAAAATGCATGTGCATATAAATATTTTTCAAAATTCAGAATCCAATTAGGTAAAATTATTTTTATATAAATTTTATTTATTTATTTTTGATTTTGAACCCTTTTGTATCTTACCAATTATTAGGCCAAGTGAAGAATATTATATTATATGACATTATCAAATTTGAAAAGATATATTACGGTTATGATTAAATTTTGATGTCGATTATTGGCCAATAGAAAAGAAGTTTAATTATAATACGATTCTTTAAGAGATGACATTGATGGGAGAAACTCTCTTGATTACTTATCCTAGACTATTTGCTCTTACCTATAAATAGGAAGGACTTTATAAGGACCAATCAATGAGAGATTACATATTTTCTCTTATATTTTTTTTGTTCCTAAATTTATCTATCATAGTAGTCTTGTAAAGGATAGGAAGAAAAGAAAAGATGAGTCTCGTTCTTCTTGCATATTGACATCATTATAGATCTCAGATTCGACAATGATGTGCTCATATATATTAGGGACAAAAATATAAATAGGATGCTCGATGTAATGCTCATATATATCTATGCATTTTTGCTTTTCTTCATGCTTTTTATAGCAAGTAGCGAGCTAGTAGTAGGCTTGACAACCTTAGTTTGGTTAGCTTTTATGGTCTTTTTTGGCCTTTAAATGAGAGTTGTGTTATGTTGATACTTATGAGGATTTAAGTTTATAATGGACCATGATCTTTTGCATGCGATTGTTTAAAGCATGTGAAGTCCATGGTTGTAATTTTGCATTGGCTATATAGTATTTGTTAAAATAATTGCTTGTGGATCCCATGTGAAATTTTTTTGTAATTTGTTTTCTCTTTTGTTGGTCCTAATAGACTATAAAAGATTTTGGGGAGGTTAGCCTTTATGGACGAACATGCAAGGGTATCACACAACTTAAGCAAAACCAACTAAGTTCGTAACGTTTAGTATCAGAGTGAGACATACATACATAGAAATAGTTGACATGTAAACATGGGGGACTTAGCTGGGTGCATGGAAGGTAGCCAACACCACGACCATTAGGGAAAAACAGATATTAAGATTTTAAAAAAGGAGTTACTCAGAGGAGTGGACATACAAGATTAACATTCAAAGGAATGACCAACCTTTTGTGTGAGAGGCGCTATGAGGACAAGCAAATTGGGAAGAATGCATAGTGCATAAAGGTTGGGTTTAAGCTAGGCTCGATGTTGGCAACCAAACTTGATAATGCTCAAGGTAAACGAGGTGCTTGTTAAAGGATGAGACCCTACAGAGTGGGATATATTGTACAACAACTAAAAGAGTTATTAAAAGCTTACAAAGTTGAGGAAAATGAGTAACTCAAATAATTTAGTATTCATGCAAGGGCTTATATGCGGATGATGGAGTGTTCGTGGCCATCCCAAGGCTATTGAAACTCGACACTATGGAGCATTGAAACTTCCCTTCGGCATGGGAAGGATACATCCATATGAGGCTGAAGAGTTCAACAAGTTTAGTATATTGCTAAGTCTTGAAGGGTGCAGTAGGAGCTATATTAGCAAAGAGTTACAATCTAGTAAGAGCATTTATCTGGCAGAACAATGCACAGTTTATTCAATAAGGTGGAGTAGTCCAAGAGGATGGTGGTCTTTGGAACTTCTAGAAGGAAAAATATGAAGAGGAAAGTTGATCTAACATAATAGATATCCAGGAGGGTTAAATCTTAATTCTCTAGAGGGAGAATCATGTGCAAATGACTGCACATGTTGAGGAGTACTCAAGATAACAACATTCCAAAGCTCAACGAATCGAGCAAGCAACGAGGAGTCATCATATGATCTCACATGAGGTAATGCAGTGGTACATGCATCACAAGATCAAGTGGGGGAGTAACTCTTGGCAATATCTAACGAAGACATACTTAGAGCTACTATGAAAATCTGACTTAACGAAGGACTGACCTGTTGAGTGGTGGGCACAAGGGCCACCATCAATTCAATGCAAATCAAGAGGCAGAGCAACATGGGTGGAACTTGGTGAAATGTCCAAGCTGTATAAAGGGAGTCGATGTAGAAGATAGAACATGGAGTGAAGGCACGAAGTTTTTCTTGAATATGTTGGTTACATGTACCTTGCAAGTCAATCACATGAGTTATGGCACGTGTGACAGGCTATGCGATATTTTTGCTTATGATTAATATTAGTATATTCTCACATTATATTATCTGTTGCATATATATTGTGATGTCCTTAGTTCTGTGCAGTGGGAATCGGATCGTGATGAGATCAATTTACATTTAAACATAAATCCTAAAAATAATCCCAGCCATAGGTTACTCGAGAGGGATATCGAGATAACCGAACAGACTAGTATACTATATACTCGTCCATATGATGGAAGTGTTTGATCTCATAGCCACTTGTGTGGAGACACTAAGGATATAATACAGATGCTCATTGAAGAATGAGTTTACTGATTGATCCACTTATAGAATATTGTATGGTTAATAATACCTAATGTTAGACAATGATTCCATAGTCCCAGTTGTGTATTTAGTTCTTAGACTTGAGACACCAAGGATGCCTTATTTGAGTACTCATTTCTTTAATACCAGACTTACAGGTTTGAAAAGTTCTAGATCTGGTACAACTGGTTATTGGGATTGATAGCCAATCTTATGAAGGCAATTGAGTGTCAATAAAGGATCATCCACTATTAGTATTGTAAGAGGAATATCCCGTGTGCTTGCTCGGACAAATCCTTAGCCAAGATTATTCGGATTGAGAGAGAAAGAGTTCTCTAGGAGACTCTCATTAGATCGAGACAAATAGATTTCATATGTGACCTAATAGTACTATATCCAATATACAATCTCTGGGATATTAGTTGGATAAGGGATTATAGATACATGTTAACTATGGACAGACATGTCTAATGGATTTGACCCCCCTATACCGTCTGGGGGATTATGGCGTAGTGGCCCAATACATCCATAGTCGATGAGTCAAGTGAATTATTATGAGGATAATAATTCACTATATCAAAAGGAGTTCTGATGGGAGCGACTCACGACCAGCTCGGTATTGGGACTAGAGAGTCACATATATATGGTGGATGTTTTAATGAACAAAGGATTTGATGGAGATCTAATTAGCCCCTATTCTCCTTAAATGAGACCCTATGCTGATGGGCTTCTTACATGAGGCCCAATTAGAGGCCTAAGAAGATTATTAGATAGAAATTCAAAAATATAAGATTAGTGGATAATTGGATAAAGATCAAATACCCACAAAGACAGGAACCCTAGGGTTTTTTTGTGGCTCTCTATAAATATAAAGAATGTTTATGGTTGATAGGTTGTAGCTTTAACCATCCCCTCCTATTTTCCTCCCTCCATCTACGCAAGAGTTGCGAGATTATAATGGAAGAGTTTCGCTGCAGAGATCCATCATGTGGATACGATTAGAGAGGAAGACGCTTAACTTTCTTCATCCTCTCCATTTGGATCTGGAATACAGGGACATACGATCTCCCTAGGTAAAATAATCTCTTACATGATGTAGTTTTTTTATTTTTACGGCTTTCTCGTGATTCAATCTTTTACACGAGGATTTAATTTACATGGAAAACTAGTTTTGTTTTGATTTTCGTTACGTATGTGATACTCCCACTGAGGTTTCCCAACATGATTAAGGTCAAGGATATGAACTCTTGTAGAGACAAGAGCGAGATCATATCGTTCTATAGGTTTCTTCATTCTGATGAAGCAGACTCATCCTACATAGTGCCAAAGATGAAAGGAGCTTGGAGGCACATGCACCTTATTTCAAAAAAGCATTTAACGAAAAAAACTAATGTGACTCAACTTGTGGAGGTAAAGTTAGGATTAAAAGGCCTTATCACAGAGCAAAAGGATATAAAGACGTGCAATCATTCGAGTTGTCATGAAGAAAGCGGTGCGCAGTAGAGATTATGCTAGTAGAGGATAAAGGCATAATCATGCACCACTTTCAGTGAAGTCTATGGACTTCAAGAGCTACTAGGCAACACACTCTCTAGAATGATGTTTCATCTAAGGGTGACCTAAGAATGGGTGGACAAAGGTTAATTGCCAAATGAGTAAACACAAATAAAGGTGGTAGAGGCCCTACATATGCTAGTAGAGGCCACATATATAGAGATCATAGTTCGAGTTCTTCCTATAAGAATTTGAAAGCAATAGAGATGTCACTAGGAGGTGACATAGTGCAGTAGATTATGGTGGAACAGTTCGAGGCAATACAACACACGTGAGAAAAGTCTTGTGAGAGACTTGATCATGTAGAGGTATGATTATAAGCTACTAGGAGCTCCACTTTAATGAACAACATGACGACAAGAAGACTATAGATTTAAGGAGTGAATGTCATGGTATCGCAGAGACAGGTTTATCATGTGTGTATCGAATTTTACATCAAATGAAGGTCTTGGTCATCAGCATATGGGGGCTGTATACCACCAAGGAAAGATTCCGAGTGTAAGTACTAATGAGTCCCATAGGGGACTTGATCATACAAAGATATGATTAGAGCAGCTGAAGAGTTGGACTGCTCCAGTGCTTATATTCACTTTAGGGAGCCCGTCAAGTTAGAGGACAAGGTCGAGTAAGCGAACATTGCTATCAAGGAAGCTAAGGAGAATAAAATCAGTATGAGTCGTGCAATAGATGGGAAAGGCCATGCATGAGAATTGTAGTTCATCTTTCCATCAACCAAGAAGAACTTCTTGGAGAACACAAAGTTGTTGAAACAGGTGGTCGAAAGGGGCAAGAGAGTGATGACAGTCTATAGAGGCTCAACTACCCAAAAGCTAAGCATCAGTCACAAATGTAGGTAGACTCAGAGAAGTGACATAGTACCACAGAGGCGAATCTACTGATCGTGAAGAAAGAGACAAAAATACGAGTCAACAGATAGTAGTGTCATGGGCTTGGCAGCACCATGGTACCACAAAGGCAAGACTTTCGAAGAGTCATCGATCCCTAGCTCTCATGGAGGGAGAGCATTGGTCATAAAAGGGGTCAAAAGGGTAAAGAATGCATTGGCAAACTCAAAGTACTAAGACAAGGCTAAAGGGTAGAGACCAAGGAATTTCATAAGATTAGTGCTAACATGCTTCTCATCAAGATAGCTGAAAGCGGAGGACTTCGGGCTGATGCAAAAGTGCTTGACCAAGGAACGGAGTATACAGTACATGGTGTGATACCTTCCATACTCAGAGAAGTAAGCGACAAAGATGATAAAGAAGATAGTACAATCCCAAGGGCGACCAAGACTATTAGAGACTTCCTCTAAGTTAGGGTAAAATTTATTGGAAAACCTTATCAAAAGCATCACATATATAGCAAAAAAATAAAAATAAAAAGGTCTCCCATGTTTATAATGTCGTCATGTGATGATTGGTGTATAAAAAAAATATAAAACTAAAAAATTATGTGTTGTATGTTAGATGTTTTACCTAGGAAAATCATATCTCCTTGATAAAATAGATTTTAAGGAGAGGATTAAAGGAGATTAGATGTCCCCCTCTCTAGCGATATCCACTCGGTGGATGCGGTGACGATGCTCCTCAGAGTGCTGTAGGATCTCTTTCTCCGAGATTTATCTTCCAAGGAGGGGAGGAGATTGAGAAGAATAATGTTAGGATCAATTTGCACATGGCGGGGGGGGGAGGGAGGTTTGTGAATTAGTATAAGTATAAATTCTTATTTTAAATAAAAACTTTTCGCTTTAAGAAAGATAGGAAGATTCAAAGCTTTTCATTCATGTAAAGTGAGTGATTAAAAGATGATTACTAAGTTTCTTGCTTATAAATTACTTAAGAAGGAGCAAGGAAATTCAAAAGATAAGCAACATCATAAATGAAGTGTTTGACATGGAAACCTTATTTTGAAAGAGTAAACGAAATCGGAAGTGTCAATACAAAATTAGTAAGTAAGGAAAGCAAAAGAAGAACTCACAAGTTTTATAGTGGTTTGGCACCAACGGACCTACGTCTACTCCCGAGTCCTCCTTCTTGAGGCACACCAGCATCCACTACCAATCTTCTTTAGGTAAAGACCAAACCCTTACACTTTGTTTACAAGAGAGACAAGTTACGACTCTTTGATCACTCCCTTACCCTTTTTTTTTCTTATAATTCACACACTATATTTTCTCAGAATATAATCCCCAAAATTATTGTGTGGAATGTAAGAAAACTTGGAGCATTTATAGGCCCTTTATGACTTCAGAATTTAGAGCCAGAAATCAAATTCACTCGAAAAATTCGGGTATGGGCAGTTCACCTACCAACCTGGGCGGGTCAACTGTCGAAAGTGCCTAGATTTCTGGGTATGGGTGGTTTAGCCACCTAGTCTAAGTAGTTTCAACCATTGACAGCCACCCGAAATCATGGTATGGTCGGTTGAACTATTGTCCACCAGTGTTTAGCCACTAGGAATCTTGAAAAAGTGATTCCCTTCACTTTTTCAATCCCGATTTGAACCATCAGTTGATCAATCCCTGGTCAACTAATTAAGCTCGACCTGAGCTCAATCACACCCTATAGTGGACCCGTTGCTAATTTGAGTTGATTTAGATTCCTTCCAAATCACACTCATTTAGGACTCAAACTTAACCTATAACTTAAATATTACAATCAAGATATGACCACCAAGCTTATGACCTTACTCCCGTAATCCGACCTCTAGCATTCCAAGCGACGAGTCTTATGGTCTTCCTTCAGTTATCTCCCGGTGTGTTCCTAATGAGCTTCTCGATCCCTTTGTCGAATCTCCTAGCAAACTTTCGGCGAGCTCCCACCGCATTGTCCAATCCTTAGCTCGATGCCTAAGCTTAATCCTGGGTCCATGTTTGATCTATAACTCATTCTCTCGTTGTGATTAAACTTGTATAATGCTAACTATGACTTAATTAATTATAATCATAATGGCCAACACATCCACTTCAAGACCTTCCCAACTTCCGACAAGCCTTTCGGCTATCCCCGACAATCTTTCGACGAGTCTTGGTTTTCTTCTGGCGAACTCCTTTGCGCCATTCTGGTAAGCTCCCGATACCCTCGATGAGCTCTCGACATACTCCTGACGAGTTTCAAACTGCATTGTCTGAACCCCGGCCCGATGCATGGACTTGAATTTGGCTAAACCTCTAATTGTCATATTTTCTTTATTGTAGTTAATCCTACATCAATCAACTCTAACAATCTATGTTAGATCAATAATCCATCAATTGATTTTATTATCAAAATCTGAGATTCAATAATCTATCCCTTTTTTATGATGACAACCAATTGATGACACGAGTTAATCCTAACTCTCCCTAAATTCATGCCACTTAAATTTAAGAGAATTACACACTCTTAAATTTTAAGTATTTTTAAGCAATAAATATTCAAAGCAAATTTAAACACAAATTTGTATTAAGTCATCGAATCATGAATTTTAAGAAGAATTATACATTATATGTAAGTATATCATCAATATCATATATCACCAAAGTATATCATTAATATCATATGTCAATAATGTATATCATCAATGTCATATATCATCAATGTATATCTTCATATGTCATCAATGTATATTTCTCAATATCATGTATCATTAATATTATGTATCATTAATGTATATCATCATGTGTCATCAATATATATTTCTCCCCCTTTGTCATCAATAAAAAGAGAAGTACAATTAGTAAGTTTTTGATATATGAAAGCGTAGCAATTTAACAAATTTTTCATCATTTTAGAATATACAAGTTAGTGAGTTATTTCTTCTTTTTTGAGAAGTGCAAGCTAGCCACTTTTACTCCCTTTTTGTCATTGTCAAAAAGAAGGGATAGTTACAATGGTGCAAAACTTTTCCTAGTATATTATTTTTTAAATTATCATATGAAATATATTAAGAAAAATTAACATGGTTATGAGATATATAATTCATGAAGATAAATTGTGAATATCAAGAGACAAATCATATGAGAAACAAATAAAATCTCTTGATTTATGCATAAAAAATTTTAAGTTGTCAAGATTTTAATTCATAAAAGATTTCAAGTTATAATTCCAAGAAATCAAAACTATGATATTGGTAAAGAACTCATCCAATTTCAAAATCATCAAAAATACTTTCAAGAGATTTAAAATGAAATTAATAGACTTATTGGTCTCTTAAAGTGCTAGTTATTTCCTTTCTTCCCTTTGTGTGAACAAGAAGGTAGAATCAAGGTAGAATAGTGAAAAACAGCATATCACAAAAATACTTAATTTTATAGTTTTAAATTTTATAGATGTGAATTTCGAAATCGAAGAAAAAAATAAGAGCTACCCATACAATTTAGTTCATCTTATACAAATTTAAAGCAAGGTAGCAAATCAATCAAATCATATATTTTAATGATTATCTCATATAAATTTTGATAATAAGCATCCAGAATTTCAAAAGAAAATAATATAGTAGATCAATCTCAAATTATAAATTAATTATTTTACATGCATTTAGAAAGTTTTAATTTTCTTATAAGTAATTGTTCCTCATGTTATCATATCTAATTTTCTTCTAATCATATTGGTAATTTTATTTTCTCTTTTTGGTCATTGTCATTAAATATGATAATATAATTTTTTTACATCTATATTCAAATTACTCCCAAAAGAATAAGGGGTATCATGCCATTAAAAATAAAAATTCAAATCCAAAAGGCATGATTTAATAAATTTGCCCCACCTTTTGTTTGTGAATATAAGTCATCAAGAAATCTTATATATTTCTAAGTAAAATTATAAAATCATGTATATTTCATTTAATTTTTAACTTATCACATTTATGAGTTATAAAATAAATCATATCAAGAAAGATAATATCAAAAGATATTCATGAATATTAAAGACATGATTTAATTTAATAAATCTCCTCTTATATGATAAAATAGAATCTTAAGAGATCAAAGAAGAGTCTCCAAAGATATCAAATTATAGTTATCAAGATCATAAGTTAATTTTAAGAAAGAAAAAGTAGAAGATCTTGATTTATATATATGAAACTTTAAGTTTTTAAGAATATGGTTAATAATAAGTTTTTCAAGTTATAGATCCAACGAGAAAAATTATGATTCATTTATATGACTTTCTTTGAATAAATTTATATAAGAATTTTAAATTATAATTTTTTTCAACTTGTCAAGATCATAATAAAATCATCAAAATATCAATAATGTTAGATAGATTCATCAATCTCTTTTTAAAATAAAATAATTTAAAAATTTATCCAAAATCATCATAAAAATTACTTTTTAAAAATTCAATGAAGGCATCCTAGATTATTTTTTAATAGCTAAAGTTCTCTAATCCATTTTTATAGTTTAAGAAATTAATAATAATAGTATCATTTTATCTCTGATTGAATGATTCATAGGATAAAAATACTTTTAAGATTAATTATCCTCCTTTTGGTTATTTCGTGTGATTTCTTTCAAGAATGATTTTCAAATCATTAAATTTTTATTTAAGACCAAAAACTAAATTTTATTTCAAAACGGTCATTACTATAACACATAAAACATCTTCAAAGCATAAATTTAACCTATCTCAATTTTAATATTTAAATTAGTCTAACTCTTTACATATAGTCAAAGGAGTTAGATTAACTCATTTTCAAAATACTTAAAAATGAAGTATATATTTTCTATGCTTAAATTCGAACATTCAACATAAGCATTCAATCATCATGGCATTTCAGTCAATGTAACATTTAAATCAATCATTCCACAAACTTAGTCAATATTTGAAGCATTTAATAATAGTCTTTACATCCAAATCAATGAGTTTGAATCTATATTCAATCATAATTAAAATCTCATTTTTATAAATTTGATTGTATATATTTTTCATTAAAAATAGCTAAACTTTATTGGTTCTAATTCTCGTATGCTCCAGCGTAAAGATTATGCATCATTGAGATCAATCAAGATTAATTATAACAATGAATCATCCTTAAGATTTATTACCAATAATTTTCTTTTCAATATTTTTTTTTGTTATTTACTTAGGCTAGTAAGCTTGAAAGATTATTAGATCTCAAATCATGTGCCTTGAGTATTTACTTTCAAAATATTACTTAGTGCTCCTAGCCTTCTTCTCATGTTCTCTAATGACTTAAGGATGTTTATGATTTCTTGAGAAACCCAAATTAATTTATGTGGACTATAATTTTTAAATGAACACTTATAAGCAAAATGTTCACATCTACCATAAAATTTACATATATTTTTGGGCAAAGAGTGTAATATGAGTCTTCTAATAAGGATAGTTAGCTTTTGATAAGTCTCACTTGCAATGCTAATACTTAACTTATGAACATGACATTTATCAACATGGATCATGTTTAGAGACTCATTATCTATATTAAGTCTTTTTTGAGTTAATTGTAGTATGTCATTTTCTTGTTTTATTACCTTTAATGACTCATAATTAGAACAAGAAAAATATGATATTGATGCATCATTCAAGGTTTTATATTTAGTGTATGAATTATGTGATGGTGATGTATTATACATTTATTCAAATTTACTAATTAAACAATCATGTTTTTTCTTAAGTAATTTATAAGATTTTGCTAATCATTCTAAATTTATCATAAAGCTCATGAAAAGCGTTTGATAATTCATCAAAAGTAAATGAGACTTTGAAGGAATCACTTACCTCATTGTTGATGGCCATAAGCGTGAGATTCTCCACTTCCTTTTGATTGTGCTCTTCATCTTCAAAGTGTCTTGGCTTCTTGCGTTCAAAGCAAGAGTTCTTATCCATGATTTTAAGATCATTTTTATGGTTTATATTTATTAATTTATCAGGTTCATTTGTTAAATGTTTAAAGTCCTCATCACTCGAGATTTCACTCGAGGAGTCATATGTTCTTCTCAGTTCACATTCCTTCCGATTCTTTGGAAGGTGTTCTTCAAGTTCATTTTTATAAGACTTTTCATTTATTGATTCATTTGATTTAGTTATTCTTTCATATCTCATATCTAATGTATGCCAAATATCGAAAGCCAAATCAAAATAAGAAATCTGATTGAATTTATTTTTATCAAGTGCACAATATAAGACATTGATAGCCTTTGTATTTAAAGAAAATATTTACTTTTCATAATCATTCTAATTATTTATTAGATTGGATGACTTTTAAAAATCTTTTTCAACAATACACCACAAGTCAAGGTATATTGAAGTAAAAAAGACACACATTCGGATTTTCCGAGATGTGTAGTCCGTCCTATTAAACATATGATTTGTGATGTATTGACTCTCATTAATATCAAAAAGAGTTATTTATCTTGGGTGTTAAACCAAATGAGAAAAATATGGCTCTGATACTAATTGTTAGGATTAATTTACATTGGGGGTAAATTAGTGTGTAAATTCTCATTTCAAATAAATACTTTTCGCTTTAAGCAAGATATAAAGATCCAAAGCTTTTCATTCAAGTAAAACAAGTGAGTTATTAAAAAGAAATTACTAAGTTTCTTGCTTATAAATTACTTAAGAATGAGCAAGGAAATCTGAAAGATAAGCAATGTCATAAATGAAGTGTTTGACATGGAAACCTTACTTTCAAAGAGTAAACGAAATTGGAAGCGTCAATACAAAATTAGTAAGGAAAGCAAAAGAAGAACTCACAAGTTTTATAGTGGTTTGGCACTAACGGGCCTATGTCCACTTGCGAGTATTCCATTTTTAGGCACACCAATGTCCACTACCGATCTTCTTTGGGTGAAGACCAAACTCTTACACTTTACTTACAAGGGAGACAAGATTATAACTCTTTGATCACTCTCTTACCCCTTTTCTTTTTTTTATAATTCACACATAATATTTTCTCATAATATAATTTCCAAAATTATTGTGTGAAATGTAAGAAAACTTGGGATATTTATAGGCCCCTTATGGCTTCATAATTTGAAGACAAAAATCAAACTTACCCGAAAAATTTAGGTACGGACAGTTCACTCGTCGACCTGGGTGAGTCAACTGCCGAAAGTGTTTAGATTCTTAGGTACGGGTGGTTCAGCCGCCCGGAATCCTAGTATAGTCGGTTAGTCATCGAGAATTCCAGAAGAGTAATTCCCTTCACTTTTCCAATCTCAATTTGAACCATCAATTGACCAATTCCCTAGCAAACTCCTGATACCATAAGTGAGCTCCCAACGCACTGCTAGCAAGTTCTCAACCGCATTGTCTGAACCTCGGTTCGATGAATAGACTTGACTTTGGCCAAACCTCTGATTGTCATATTCTCTCTATCATAGTTAATCCTACATCAATCAACTCTAACAACACATGTTAGATCAATAACCCATCAATTGATTTCATCATCAAAATTCGAGATTCAATAAATAAGAGGGAGCGGCAAAAGGTGCAGCATATCCCCTTTTTTAGCCGCCCCTACCTCCTGTTTATATAAAGACCATTTAAACCCTCATGGATCCTGCCTTAGTGGATATTAGATCTCTATCCAATTATCTTTACCTCTTGGATTATTGAATCTCTATCTAATAATCTTAATTTGCCTATAATTGTGCCTCATACAAGAAATTCATTAATGTTAGGTCTTATCCAACAAAACAGAGACTTATTAGATAACTCATATCCAATCCACTTTTTGTTACAACATCTACCATATGTATGTGACCCTCTAGGCCTAATATCGAGCTGGCTATGAGTTGCACTGTCAGAACTCCTTCTGACTCAGTGAATTGTTATCCTATAACAATTCACTCAACTCATTGATTATATACGTACTAGGCCACTGCATCATAGTTCCCAAACGATACAGGAGGAACTAATCCATTGACCCATCTATCCATAATTATCATGTATCTATAGTCCCTTATCCATCTAATATCTCAGATACCATATATCGAGCATAGTACTATTAGACCTTATACAAAATCCATTCGAGTCTCACTCTAATCAGATTCTCCTAAAGAACTCACTCTTTCTCAATCCGAACGATCTTGGCTAGGAATTTGTCTGAGTAGGAATACACAAACTATTCCTCTTATGATATCGAGAGTGGATGATCCTATATTAATACTCAATTACCTTCGCAAGGTTGGCTATAAATCTCAATAACCTACTATACCAGATTTGAAACTTCCAGGGCTATAAGTTTGGCATCAAAGAAAATAGTACTCAAATAAGATATCTTTAGTGTAAAGTCTAAGGACTAGACACACAACTAGGATCACATAATTGTTGTTTGACGTCAGGTATCATTAACCATCCAACATTTCATAAGCAGATCATTCAATGAACTCATTCTCTAATAAGCACTTATATTGTACCCTTAGTATCCCCACACGAGCGGTTATGAGACCAATTGCTTCCATTATATGGATATGTATATAGTACATTATTTGTCTATTTCTCTTAATGTCCCTCTTGAATAACCTATGATCGGGATTATTTAAGGTCTATGTTTAAAGGTGAATTGATCTCATTATCTTGATTTATTACAATCTGATTCATATTAAATAGATCTAAGGACTATTGGAAAACCTTAACGGGTGCATCACATGCGCAACAAAAATCAAAACAAAAATTGGTTTCATACACATATCAAATTATCGTGCAAAAGATTGGGATCACAAGGAAAACTATAAAAATAGGAAAACCATGATGTGTGAGAAATTGATTTTACCTAGGAAGATCGTATATCCCTATATTCAAGATCCAGATAGAGAAGATGAAGGAGGTCAAGCATCCTCCTCTCTAGCTATATCAACATGATGAATCTCTACAGCGAAACTCCTCCAATCTAATCTCGCAACTCTTGCGCAGAGTGAGGGAGGAGAATAGGAGGTGGTGGCTAAAGCTACAGCCTATCAACTATGAGTCTCCCTCCAATTTATAAAGAGCCACAAAAAAAAAACCCTATGACTCCTTCCTTAATAGGCATTGGATCTCTATCTAATTACTCACTAACCTTGCATTATTAGATCTCTATCCAATAATCTCTTTAGGCTTCTAATTGAGCCTTAATCAAGGAGCATATTAGCATATAGTCTCATCTAATGAGAATAGGGGCTAATTGGATCTTCATCCAATCCTCTATTCGCTGAAGCATCCACCGTATGTGTGTGACCCTCTAGGCCCGATACCAAGCTGGTCGTGAGTCACTCCCATCAGAACTCTTTCTGATATAATGAATTATTATCCCCATAATAATTTACTTGACTCATCGACTATGGGCGTACTAGGTCACTATGTCATAGTCTCCAAATAGTACAGGGGGATCGAATCCGTCAGACATGTTTGTCCACAGTTACCACGTATCTATAATCCCTCATCCAACTAATATCCTAGTGATCGTATATTGCACATGGTACTGTCAGGTCACACATTGAATCCGTCATAGTCTCGCTCTAATCGGATTCTCCTAGAGAACTCTTTCTCTCTTAATCCGAATGACCCTAGTCAGTAATTCGTTTGAGCAAGCACATATGAGATATTCCTCTCGTGATATCGAGAATGGATGATCCTCTATTGATACTCAATTGCCTTCATAAGGTTGGCTACCAATCCTGATAATCAGTTGTACTAGCTCTAAAACTTCCCAAACCTGTAAGTCTAGCATCGAGGAAAGGAATACTTATACAAGGCATCCTTGGTGTCTCAAGTCTAAGGACCAAATACACAACTGGGACTATGGAATCACTATCTAACATTAGGTATCATTAATTATACAACATTTCATAAGTGGACCAATCAGTGAACTCATTCTCTATGAGCATCTATACTATATCCTTAGCGTCTCCACACAAGTGGCTATGAGATCAGCTGCCTCCATCATATGGACGGGTATATAGTACATCGGTTTGTCCGGTTATCTCGATGTCCCTCTCGAGTAACCTATGACCGAGATTATTTAGGATCTGTGTTTAAAGGTGAATCGATCTCATTATCGTGATCTCATCACAATCTGATTCCTATTGCATAGAATCAAGACATCACAGTATATATGCTATAGATAATACAATGTGAGAATATGTTAATATTAATCATAAAGAAAAAGATCATACAACGTGTCACACATGCCATCACTCACGTGATTGGCTTGCAGGGCACCTCTAACCAGCAAAGACATCATAATATATGCAACAGTCAATATAAAGTGAGAATATATTAATAATAATAAATAAATAAAATCACGTACGGGTCACATATATCATTATTCACATGATTGGCTTGCAGGGTACTTGTAACCAATATAGTTTCACTATTTTCGAGCAAAACTTCTCGCATTCTGGAAGCTCGACGATAATGAGAAGGTGAATCATAGTAGCTAACTCAAACAAGAAGGGAAACACTTCGAGTGCTTCGAAAGTGTGAACAAAAAATGGATAAAGACTAGTAACTAACTTGATGCATGAAGTACAACCTCGAAAATGTAGGGGAAGTCGAGTAACCTTTGCTTTTTTAATTCTTAAGAGAATAGACGAAATCGAGTATCTTAGTTTTCTTATTTATCTAGCAGAGGAGCTCTGTACAGGTTCAAAGACCCTTCGAATAAATCTAATGAAATACAAGAGTTGTCAAATCCTCAGCAACGGTGATCGGTGATACTGAAAGTAGATTGTCCGCTTGATTTTTCAATAGAATATCAATCGAAAGCAAAAGCGATGCGAACCTACTTGGAAGTGAGGACCTCAAAAACTTCAAAATCTATGTGGCAATGCTCGTTAAAGCTACAACAAGCATCCACTCAGTTTAAATGGCATGAGACGATTGAGATACTAGTACATAATAAGAAAAATCTTTTCTTTTATCAGAATAATCCACAAGAATCAACAAAGATCAACACAACTCAGCTAACCCCACACTAAAGTCAGTCATTAGCGAGTTGAAGTAGCATGACAAATTAAAGTTCGACTACTCGACAATAGTGACGAAGAGCAATTGGGAGTCAAAATGTGTGTTGCAACTAGAGCAGAAGATTGAAGATTCAACAAAAGGTGAGAAGATGCAACGTCTATAACAACTTTAACGAGGATGTCGAATGAATAAATGGGGGATAATGTCATGGACAAAAATAAAAATAGTATGTTTGATGTAATGCTTATATATGTTCGTGTCTTTTAGTCTTTGTTCATGCTTTGTATAATAAGTAACGGACTAACAGTAAGCTTGGTAGCCCTAGTTTGGTTAGCTTCGCGATCATTTTTGGCTTGTAAATAAGAGTTATATCATGTAGATACTTGTGAATGATTTCGGTCTGTAATGGATCATGATCCCTTATGTGCGAATGTTCAAAGCTTGTGATGTTTTTAATTTTGCATTGGCTATAAATTGTTTAATTAAATAATTATTTGTGAATCTAAAATATTTTTTTAATCTATTTTTATTTTTGGTAATCCTATTAAAATTATTAAACATAATAATAGCATAGTATAGACACAAGTTTCATGTGAGAGCTTATCTTCTAATTTTTGTTCGAATAACTCGAGACTTCATTCCTCCATCCCGACTGCATGCAGTTTATGTTGCGATGCATCACAAGAAAGTTACCCGAAGCTAGCAAATTAAATCACAAGGCACAGGAGTAGGGTTAAGAATTATAAGAGGAGTCGGTGACCTCCTGTGTTTATTACTTGAGTGTATCAGCGAAAAGCGAGGAAGTTCCGCGCTCGCTAACTTCACGGGTGCATCGATAGAAGATACAACTTAATTATCGAACTAGTGTTTCTTTCTTTTCCATGTAAGTTTCAGCTAGCTGTTTGGGTGAACTACAAATATAAAAAAAGGAAAAGTAAGAGAGCTGAAGAGCGTGACGGATGGTCTACCTTTCCCCACCCCCTACGAATACCTATACTTGGATGACAAGGGAGGAATACATAAATACTAATTCTTGAGACCTGTCAGGTGACGCGCAAAGAACAAGAGCCTTTCCACTCTTCTATTTTGTTTTTGAGAGAAGCCGGGCCACTGAAGGAAAAGCTCGAACATTCACGTACGCCTCGACCGAGTTCATGTGCTTCGATGTAGATGTCGGGGAGGAGCACCTACATCCACCCACGCCAACTCCGATGTGTCCAAATGATGAGTCGCACATCGGCGAGCGGAGGATTCCTCCAAACATCAGGTTGGATGTACGCGTGCGTGCGTGCGTGCGTGCATGTAAGAACGCGTTGATCCAACCACAGGCTCACGTCCCACAAGGATGCACTGTGTATCCACAAGGAATCATGTATGCATCCCCTAAATTCCCAGGCTGCTGCTCGATTATGATGAAGGGGTTGGCGGTTCATTGGAGTCCAAGCTCTGCAACATGTTGATGCCACGGATTGCCCAAGGAAGGAAGCCATAATTGTTTCTAATTTCTAACGCCACTTAATTATGATGAATATTTTGGGTGGAGGATACCGTGAAGAAGAAGATGAAAGGATCAATGCATATTTTAGGAGTTTTGAAATCAATATCTTAGAAGGATAAAGAAAATCATAATATTAACGAATCCTTATGATAAATATAGATTTTTAAGAATTAGAGTTTGATTATTATATAATCATCTCATGTATATTGAGATCTTGGTAGGGAGAGCAAGATGTAAAAAATATTTTGGATGCTCTAAGGTGCTTAGAGGAGGTGATCTCTAAGAAATTTAGTGAGGGTAAGAAAAAAAAAAAATAAATTCTTTGAAGTTTATTTAAGAAGTATTTAATGAGATTTGTACTTGGATGGGATTAACTCAATACCTTATAATTAATCTCATTTGATTTTACCTATGGATATGGATATAGATATAAAATACTGAATCACGTTAATTTTGTACACATTTATGTTTTATCCAATAATCAATAATAGTTTTATCCGAGTACTTAATCATATTAATTTTACATCAACTTTTTAGTATATTTTTAATTATTGATCTCTAAATTATTTAAATTTTAAAATTTTAATTATTAATCTCTATGTTTAGAGGGAGCCTTCTCTAAAGAATTTAGTAAAGGTAAAAGAAAAAAATATATAATTTTTTGAAGTTTATTTAAGAAGTATATAATGAGACTTATATTTAGGTGGGGTTAACTTAATACCTTATAGTTAATCTCACATGATGAAAATTTAGATTTTATCTATGGATATAGATATAAAATATCGAATCACATTAATAATGTATCCATTTGTGTTTGGATGAGGGATCACATAACATAACAAGGAATTTAATTTTTATGCGAGTATTGAATCATATTAATTTTATATTAACATTTTAGTGTATATATATATATATATATATATATATATATATAAAGTTTTCTCCTACCGGTCTCAATAATTCATGCATCTAAAATGGTGTTCGTCGCCCTCCTCCTACAGACTCTATTTCTCTCCATTGTGCATGTTGTATTCATGAATTAAGATTAGATGGGAGGCAGATGACAGGGAGTGCGGACGTGTGATGCGTCGGGGTTGGGTTGGTGAGATGGTATAAGTGGGGCCACTCCTTGCATGTGGTTACTTACACCTTTCTAAGCTCAAAATTTGACGATCTACCTCGCTTGCACAGGTGCCAAACAATCCACCCATTCACAAGAAAACGAAGCACCATCGCACGTGTGGAATGAGGTGTACCCCCACCCCAACCACGTACCGGGGGAGGTCAGTCACGGTGGGCTCAGCCCACGTGTGGTTTGGTCTCGCACGAGACCGTACCGTTACCTTATCCCTTCCAATCTCGCCGCATCTCTCTTGATCGTTGCGTTGTGCCCAAAACGCCCCTGTGGCCTTTCTTTGGGTTCTGCTCGCCCACCGGTGAATCAATTGTCGATGACCGATACCCAAATGCCCGCTTGACGAAGTAATATAATAATATATTTATTTATTTTATTAGCATCAGTATTTTTTTTTTAAAGTACTCTATGTGGAACAGAGGTTCATGTCTTCATAAATCATGCCTTGGCTCTGATGATTCATTCATTCATTCATTCATCCGGCGGCTGCTAATAGTTGAATTGACTCTGTGTTTGCAACTTGGTCCCAGTAATGACGTAGCTCGTTTTTCTGCACGCATCATTTTTATAGACTAAGCTGACTTATTTCAGCTACATCATTTGTTGTTGATGATTTTACAATAATAAAAATACATGGTTTAACGTCAAGTAGAATGAATAATGACGATGGGGTAAAATATTTTGTTTTCTAGTGCGGAAACTATGTGCTGGGCCAGTGGTTACAAGCACGAGGAAGATATCACATGTGTCCTTTGCTTTGCAGGACTGGCATAGGAACAACAAGGGCAGGGGACAGGAGCAGGTTATGAGCCCCCCCCCCCCCCCCCTATCAATAGAATGAGTTGTTTACATTATCTCATCTTAGGCTGCATTGAGCTGCGCAGAGGTTAACAGCTTACCTGTTAGTCGGTTGACCTGACGCATCTTCCCCTCAATGGTTGACAACTTACCCACTCGGCATCATATTTTATTTATTTTTGGACGAATTTTAGAGAAAAGCCTCTCATTTTTTATTCTTTTTCTTTGAAAGAATATTTTTTATTTTTATTTTTAAATAGTGCTCCTCCTACCAGCACATTCAAAATTAGTGGTGTCCTTTGCACTGGACTGCTTGCATGACCAGATTCTGGGCCAAATTATACTAATTTTTACCTATATTTATAATATTTTTGTGAAAAATATCAAACATATCATCATCCCCCTTTTTTTTTTTTAAAAAAAAACGATGATATGTTAATATGTATTATGTTTAGAGTCGTTGTATTTCAGTTATAATTCCTTTTTTTTTAAGGGTGATCAAAACTTTGAAATCGACATGTAAATTAAATTTTTACATGTTTTTATTTTCATACCAACAAAAAAAACATACCTGAAACTCCACAAATAATGATGGTTAGTTTATATTATTTTTTAAGTCTTTATTCCTTAACTATAATATTTTTTATAGATTTATAAATATTTTTTAAAAAATTATTTATTTATCAAAATAGGTTTCTCACCAAGTTACCAACTTATTGTCAAAAATAAATATTAACTAGAATAAGATAGATAACATAATAATAGATCAACTATAAAATAAAATACCATATTTTTAATGTAAAAAATTCAATATAAAAAAAAATCACGTGATCGTAGTTCACTCAAACTTTTCTATCATCAAATAGGATAATAAATTTATAATAAAACTTCTCCAGAATAACTAAAGGATCATAATAATATCAAGAAGATATATCTTGGTCACCATTGCCATAGCATCATCAATATAGATGGATATCAAAATAAGAAAATATCAAAACTCACTAAGTAGATGTATCATAAAACCATCATAGAAAGGATAAATCATACATCATTACCATTAGGATTGTAAAACTTATTATAAAAATTATTTACATAAAATTTGATTCAAAACTGATAAAATTTTATCATTCCATTCTCTTGCCAAAGATTTCTATCTTTCTCTCTATTTTTCTCTTTGTTACTATGTAGTTTATTTTCACTTTTGGCCGAAGTATCAATCTTCGATTAGGTTTTAACTTTTTTTCTCTTTTTTTTTCAATAAATTAGATTTGAACTAAATATCTAAATATCCAGTCTAAACCCATCCATGGGTTATAATTCTTCCTCTCCAACTTATATGGTGGTTTGTACTAAGCCCGCTCTTTGCCTATATACTTCAAGCTTCTCTATAGGCAAAAACTTTATCAATATATCTATTTTATTCTCATCAGTATTCATCTTTTCTAAGTATAATTCTTTTATCTCAAGCATATCATGAATCCAATAATATGTTAAATCAATATAGTTGGATCTAGAATGGTATATTAAATTCTTGAGGAGGTGAATGACACTATGACTATTATAGTAAACAGTATATCATTCCTGTTTCAAACATAATTCATGTAGAAATTACTATATATTCATCCATAAAACTTCCTTACAAGCTTCAGTAATTACTATATATTCTACTTCTGTGGTTAATAGAGTGACACAATTATATAACTTAAACTGTCAAGAGACTACTCCTGCAAAAGTCATCAAGAACCATTAAGTGAATTTCCTGAAATCAATATCACCTATAATGCATGTATTTGTGTAGCCCTTTAGCATAGGTTTACTAATACCAAAACATAAATACAACCTGGTAGTACATCTTAGATATCTTAATATTCATTTTACTACTGCCCAATGTTCCTTACTAGGATTAGAGAGAAATCGATTGACAACTCCAACTGCATGAGCTATATCCTACCTAGTACAAACTATAGTATACATCAAACTGCCTACTGCAGATAAGTAAGACACTGGACATTTCTTCTTTTTCTTTCTTACTTGTGGGATATTATTTCGAACTCAGCTTAAAATGACTTGCAAGTGAGAATAAACTATTTTGGCCTTATTTATATTGAATCTTTCAAGAACTTTTTTAATATAAGGCTCTTGAGATAACAAAATCTTTTCATTCTTTCTATCATGAAGAATTTTCATGCTAAGTATTTGTCTTACAGATTCTAAGTCTTTCATAGTAAAAGACTTAATTCCCTCTTAAGCTTCTCAATTTTACTAATATCATGGTTAACAATTAGCATATCATCAATATATAATAGGATAATAATAAAATCATCATTTGAAAACTTCTTTATTTTACATACAATGGTTAGATGTGGTTTTATTATACCCTTGGCTCATTATAAAGGAATCAAACTTCTTGTATCACTGTCTAGGTATTTATTTGAGTCTATATAAGCTTTTCTTAAGCTTATACACTAGATTTTCTTTTCCTTTAACTTTGAAATCTTCTGCTTGCTCCATATAAATTTCTTCTTCTAAGTCATCATGTAAAAATGTAGTTTTTACACCAAGTTGCTCAACTTCTAAATTCAAGTGGGCAGTTAAACCAAGAGCAACTCGGATAGAGGATATTTTCACCATAGGAAAAAATATTTTTTCAAAGTTAATACTCCTTTTTTGACTGAATCATTTCATAACTAATCGTGACTTATATCTTTGTTATGAGCTATTATTTTTAGTCTTTAATTTATAAACTCATTTATTTTTTAGAGCTTTCTTCCCTATAGATAACTTTATCAAATCATAAGTATGGTTCTCAAGTAAGGATCTCATCTCTTCTTGAATTGCTTTAACTCACTCATTCTTATGCTTATGTAGAGTAGCTTTTTGGTAAGTTTATGACTCTCCCTCATCAGTAACCATAACATATTCATATGGAAGATATCTTATAGATGGTCTTCACTTTCTTGTGGATCTTCTCAATAGAATCTAATCTAGTAGTGGAAGTGCTTGCTCAGTTTGTTCAGTTAGGTCAACTTCATCAACTGTAGAAGCATCATCACTAATATTGTTACTACTATCTTCTAGTTCATCTCCCCTATGATCATCATGAACTATAGGTGGAGGAATTGAGCTCAAACTCTAAGGAATATAAACAGAGTTATTTTGTTTCTAAACATTATCACCATCTTCAAACAATTGGTCTTCAAGAAACATGATATCTCTGCTTCTAATAATCTTCATATTTACTAGATCCCATAATTTGTACCCAAACTCTTTCAAAGCATTGAGTACCTAGTCTTTAGATTTCAAAGCAAAAGCCTAAACTTTTCTAGAATGATCATCAATAAAAATAACAAAATAAAGAGCACCTTTAAGAGTTCTGCTTTACATATTACAGACATCAATATGAATCAAGTCAATAAATTTAATCTTCTAGATAATGGATAAGTATGAAATATAACTCTGTGTTTTTTCAGCTAAGCAATGATCATAAGATTTAAGAGAGTACCTTGCAACTTTGGTAAGAACTGCTTTTTAGCAAGAGTTTAAAGTCATTTCTCGTTGATATGACTAAGCCTTTTATGTCAAAGATCTATACTTTCATCCTTTCTAATTGCATTAGTCTCTCTTTTGTGTAGCTTAGTCTCCATGACATAAAAAAGGTTATGCTTCTTTCCTCACGCCATAACGAGAAAACCTTTAGTGAGTTTCCATTTAATTTCACTAAAATAGTGTATAAATTTTCTTATAGATATTAAGTTAAGACGAATATATGTAACATGTCTTATATCTTTGAGCATCAATTTGCTCCCAATATTAGTCACCAAGCGAATATCTCCAATACCCATAATTTTAGATGTACCATTCTTTCCCATTTTGACATTACCAAAATCACCAACAGTGTAAGATCTAAAGAATTCATCATGAAAAATAACATGACAAGAAGTACTAGAGTCAATCACCTAATCACTGTCTTGAGTTGCAAGACTAACATATCCATTATCACAAATAATATCAATATCACCTTTAGCAGCGTATTATTATCTTTATTATTTTTTTCTTTCATTTTATTCTCTATTATAGAATCTATACTCCTTTTTCATATGATCTCACCATTGCAGTGAAACACTTGATATCTCTTCTAGACTTGGATCTTCCTCTATAACCATGTAGATTCCTACTATGACTTCTTCCATTGTCTTTTTTGTTTTTCAATTGCAAGTGCACTAGAAAAAGATTCTTCTTGCTCCTTCCTTCTGACATCTTCATTCAACAAACTGTCTTTAATCATATCTATGGTTAGAGTCCCCTCTGGCGTGGAGTTAGAAATTGTCATCACATATGTTTTCCAACTTTCTGGTAAAAATTCGAGTAGTAACAATCCTTGCATCTCATCATCTATATTCATTTTCATACCAACCAGCTTATTTGCAAGACTCTGAAATAAGCTTATGTGCTCAATAATATTCTCATCATCTTTATACTTTAAGTTGACAAGTCTTCTAAAGAGAGAAATTATATTTCCTACTGTCTTCTTTGCAAAAAAATTTTCTAACCTCTGCCAAACAACATCAGATTTCATTATAAATATGCTCATGTAAATTTATATTCATTCATCTTCTAATACAGACAATAGCTTTTTTTATGTTGTATTTCTCATTCTTCATCATCCAATAGTAGAAGGTGTTACTTTAGTTTTGATAGGCTTATACAGATTTTTGCAATAGAGCAAATCTTTTATCATCTGCCTTAAGTAGAATAATGTGATGAGTTCAATTTAATCATACCATCTGACTCTTCCATTTCAATCACACAAGAAAAATTGTATAAAATAACATGTGCTTTGATATCACTTGTTAGGAAAAACTATTGAATGTGGAATAATATTTTTTCTTCTTTGTGTATCAAAATGGATTTCTCACCAAATTACCAACTTGTTGTCAAAAATAAATATTAATTTGAATAAGATATACGGCATAATAATAGAACAACACATTAGATTTTTCACGTTTTTCATATTAAGAATCTAATGTCTGATTGATCTATTATTATGTTGTGTATGTTATTTTGATTAATATTTATTTTTAATAATAAATTAGTAATTTGGTGAGAAATTTATTTTGATTTAGTATTTAATAGTTTTTCCCAATATATACTGATTGAAAAATATATATATTATTTATTTTCCAAACAACACTATATATATATATATATATATATATATATATATATATATATATATATATATATATATATTTCTTCTAATATATCTATTGATAACTAACCCCATCAGTTTTTAGTGCTAGTTTAGGAAGGAACAAAAAAAAAAAAAAAAAGATATACTGGAAACCACAAGAACTACACATCACTGATGATAGAACAAGAGAATTCCTTGTAATTTCTGAGTGATTATATCATCATAAATGATGGTGTCCTGTCTGTGTTTGAGGAAACCTATTTGGAATCAATCATCATGCATGCAATGTCAAGGCGGCAGCACTCGTGGCCACCTTAACCAACACCTGTACGACCACAACATCGCCATCCTCCATCAGAGTTACCACATTCCAGCGATCATCCACTATTCATGGATGTCACAGCCTCCAACCTTTCCCTTCTTCAAACCTACTCCTCTATGAGTTGTTGAGCAACATGCTAGTCGGTGAACTCCACTGGATTTCAACACCCACCTCCTTCCAAACATTGTTCCCGAACAAAGAGAAGGTTCCATCCACCTCTCATGGTGCGGTCACAAGCCACAGCAAAAATCCACAGAATAGAAGGAGAGAGGTGGGAGGGTGGGAGAAGAAAGAGATCCACCACGGATGATTAGTTTTTCTTTTGGGAAAGAGGGATGCCAAAAAGGCGGACTCGGGAGCATCATCCCGAGTTGGAGACTGAGAGGCAACGACGAGGAAAGGAAGGAAACGAAAGACACAGAAATAATTTCTTTATCCAACGAGGAGGAAAGGAGCAAATAACCCCTTAATTTCTTTATTGCCTTGTCTCCTTTTGGTTTCTTTGCGGCTCCCTGCTCCTCCTCCATTCTCTCTCTCCCTCTCTCCCTCCTTCCCCTCAAACCCTCTGTATCTTGCTAAACCTCTGCTTGAATCCATAATCAATTCTCCACAAGATTGCTCGAGATAGGTGCCCTTGAAAGATACCACTTTTCTCTTCTTTGGGTTTCTCTTTCTTTGAAGGATTTGATTTTTTTCTTTTTTCTTTTTTTAAAATCTTAGTTTGATGAGGGTTTTATCTACGGATTCTTGATTTTGGAGGTTCCGCCAAACCTGGGCTGCTCTCAAAATCTGATTTTTCATCTGTACCGCTCGTGTTTCGGCGATGGCCTTCTTCATCAGTATGTTTTGGTTCTTCTTCTTCTCTTCTTCTTCTTTGTTAATGGCAGCAGAGTAGTCGAAATTCCTCCTTTGCTGCTCGCAGAGGTCTCTGTTCCCGTTGCCAAACACCCTCGGAGTGAAGGTTCGCGAAGCTGAGGCGGAAGAGGAGCAACGATTCTGAAAAAGGAGTTTCCTCTGTTCCATTCTCGGAGTCTCGAACAATGGAAATGTGCAGCTTTGCCTGCCGCTTCCTCTTCTTCTTGATGTTGTGTTCAAATGCTTTTCCTGTTTTCTTGGCGACACCAGAGGAGGTCTCCGCTTTGATGCATTTCAAGCGCTCGTCGATCGACTCCGATCCCAAGGGCTTCTTGCAGAACTGGAACGTTGGTGGTTCTAATTCGAGAAGCAACCCGTGTTTGTGGACGGGGGTTGTCTGCTCAGCGGCGGACGGCCGAGTTGGCAGCCTAAATCTCGGCAACATGGGCCTCACTGGCCGCCTTAACCTCGAGCATCTCATGGCGCTTCCGAGACTCCGCGACCTCGACCTCCACGGGAACTTCTTTTACGGTAACCTCTCTTACAGCAGCACGGCATCCTCTCTTCTCTGCGGCTTCGAGACGGTGGACTTATCGTCAAACAGCTTCAACGAGACTATCCCTTCCGAGTTCTTGACCTCTTGCCCGCGTTTGGTTTCTCTCAATCTGTCGAGGAACTCGATCCCCGGAGGCATCTTCCCCTTCGGGGCTTCGGTCCGGCACATCGACTTGTCTCGCAATCGGATATCGGACCACGGGCTGCTCAACTATTCTCTCTCGAGCTGCAGCGGCCTCAACTATCTCAACTTCTCTGATAACAAGCTCGCCGGTAAGCTGGGCGACATGCCGCCCTGCACCAACCTCACCATCCTCGACCTCTCATACAACCATCTTTCTGGGGACTTCTCAGGCGTCGACTTTGGGGTCTGCGGCAGTATTACAGTGCTCGACTTGTCTTACAATGGACTCAATGGCACTGCGCTGCCCCTGAGCTTGGCCAACTGCCGGCAGCTCGAGGAGCTCAACCTCTCGGGCAACAAATTCACCAGCAAGATCCCATCTTTTTGGAAGAACTTCTCAAATTTGCAGCGTTTGTCTTTGGCACACAGTAGGTTTTCCGGCGAAATTTCGCCCGAGTTGGGTGACACATGTGGGACTCTGGTGGAGCTCAACCTTGCTGGGAATAGCCTCTCCGGTGGCCTGCCATCGACGTTCATCTCATGCTCTTTGCTGCAGACTTTGGACCTCCGGGAAAACCAACTCTCGGGTGATTTCATCGAGCAAGTCGTCAGTGCTCTGCCTGCTCTGAGATATCTCCAGCTTCCGTTCAACAATATCAGTGGCCCTGTTCCATTCCCGGCACTGGGCGGTTGTCCACTGCTTGAAGTTATTGATCTCGGTTCCAATGAGCTCACTGGTGAAATCCCCACAGGGATATGCTCTTATCTTCCCAACCTTCAGAGGATCCTGCTGCCCAACAATTTCCTCTCAGGAACTGTGCCTTCAGATCTTGGGAACTGTACTAATCTTCGGACCCTCGATCTTAGCTTCAACGAATTGAGCGATTCGATTCCCCCTGAGATCTGGTCACTGCCCAAGCTTGTGGATTTGGTGATCTGGGCTAACAATCTCTCTGGCGAGATACCAGAAAGCCTATGTTCAAGCAGCACCAGCTTGGAGACACTAATTCTCAGCCACAACATGATCACCGGTGGCATCCCATCATCACTTACCAAGTGTGTGAATCTTATATGGGTTTCGCTCTCTGGAAACCGCCTCACCGGCAGGATCCCGAGCGATATAGGAAACCTACAGAGCCTTGCGATTCTCCAACTGGGCAACAACATGCTTTCAGGGGAAATACCACTGGAGCTTGGTAGCTGTCGGAATCTCATATGGCTTGACCTTGCTAGCAATGAACTTAGCGGCCCCATTCCCACATCACTGGCATCACAAACTGGACTTATAGTCCCTGGCATCGTCTCAGGGAAGCAGTTTGCATTCTTGAGAAATGAGGCTGGGAACATATGTCCGGGTGCTGGGGTGCTCTTTGAATTTGAGGACATTCGACCTGAGAGACTGGCAAACTTCAGTTTGGTGCATTCTTGCCCTGCCACTAGAATATACACCGGAACAACAGTTTATACTTTTCCGAGCAATGGAAGTATGATCTACCTAGACCTCTCCTACAATTCGCTCTCAGGGATGATCCCAAATAACTTTGGGCCGATGGACTATCTTCAAGTTCTCAACGTGGGGCACAATGAGCTTACGGGGACCATACCTGAGACTTTTGGTGGTTTAAGAATGATCGGCGTGCTTGATCTCTCCCACAACCATCTCACTGGGAACATTCCTGGAGGGCTGGGAACCCTCACGTTCCTAAGTGACTTGGATGTCTCAAACAACAATTTAACCGGTCCGATTCCAACCACAGGTCAGCTTACAACATTTCCGGCATCACGCTATGAGAACAATTCAGGCCTTTGTGGTCTTCCCTTGCGTCCCTGCACAGTCAAAGCCAGTAACCATGACTTACGTTATTCTGTTGGGAGGAGGAGATTCTTTGGTGGTAGCATTCTCATTGGCGTTCTTCTGTCCGTGCTCATTGTGCTCTCGCTTATTCTAGGTCTCTACAAGATGAAGAAACACCAGAAGAATGATGAGTTGAGGGTTGGTTATGTCTCGAGTCTCCCCACCTCAGGTACTGCTAGTTGGAAACTGTCTGGTGTTCTCGAACCTCTCAGCATCAACGTCGCCATATTCGAGAAGCCATTAAGGAAGCTAACATTTGCTCACCTCCTCGAGGCCACCAATGGCTTCAGTGCTGATAGCTTAATTGGTTCTGGTGGGTTCGGGGAGGTCTATAAGGCTCGGCTCAATGATGGATGCACAGTGGCAATCAAGAAGCTGATACATGTCACCGGCCAGGGAGATCGGGAGTTCACTGCTGAAATGGAGACCATCGGCAAAATCAAGCACCGCAACCTCGTACCTCTGCTAGGCTACTGCAAGATTGGTGAAGAGAGGCTTTTAGTCTATGAGTACATGAAATTTGGAAGCTTAGATATGGTTCTTCATGATAAGAGCAAAGGTGGAGCCACCAAGCTAGATTGGGCAGCAAGGAAGAAAATTGCAATTGGGTCAGCAAGGGGGATCGCGTTCCTTCACCATAGTTGCATACCTCACATCATACACAGGGACATGAAGTCCAGCAATGTGCTCTTAGATGAGAACTTGGAGGGCCGGGTATCAGATTTTGGGATGGCAAGACTAATGAATGCTCTTGACACCCATCTCAGTGTGAGCACGCTTGCTGGCACACCAGGCTATGTGCCACCCGAATACTACCAGAGCTTTAGGTGCACGACGAAGGGGGATGTGTACAGCTACGGAGTGGTGCTTTTGGAGCTCCTGTCGGGGAAGAAACCCATTGATCCGTCGGAGTTTGGTGACAATAACCTTGTTGGCTGGGCTAAGCAGTTGGTGAAGGAGAACAGATGCAGCGAGATTTTTGACCCTGATTTGATGGGGATGAAGTCAGGGGAGGCTGAGTTGTACCAGTATTTGAAGATTGCCTGCGAGTGTTTAGATGATCGACCGCTTCATAGGCCAACAATGATTCAGGTCATGGCCATGTTCAAAGATCTTCAGGTTGACACCGACAGTGATTTTGTTGATGGGTTTTCCATTGGACTAACCATCATCGATAGTAATTCAGGAGCAAAAGCACCTTAATTATTCTACATCAGGTCACAGTCGCGCAAGTTTTGTTCCGACAAAGATGGTGTGGCGACTATCTTTGATATTCCAGCCCCAGAATTTTAAATTACTGTAAATACCACAAGAATGTTTGGTTAGGCAGAAGTAGAAGAGCATAGATGGATTTAGAAAACAGGCTTGGCTTAGGACAAAAGAGAATGGAAGAAAAGAAGAAGAAGAAGAAGAAGAAGAAGAAGAAGAAGAAAGCATATCGGCAGGCGTTGCTGAGCTCAGGTCAGTATACTTTTTTTGTTTTCCTGTCAAAATGTATCAAACCACAGTTCTCTGCCTGCCTGCCATAAACCTACTCAGGTCTATCATTTACATTGGTGCTATTCATTTCATAGCACGGAACAGGTCTCACTCACTATGGCTGAAGAGAAAAATCCCCAAAAAGAATGCAGGATTTCTTTTCTCTTTTCTTTTTTCACTTTAAAAAAATTTGTTAGAGGTGGCAACTAATTGAATGCTTGTATTTGGTTACATCAGAGTCTGTGTCTATTTGCCTGGATTGAAAATGTGCTAATGGCACTGTAGTTTTCTTTCAAAAAGATGAGTAATGGACAACATAAACATTTTTCCTACAAAGCGGGAAACCTTTGAAATTAACAAAAAAGATTAAGGAGAACTTTGTGTAAAGGGTGAAGCTCCTATCAAAGCTTTGTAAGTGAGTGCAACGGCATTCGGCTTTACTATTCGTCATTTTCTTTTTTTTTTTTGTTTTTTTTTTGTTTTAATCTCTGCAAGTTGGGAGACAAACAGAGTCTCGATATGATGTAATATTTCTCTTGTCATAGCCGTCCTCGAAGTAGAAGGTTGAGGGTGTGAGGTCGTATCCGGAAGCTTTGACCGACCTACTTACTTGACTGCTGTTCGAGGCAACAACTACTTTTCTGGGCCAGCCATCCATCCATCCATCCGGCGATGAATCGGACGGTGGGTTAGCTATTTCCATGGTCCAAAGTCGGCATCAATGTCAGTCGGTCAACAACTATGAATCAGACCACAATCCTGGATGAGGATTGAAAGGTAAGTTTTGTCGAAATGTTTGAGGTTGGATGGGACGTGCTATTTCGGCATTTCTGACTTGATTCTGTCTATTTATTTAATTCGTTTTTGTTGGACTCGCTGCATCGTTGTGACTTTCTGCAAATTTTGTGTTTTGTGTTTGGTCTTTGGACTCGAGTGAAAGAGCAATGTACACGCAAGTATTCATCTAAGTTGACTACAAACTCACTTACCAAGAATTCAATATCTCATTCCATTTATATATATATATATATATATATATATATATCTATCACCACTAGTAAAAAGTTTTATCAGATCACCGTAATCATAAGATCCTTAATCAAAAACTCATTTTCACCATTTATTTATAAAAAAATTTGATTCACATTTATGTAATCCCTTAAAAATCATAAATTCAAATAACTTTGATCTCAAGTGGAACGCTCGATCCCTTCTTAAGTAGATATGATAATAAATTAATTAAAAAGAAGTTTTAAACCTAAACAAACTCTTTTAAGCAAGGAAATAAATAAAATTAAATTAATCAGATTAATTTCGAGTTTTTTTTTATTAGAGTCTGAAGACTCTCCCCCTTTTAATTAATATCATATAAAGTTTATATTTTTATATACAGATGAAATATAACTTTTTTTTTAGATTAAGTCAAAATTTTAATTTAAAGTCAATGATTTTTCATATTTTAATTCATGAAAAATAGTTTTATAATTTTATAAATTATGTTTATGCCTTATTTAAATTATTATGCAAGTATAAAATATAGATCCCTTTATTTGGAATTTCTGATCAGTTAATAAGATTTATTATAAAGATGCAAAAAAAAAAAAAAGAAAACACCCCCTGAAACTAAAATTGATCTAAACTCGAGTCTGACCTGAGTCTGACCGGTCATCGGGTTCGAAAAGGCTCGGCCAACCGACGACCTACAGCGCGGCCTAGCTTTGTAGCCCAGCCTGTCCCCACCCCCCCCCTCCTCTTTTTTTTTTTTTATAACTTCCCCTCTGCACGTGCTGAGCACGTAAGTTCACTCTGCCCAACAAGGTAACTGAGCCAGCCCGACCAAAATCCAATCCCATGTTAGTTCCTACCGAGTTCCAAAGAGCTTATGATTTTGAGGTCGTTCTTAGTTTATCTCTCACAAGACTATAATTTGTTTTGGTCTTATCTACCTATATTGAAGTGTTTAATAGGGTTTTGGCACTTGAAAACTATGTTAAATGACATAGACTATAATTTGTTTTGGTCTTATCGACCTATATTGAAGTATTTAATAGGGCATTGGCACTTAAAAACTATGTTAAATGGAAGATGGAAGATCATTGGCACTTAAAAACTATGTTAAATAAAATAGCTTGAGGACCGAAAATAATATCTACATTTGCACCCTTTGGAAATGGAAGATCATCCTATGGGCTTAGGGTTGTAATGTGTTAGCAATAGTAGGGAGCTCCGACTAGTCAAATCATCGTGATGTATTATTTTTTACGAAAAAACCGATCATATATCAGCATGTCTTATTGGTCAATGAGGTAACTTTTATTATTAGTAGCTAGAGCATACGCTTAAGGATTATTTACGAAAAAGATAACGTAAGGATTTGGACAACACTAGTCAAGACAAGGAGGAGAACAGACTTGAGTATATGTTCTCGCTTAGTGGGCCAATGAGATTATACATTGACTATAAACAACTCAATCAAGTCGTCAGCAAGAATAAATAGCCCATTACATGATTTATTTGATCAACTTCACTTCAGAACACTTGAATATATTTAAAATTTGACATAAGATGCAGGTATCATCAATTAATTATAATGAAATAAGATATATAGTATTGATAAATTTGATAGGAGCATTAAAAAAAAAAAACATGCACAGCTAAAAAAACAAAAGAGTCTCTTATGTTTATCAAATCATATTGCCATTATTAATGAGCAAAAAATCATAAAAAAATCTATCCATTGTGTATTAGGTATTTTATGTAGAGAGAACATATATTTTTAAAAAATCAGATCCAAAGGAGATGATGAAAGAGGTCAGATGTCCTCCTCTCTAATGGTGATTTACACAGTAAATCGATACAACGATACCCCTCCCTTTACAGTACAAATCATTGTAGTCTCCGGGCACTATCTCACAGTAATAATCAAGAAGGGTCCACCCCTTCTTGATGCCCTCTTGCACCACCACCAGAGTTGTCAACTAAAGAGGAAAGGGAGGTTAGAAGGAGAATAGGAGGGATTGCCAGAGAGAGCTCTGTCCTATAAGCCCTATGACCCTTTCCTATTTATAGAGGTGCATCACAATTTAACTCTAATGGATTTTACCCTAAGTTCAACTTTAATGGATCCTACCATATTAGATACTAGATTTCTATCAAACTACCCAGGTTTCTTAGATTAATGGATCTCTATTAAATAATATCTTATTAGCTCTTATTAGATCTCATCCATAGGATCCAATAAAATAAGGGTTTATTGGATATCAAATAAAATAGCGGCTCCGTGAATATCTCATATTTAAACTTCCACTCATTGTAACAGCGGCCACATGTATGTGACCCTCTAGACCCAATACTGAGTTGGCCGTGAGTTACATATGTTAGAACTACTTCTGACTCAATAAATTATTATCCCATAATAATTCACTCAACTTAATCACTACGGATGTACTAGGCACTACAACATAGACCCTAGATGGTATAGGGGAATTTAATCCATTGGATTTGTTTGTCCTCAATTACCATATATCTATAATCCCTCATCCATCCAATATTTCAAAGATCGTATATCGAGCATGATACTGTCAAATCTCATACGAAATTCATCTGAGTCTTGTTCAAATCATATTCTTTCGAAGAACTTCTTTTTCAATCCAAACGACCCCGGCTAAGGATTTGACTGAGCGAGAGTATACAAGATATTCCTCTCGTGATACCAAGAGTGGGACGATCTTATATTGACATTTAATTACCTTCGTAAGATTGTTTATTAATCTCAATAACTGGTTATACAAAATCTGAAACTTTCAGGCCTTTGTAAGTCTGATGTCAAAGAAAAAAGTACTCAAATAAGATATCATTCGTGTCTCAGGTCTAAGAACTAGATATATAACTGGGACTACAGAATCACTATCTGACGTCATATATCATTAATCATCCAATATTCTATAAGCGAATTAATTAGTGAACTCATTCCCTAATGAGTACTGCACTATATCACTAATGTCCCCACTTAAGAAATTATGAGACCAACTACCTCTGTCATATATATGGATATATAATATATCAATTTGTCTGGTTATTTCGATGTCCCTCTTGAGTAACATATAACCGAGATTGTTTGAGATATGTGCTTAAAGGTGAATCAGTCTTATTATTATGATCTCACTATCATCTGATTTTCATTATATAAAACTAAGTATATCACAATATATATATAATATATAATATGATAAAATATAAATAATAATAATTATATAAAAGATTATGCAGTATGTAAACCAACATATATAAGACTATTTCAAATGAGATATGTCTATTATGAGTTTTTTAGGGATGCCTTTTGGGTTTAATGCATTGATTGCTTTCATGCATCTTATGAACAGAGTCTTCACTCCTAGACAAATTTATGGTTATATTTATTGATAATAGTATGATTTACTCGAAGTGTAAGGTGGAGCATGAGTAATATCTTAAGATGGTCTTAGGGATTCTAACACATAAGAAATATATGCTAAGTTGAAGAAGTTTAACTTATGGTTCAACGAGATTATATTTCTCGGGCATGTGATATCTATGGGTGTTTCTATTGATGCTCAAAATTTTGAAGTTGTTAATTTGAAAGTAACCTTAGTGAATATTTTAGAGATCAGGAACTTTATCAGATTGATGTATTATTATAGAATATTTATCAAAGGATTTTCAAAATTAAAAACTCTCTTGATGAGATTGACTAAAAAAAAAACAAAGCTTATTTGTGATAATAAATGTGAACTAAGTTTTGAGGAATTAAAAAGAATGTTGATTAGTTAGTTTGGAGGTTTCCTTTAAAGAAAGATTTGTGATTTATAATGATGCATCTATTAGAAGATTCAAATATATATGTTTAACTTAGAATGAGATTCTAGTGGCTTGGGCAAATAGACAATTGATGACTTATGAAAAGAATTATCTCACATATGATCTGGAGTTAATAGTCATTATTTTTGCTTTAAAAATACAAAGATATTATTATAATGGAAAAAGTTTTGATATTTTATTAATCATAATAGTCTCAAATATGTAAACATAAAAACAATTGGATATGAGGCAATGTGGATGGATAGATTTATTAAAAGTTATGATTTTAATATTAATTATCCTTATTAAAAATCTAATATGATAGTTGATGCTTTGAATATGAAATCATCTAGTCATATGGTCGATTTAAGATATTTTTTTATTTCAGAGTTGGCAGATTTAAAATATAAATTATTGACTAAAACACCTTTTTTTTTGGCTTATATGATGGCAAAATCATTCTTAGTGGAAAGAATTAAATATAGTAAAAAAAAGATGAATACCTCTAAACCATACCAAAAGAAATTAATCAAGACTCAAGGATGATAGATGATGGATCTATCAAGTTTCAACCATGATTATGGCTTTCTGAAAATCATCTTATCTCGTGAAGATATAATTATTAGAAAAAATATATAGATCAAGATTTACTATTTACCCTAGAGTAACAAGATATATCAAAATTTATGATATAGATATAGTGAAGATATATGAAAGAAAATATTTAAATTTGTGTCCAAGTGCCTAGTGTGCCAACAAGTGATTGCTGAACACTAAATACCTACCGGCAAGATATAGAGGATGTTTGTTCCAAAAATGAAAATGAGAGTAGTTGATTGTAGACTATGTTTCAAGATTACTTAATAGGTATAATTTTATTTGGGTGATTATTGATAAATATGTATTTTTTCTTTATATTAATAAAGGATATTCATTTGATAAATTAACAAAGTTGTATATCAAGGAGATTATTCTTCTACATAAAGTTATACTAAGTATTATGTTTGATAGGGATTCTAAGTTTATATTGAAGTCTTGGAAAAGCTTAAAAATGATTTTGAGACTTGATTAAATTTAGTATGATTTTTCACCCTTAGATAGATAGCTAACTTGAAAAAATAATTCAAACCTTAGAGGATCTTCTTAGGGCTTATGCTTTGGACCTTGGTGATAAATGGGATAAGCGTGTTCATTTGATCAAATTTGCTTATAATAATAATTATCATTCTAGTTTTTATATAATCTCTTTGAGTCTCGTTATATTTACTGGGATTAGGTTGGACAAAAAAATCTCTTTGACCATAATCAATTCAAAGGGATATTAAAATTATAAAAAGAGTTCGTCACGTTTGTTAGCTCAGAATACAAAAGAATTATGTTAATTTAACGAGAAGGGATTTAGAATATTAAATTAGAAATTTTCTACACTAAGGGTATTATAATATTTAATCAAAATAGCATCTTAGCTCCTAGATCTTCTACTCGAGCTCCCTTATAGTACATAAATACTAGATCAACCTTGATACCAAATATTATGACTCTGTGAGACTAATCAGAGTATTACAATTTTTCTCACTCAAGGGTTCATCATCCTCGTCAAGGTCCAAACAAAACCCATATTAAACTTTAGCATAGTATATGTAAAGCATAGCCTAGTGGTGACTCTATGTCATCAATGTTGAATCTTAGATTTTGATGATGAAATCAATTAATGGGTTATTCATCTAACAAAGTTATTAGAGTTGATTGATGTAGAATTAATTATGACAAAAAAATTATTACAATTAGAAGTTTGGCTAGAATCAAGTCTAAGCATCGGGTCGAGGTTTAGATGATGTGGTTGGGAACTCGCCAGGAGTACATCGGGAGCTCGCCGAGGGTATCAGGAGTTGGCCAGAAGGGCACAAAAAAGTTCGCTGAAAGAAGATCGAGACTTACTAGAAGATTATCGGGGGTAGTCAAAAGGATTGCCGAGAGTTGGGAATGTCTTGAAATGGATTTGTAGCCATATTGATTATAATTAATTAAGTTATAGTTAGCAACGTGCAGGTCTAACTATGACATGAGCAATTGAGTTACAACCAGATGATAGGCCTAGATTAAGCTTGGGCATCAGGTTGGGTTCGGACGATGCAGTGGGACCTCACCGGAAGTTCGCTAGGAGATTCACTGAAGGGACTAGGAATCTCGTTATGAACACGCCGGGAGATCGATAGAAGAAGATCAGAAGACTCGCCGTAAGAATGCTAAAGGTTACCAGATTGGCGGGAGTTAGGTCTTGGTTTTGCTAGTTACAAGTGCCTTGCAAGCCAATCATGCGAGTGATGGCACGTGTGACACTGCATAATCTTTTTGCTTATGATTAATATTGACATATTCTCACATTATATTATATGTAGCATATATATTGTGATGTCCTTGGTTCTGTGCAATGGGAATCAGATCGTGATAAGATCACAATAATGAGATCGATTCATCTTTAAACACGGATCCTAAATAATCCTGATCATAGGTTATTCGAGAGGGACATCGAGATAGCCGGATAGACTGGTGTACTATATACCCGTCCATATGATGGAGGTGGCTGGTCTTATAGCCACTTGTGTGGAGACAATAAGGATATAGTACATGTGCTTATTGGAGAATGAGTTTACTAATTGATCTGCTTATGGAATGCTGTATGGTTAATGATACCTAATGTCAGACAGTGAATCTATAGTCCCAGTTGTGTATCTGGTCCTTGGACTTGAGACACCAAGGATGCCTTGTATGAGTTTGATCTGCTTATGGAATGCTGTATGGTTAATGATACCTAATGTCAGACAGTGAATCTATAGTCCCAGTTGTGTATCTGGTCCTTGGACTTGAGACACCAAGGATGCCTTGTATGAGTACTCCTTTCTTTGACGCCAGACTTACAGGTTTGGAAAGCTCTAGATATGGTATAGCTGGTTATCGGGATTGGTAGCCAACCTTACGAAGGCAATTGAGTGTCAATAGAGGATCATCCACTCTCGGTATCACGAGAGGAATATCCCATATGTGCTTGCTTAGACAAATCTCTGGCCAAGGTCATTTGGATTAAGAAAGAAGGAGTTCTCTGGTAGAATCCAATTAGAGGAAGACAAACTGATTCCGTATGTGACCTGATAGTACCATATCCAATATATGGTCTCTGGGATATTAGTTGGATGAGGGAATATAGATACATGGTAACTGTGGACAGACAGGTCCGATGGATTCGATCCCCCTATACCGTCTGGGGACTATTGCATAGTGGCCTAGTATATCCATAGTCGATGAGTCGAGTGAATTATTATGAAGATAATAATTCATTATATCAGAAGGATTTCTGATGGGAGTAACTCATGGCCAGCTTGGTATCGGGCCTAGAGGGTCACACACATATGGTGGATGCTTTAGCGAATAAAGGATTGGATAGAGATCTAATTAGCCCCTATTCTCATTAGACGAGATCCTATACTGATGGGCTCCTTGATTAAGGCCCAATTAGAGGCCTAAGGAGATTATTGGATAGAGATCCAATAATACAATGTTAGTGGGTAATTGAATGGAGATCCAATACCCACTAAGGCAGATGCCCTAGGGTTTTTTGGTGACTCTCTATAAATAGGAGGGGAGACTCTTAGTTGATAGACTGTAACTTTTGCCACCACCTCATATTCTCCTCCCTCCCTCTGAGCAAGAGTTGCAAGATCAGATTGGAGAAGTTTTGCTGTAGAGATCCATTGTGTGGATACCGCTAGAGAGGAGGACGCTTGACCTCCTTCATCTTCTCCATCCGAATCTAGAATACAGGGATATACGATCTCCCTAAGTAAAATCAATCTCTCACATATCACGGTTTTATCGGTTTTTATGTTTTTCTCATGACCCCAATCTTTTGTATGACGATTTGATCTACGTGGGAAACCAGTTTTTGTTTTGATTTCCGCTGTGCATGTGATGCTCCCACTGTAGGTTTCCCAACAGTGGTATCAGAGCTAAGGTTTTCATGTAAAAGATTGGTTTTAAACTACGTGTGATGAGATTGAATCGTGTAGAATTGTTCTACGTGTTCTTGCTGCATTTTCGTAATGAAGGAAGCCTGAGGGGCATGGCTACGGCCTTGCAAGGACCACAAGGGGAGGCCTGCAAGGCCCCCGCAAAGGCGGTTTTGTGACTAGGCCCCTACAAGGCGACCACCGCGTAGTCCCGCGGCATGACCAATCGTGGCTAGCCCGCAGCTGCCAGCCCTGCAAGGGCTTCGCGACGTGACCGCAAGGCACCCAAGCAGGTGGCGAAGGCCGCAGGTAGCCTCCCACTACTGCAAGGGCGGCTGGTAGGAGTGGGCGGCCGTGGCCACGTGAGGTGCCCGGCGGCGCTTCGCAGGGCATCTGCCCATTGACAACGCACCGCCACCTCGCAGGCAACAGCTGGCGACACACAAAGGGGCAAGGAGAGGGCTAAGGCATTCTTTTAGGAAAAAGGATGATCCTGCCCCTTTGATTTTTTAAAATTTTGAGGACTGTCCTCATGTGTAGAATTTTAAAAATACCCTCAATAATTCTAAAAATTTTAAGGACTGTCCTCTTATCCAAAATTATAAAAATACCCTTGATAATTCTAAAAATTCTGAGCATGTTCTGATTTCTAAAAAAATAATTAATTAAATAGTTTAATTAATTATTATATATATCTAGTAATCCTACATATGATGTGATGTACATATGATGTGATGTACATATGATGTACGATGTGGATGGATGATCATGAGCTATGTGTTGTGATGTGTGTAATTGTGATTAATTATTATTATTATTGGGGCTTGTGTGTCTCTGTTTTTCTCATTTTTGTCGGGTCTGCGTGCCTGTGATTATTTATAATTATATGGAGAGGCGCGTCTGGAGCGTGGAGATGATAGCGGGGCCTATGATGCCGTGGTGGGAGATTACGACGCATGGTGATACGACGATCCGACTGAATCGATGATGACGAGATTAACAATCACAAGGCATGAAGATGCATCGATACATACATAGATCCTATTATGAGTGATTAGGCCCATTGGCTTGAGCTTAATCATATTAGGTGATGACTCATGATCATCCGGTGTGGCTTGCATGTGTGATGTGTTATACACCTACTAGATATATGTATATATATATTTACATATGATGTAGATATATATTAAATATGTATGTGTGTGACACGACATATTAGGAGACTGATAGAAAATAAAAACCCCTCCTACGATAATATTAAGTCGGTAAATATGAGGCAATAAGATTGACCCATATGACCTTCCATCATTATAGGAAGAAATTGAATCACGATATAGGTTGAGTCCCTCGAGGCTCACCTATCTACATGATCGAGTTTTTACCTACGACATAGAGATGTCACCAGTGACCTGAGGACATGGTATGCTTGGTCGAGTCCCTCGATGATATATCATCAAATCAGACTCATCTTGTAATGATGGTGATGACTTAACTGAATATCATGGTTGGTCGAGTCCCTCGAGACCATGATAATTCGAAGGTCGAATGTGATGGGAATCACAAGGAGTTGTGATTAGCAAGAGTTGCCTACCTTTCGCGCTTAGTGTAATTGGTCAAGTCCTTCGAGGTTGCACTAAGACACCAATTGGATCCCGATCCCCAGTAGGAGTCTGCCGGAGACTTCCGTCTCACGTGTCATGGGTGTCGCATGATTCGCTAAGAAAATAGTGAGAGCATATTAAGATAGAAGTCCATATCTTAATTAGTATATTCTGTAAAATCTGCATGTTATTTATTTTTGTTATATCCTATTTTGTCAGAAATATGTCGCTCACAAACCCTCTACGTGGCATACTTAATGCCAACCGCCTCACTGGTCCAAACTATACAGATTGGTTCCGTAATTTGAGAATTATTTTCACGACGGAGAAAATCGCATACGTCCTTGATATAATCATGCCCACACCGGAAGAAGAGGCAAGGGAGGATGAGATCGCTCGCTATGTGAAGTACATAGATGATTCCATGTTAGCAAAATGTTACATGTTGGCCTCCATGACTCTTGAGTTACAAAGACAACATGAGAGCATGGATGCAGATTCTATCCTTCTTCATCTTCGCTAGCTGTTTGAGAAACAGGGAAGAACTCAAAGATATGAGATATCTAAAAAATTCTTCCAAGCTAGGATGACAGAAGGGACATCGGTTGAGAACCATATCCTAAAGATGATAGAGTGGATCGAGAAACTCACAGGTCTAGGAATAGTCCTAGAGGATAATCTGTACGTTGATCTTATACTTCAGTCCATACTAGATTCCTTTTCTCACTTCATCATGAATTTTAACATGAGCAAGTTTGAGGTGACTCTCCCTGAGCTCCTCAATATATTGAAGTAAGCTGAGAGTGCCATTAAGAAGGAGAAGCTAGTTCTCTATATTGGTGAGACCAAAAAGAAAAGGAAGGCCAACAAGATCCTCAAGAAGGGTAAGGGAAAGAAAGACCAGGTAAGGCAAAGGTTGCCAAGAAATACTTGGCAAAGGACAAAGAACAATGCTTCCACTGTGGCCAAGATGAGCACTGGAAGAGGAACTGTAAGAACTACCTTGCAAATAAGGCGAAACAGAAGCTTAGAGAAGCTTTAAGTATATTCATAATCAGTCTCCACTTGTCAAATTTTCATGATAACACATGGGTATTGGATATCGAGAGTGTTTATCATATCTGTAATTTATTGCAGGTTTTGGCAAGACCTAGGAGATTGGCTAAAGGCGAAATGAACCTCAAGATGGACAATGGAGCAAGAGTTGCTACAATTGCTATTGGAGAGGTCACTCTACATCTGCCTAGTAGGGCTATTATTACATTAGATGTATGCTATTTTGTTCCCTCTATTATCAAAAATATTATTTATATCTCTTGTTTAACAATTAGTGGATATAAATTAGTTGAGAATAATAGTTGTTCAATAATTATGGATGATATGATCATCACTAGAGGGATACTAATAAATGGCTTATATGTGTTAGACATTTTTCCACATATCATGAATATAAATATGTCTAAAAGAAAAAGAGATGAGATGAATAATGCATACCTATGATATTGTAGGCTAGGTCATATACATGAGGGAAGGATTCAAAAGTTGCTGAAAGATTGAGAAGGACTAAGGATCTTTTACCGGTATATGAAGGAAGTAGCATCCAGGTTAAGGGCTACATAGACTCGAGTTTTCAGTCCGACATTGATGATAGCAAGTCAAATTTAAGGTATATTTTCACTACGAATGGAGGAGCAGTAAGCTGGAAGAGTTCCAAGCAAGATACTACTGTCGAATCGACCACAGAGGCGGAATACATTGCTGCAGCAGAAGCAGCAAAGGAAGGAGTGTGGATGAAGAAGTTTATCAAGGATTTAGGAGTTATACCAAGCAGCGTGGAGCTGACTCCCATATATTGTGACAGCAACAGGGTGATAACTCTAGCAAGGGAGCCTAGGTCTCATCAGAATTGTTCTGAAGATATTCCATATGATTAGAGCGATCATAACCCGTAAAGATATAACAATGGGAAGAGTTTCATTTGAAGATAACATTGCAGATCTACTGACGAAGCCGCTGGCTCAGATTGTAGTTAAGAGTCATAGGGGTTTGATGGGGATCAGACACATAGGTGATTGGCTTTAGGTCAAGTGGGAGATTATTAGTTACAGGTGCCCTGCAAGCCAATCATGCGAGTGATGGCACATGTGACACACTGCATAATCTTTTTACTTATGATTAATATTAGCATATTCTCACATTATATTATATATAATATATATATTATGATGTCCTTGGTTTTGTGTAATGGATATCGGATCATGATGAGATCACGATAATGAGATCGATTCATCTTTAAACATAGATCTTAAATAATCCCGATCATAGGTTACTCGAGAGGGACATCGAGATAACTGGACAGACCAGTGTATTATATACCCGTCCATATGATGGAGGCAGCTGGTCTCAAAGTCACTTATGTGGAGACACCAAGGATATAGTACAAGTACTAATTGGAGAATGAGTTCACTGATTAATTCGCTTATAGAATGCTGCATGGTTAATGATACATAATGTCATACAATAATTTCATAGTCCCAATTGTGTATCTGGTCTTTGGACTTGAGACACCAAGGATGTCTTGTATGAGTACTCCTTTCTTTGACACCAGACTTATAGGTTTAGAAAGCTCTAGATCTGGTACAACTGATTATTGGGATTGGTAGCCAACCTTACGAAGGTAATTGAGTGTCAATAGAGGATCATCCACTCTTAGTATCACGAGAGGAATATCCCATATGTGCTTACATAGATAAATCCCTAGCCAGAGTCATTTGGATTGAGAGAGAAGGAGTTCTCTAGTAAAATCTGATTAGAGCAAGACAGATTGATTCCGTTTGTGACCTGATAGTACCATATCCAATATACGATCTTTGGAATATTAGTTGGATGAGAGATTATGGATACATGGTAACTATGGACAAACATGTCCGATGGATTCAATCCCCCTGTACTGTCTAGGGACTATGGCGTAGTGGCCTAATACATCCATAGTCGATGAGTCGAGTGAATTATTATGGAGATAATAATTCACTATATCAGAAGGAGTTTTGATGGGTGAAACTCACGGTCAGCTCGGTATCGGGCCTAGAGGGTCATATATATATGGTGGATGCTTCAATGAATAGAGGATTAAATGGAGATCCAATTAGCCCATATTTTTATTAGACGAGACCCTATGCTAATGGGCTCCTTGATTAAGGCCCAATTAGAGGCATAAGAAGATTATTGGATAGAGATCCAATAATGCATGGTTAGTGGGTAATTGGATGGAGATCGAATACCCACTGAGGCAGGAGCCCTAGGGTTTTTTGGTGGCTCTCTAAAAATAGGAGGGCAGACTTTTGGTTGATAGGCTATAACTTTAGCCACCACCTCCTATTCTCCTCCCTCCCTCTGAGCAAGAGTTGCAAGATCAAATTGGAGGAGTTTCGCTACAGAGATCCATCGTATGGATATCGCGAGAGAGGAAGACGCTTGACCTCCTTCATCTTCTCCATTCGAATCTAGAATACAAGGATATACGATCTCCCTAAGTAAAATCACTTTCTCACGTATCAGGGTTTTATTGGTTTTTACGTTTTTCTCATGACCCCAATCTTTTGCACGATGATTTGATCTGTGTGAAAAACTGATTTTTGTTTTGATTTTTGTTGCACATGTGATGCACCCGTTGTAGGTTTCCCAATAGGTTTAGCTTGTTGGTCATTAAGAGTTGTAATCATTCAGTCATAATTAGGGATTGAGTCCTAATTGAGTTGGATTTAGATGAAATCTAAATAAACTCAATAAGGCAACTGATCGGTCCACTATGGGGTTTGGTTGAGCTCAATTAGTTGACCAAAAAATTGGTCAATATTAGGTTTATGTCGAAATTTGTAAAGTGGAGGGAACTACTTTTTTGGATATTTCGACGGGTGCTGGTGAGTGACGGTTGGACCGTTGGTGCCTTGGAATCAGGGTGGCTACCAGCGGTTGTCAGTGGCTGAACTACCCGGGTCCGATAGGTAAACTGCCCGTACCAAGTTTCTAGGTGACTAACGATGGGTAAACCACTTAGGCCAGTAGATGAACTACCAGTACATGGTTTTCAGGGGGCTAACAATGGGTAAACCGCCGAGGCCTACGGCTGAACCGCCCATTCCTGGATTTTATAGATTTTTTGCTATAATTTCTAAAGTCATTTGGGACCTATAAATATCCCAAGTTTTCTTGTATTCTACACAACAATTTTGGGGGATAAAATTCTGTGAAAAACTTGTGTGGATTGAAAAAGAAAAGGGGTAAAGAAATAATCAAAGAGTTATAATCTTATCTCCCTTATAAGCTTAAGTGTAAGAGGGTTTGATCTTCACCCAAAAAAGATCAGTAGTGGACACTAGTGTGTCTTAAGGAGGAGGACTCGGAAGTGGACGTAGGCCCATTGGTACCGAACCACTATAAAACTTATGAGTCATTCTTTTACTTTTCTTGCTTAATAAGTTTGTATTGATGCTTTTGACTTAATTTATTCTTTGAAAGAAAGGTTTTCACGTCAAGCACTTCATTTACGATGTTGCTTATCTTTGAGATTTCCTTGTTCTTTCTTAAGTAACTTGTAAGCAAGAAACTTAATAATCTTCTTTTAATCACTCACTTGTTTTACTTGGACGAAAAGCTTTGGATCTTCCTATCTTGCTTAAAGTGAAAAGTTTTTGTTTAAAACGAGAATTTATACTTGTACTAATTCACCTCAGTTGATCCTAACAATTGGTATCAGAGCAAGGTAGTTACTCATTGGATTAACACCCACTTGAGTGAATGATTTATTTTGGCATGAATGAGGGACATTCCATCTCACATCCTCCCATGTTCAATGGGACAGTTACATGTACTAGAAGACAAGAATGCGTATTTTCTTATCTTTTGGACCTTGATTTATGGAATATTGTTAAGAGTGGATTTGAAAAATCTTCCAAGCCAATGAATGAGCTAAATGATTTAGAAAGAAAATTTTTTTCTTTAAATACAAAGGCTATGAATGACTTATTTTATGCTTTTGATAAGAATGAGTTTAATCGTATTTTCATTTATGATTCGACTTTTGATATTTGGCATACATTGAAAATTACACATGAAAGTACAACTAAATCAAATGAATCAATAAATAAAATGTCTTACAAAATGAACTTGAAAAACACCTTCCAAAGAATATGAAGGAATGTGAACTAAGAAGAACATATGACTCATCGAGTGATGAGAACTTTGAATATTTTATAAATAAACTAGATAAATTAATTAACATGAACCATAAAAATAATCTTAAGATGGACAAAACTTCTTGCTATGAATGCAAGAAGCTGAGGCGCTCCGAAGGTAAAATGCATAACCAAGAAGTGGAGAATCTCGCACTTATGACCATCGATGATAATATTAGTGATTCATTAAATATTTCTTTTTCAGAATTATTAGGCATGTTTCATGATTTATTTGATGAGTTTAGAAAACTTAGCAAATCTTTTAAGTTGCTTAAGAATGATTATGAATTGTTAGTTAATAGACTTAATAAAATGTATGATTCATTAATATTACATAACATATGTTCTAAATGTGATATGCTAGACAATGTTAAAGAAGAAAATACAATCCTTAAGATAACATTAGAAAATTTTAAAATTAGAAACAAATCTCTAAATATGATCCTTGCCAATAAATATCATATTAATAGTAGAAATAACATAGGCTTTATTGGCGATGTTCAACAAAAGCCAACCATTTTTGTAAAAGGACTTACATTAAATGTGCCACCAAGAATCAAATGTAATTCTTGTGAAAAATTATGATATAAAGCCTAGATAAATTAATTAACATGAACCATAAAATAATCTTAAGATGGACAAAACTTCTTGCTATGAATGCAAGAAGCCGAGGCGCTCCGAAGGTAAAATGCATAACCAAGAAGTGGAGAATCTCGCACTTATGACCATCGATGATAATATTAGTGATTCATTAAATATTTCTTTTTCAGAATTATTAGGCATGTTTCATGATTTATTTGATGAGTTTAGAAAACTTAGCAAATCTTTTAAGTTGCTTAAGAATGATTATGAATTGTTAGTTAATAGACTTAATAAAATGTATGATTCATTAATATTACATAACATATGTTCTAAATGTGATATGCTAGACAATGTTAAAGAAGAAAATACAATCCTTAAGATAACATTAGAAAATTTTAAAATTAGAAACAAATCTCTAAATATGATCCTTGCCAATAAATATCATATTAATAGTAGAAATAACATAGGCTTTATTGGCGATGTTCAACAAAAGCCAACCATTTTTGTAAAAGGACTTACATTAAATGTGCCACCGAGAATCAAATGTAATTCTTGTGAAAAATTATGATATAAAGCCTACAAATGTTCATTCAAAAATTATAATCCACATAAATTAATTTGGGTTCCTAAAGGAACCATAAACAACTTTAAGTCATTAGAGAAAATGAAAAGAACATATCATAAAGGACCTAATGTAAAATGGGTGCCTAAACTAAAATCCCCATACTATAAATTTGTCTCCTAATAAGGATAGGAGCACTAAGTAATATTTTGAAATTAGATTCTCAAGGCACATGACTTTAGATCTAATACTGAACCTAATTAGTAACAAGAAAATTATTGAAATTAAAATTAATGATAATAAATCTTTTGATGGCTCATCATTATACAATTAATCTTGATAATGCATAGATAGCGAATACTAGTATAAAAATAAACTAGAACTAAATAACCTTATTTATTGAAAAATATATTAAAATTTACATAAATGAGATTCTGATGATGATTAAATAATAGGTTCAAAATCATTAGCTTGGATGTTGATTTAAATGTAAAGACTATTGTTAAATGACTCAAATAATGATAAAGTTTATGGAATGATTAATTTGAATGTTACATTGATTGAAATGCTATGATGACTGAATGATTATGTTGAATGTTAGAATTTGAGCATAGAAAATATATATGATTTATTTTTAGATATTTTGAAAATGCGTTTGTCAACTCATTACACTATGTGTAAAGAGTTAGAAGTTCAAATTAAGATAGGATGAAATTTTGCTTTAAAGATGTTTTATCATGTGTTATAGCAATGACGTTGATAACTTCTTCTAGAATGAAATTTAGTTTTTGATCTTAACCAAAAATTCATTGATTTAAAAACCATTTTTAAAAGAAATCATATAAAACAATCAAATGAGGATAATTAATCTTAAAAATATTTTTATCCTATAAATTCTTCAACAAGATAAAACAATACAATTATTGTTGAATCTTTTTAACTATAAAAACGAATTAGAAAACCATAGTTATTATCTTTTGGAAAACAATTTGTGTTGTCTTTTTTCGAAAAGTGATTTTTGATGTTGATTTTGGATATATTTTCAAATGATTTTATTTTAAAGAATGGATATGCTTGAATCTATCCAACATTATTGATATTTTGATTTCGATTATTTGATAACTTAAATCATTACTATGAAATTTTAAAAATTATAATCTTTATATAAACCAAGATTGTTTACTAAGATTCTTTCCCTTTATTGAAGAAAAGTTTTCATTCTAATCATGATCTTGACTTCTCAATATTTATAACTTGATATTTTTATAAGAATCAAGATCCTTCTTATTTGATCTCCTAAGATTTCAAAAGCTTTGATATTTCATCTAGGAAGCAATATGTCAAAATAAATCATGTTCTTGACATTTATGATTTGATAATAATATTCCTCATGACATTATTACTAATGACTTTTTTCTTAGTATAACTTATCATCAAAATTAATATTTATTAAATTCGTGATAAGTTAAAAATTTAATGAGATTTGCTTTATCATGAACATTCCCTTGATTTCTAAACTTGTCATATCCTCAAAAGAAATCAATTTTTTGACTATAAATTTAGATCTCATATAATTTTCAAGCAAGGTTGTTCGAAGAATTATTCACTCATGTCTTGTGAATTTGATTTGTAATGACATATTCCCCTTATACGTTTGGGTAAAATTAGAACATGAATGCAAACCATCATATTTCTTTTTGATGATAACAAAATGGGAGATAAAATTATCAATATGGTTAGAAATAAATTGGATATGATAACATTGAATGAGAAACAATTTTCTTAGAAAAAAATTTAGAATTTTAAAATTTCTAAATACGTACAAAATGTATGATTTGCTTGATTTGCTACATTGCTTGAAATTTACATAAGATAAATTAAATTGCATGAGTAGCTCTTGATTTTTTCTTAGATTTTGAAATTTATATTTATAAAATTTACATTTATAAAATTAATTTATTTTTGTGATATTTTTCACTTCTCTACCTTGATTCTATTTTCTTGTTCATACAAAGTGGAGAAAGAAAATCACTAGCATTTCAAGAGATCGATAAATCTATTAATTTCATTTTGAATCTCTTGAAGGTAATTTTGATGATTTTAAAATTTAATGAGTTATTTACCTATATCATGATTTTGATTTCTTAGAATTATAACTTGAAATCCTTTATGAATCAAAATATCTTATTATGTGTCCTAGTATTATTTAAAAAGAGATTTTTTTATAAATCATGATTTTGACAACTTGAGATTTCTTATGCATGAATCAAGATATTTTATTTATTTATTCTATGATTTGTCTCTTGATATTCATAATTTATCTTCATAAATTGTATATCTCATCATCATGTTAATTTTTCTTGATATATTTTATGTGATGATTTGAAAAATGATGTAATGGGAAAAGTATTATACCATTGTAACCATCTTTTCTTTTTAACAATAACAAAAGGAGAGCAAAATTTTGTAGCTTGCACTTCTCAAAAGAGAAGAAAGAACTCACTAGCTTGCATGTTCTAAAGTGATAAAAAAACTTGCTAATTGCACTTCCCTTTTTTGTTGATAACAAATGATGATATGAAATCATGTAGGATGATAATGCATGATTGATTTTAAAAATATACATGATGATTTAGAATAATAATTATGATTTTTTTATATATTTAAAATAGTTTTAACTTAGACTTTTGAGCTCACCTCAATATTCTTTTTAAAATTTATTAGGAGCTTTCTTATTGATGCTTTCACAATCCCTCTCTTATTTTCTTTCCTTTTTTTTACAAAAGGAAGAAAATTCTTTATGACTCATGTCATATTTTACAAATGATAAGCAAAAACTCATGTGCTTTAAAATCCTTAGCCCTATATTTTATCTTTTTGTTGATGACAAATGGGGATAAATATATATTGATGACACATGATATTGAGAAATATACATTTATGATACATGATAATAATGATGACACATAATATTGATGATATATTTAGATATCTTGGATGTGAATGTATAATTCTTTTTGAAATTCATGATTCAATGACTTGATGCAAATTCTTGTTAAAATTTGCTTGGAATGTTGATTGCTTACAAATACTTGAATTTAAGAGTGGGTGACTCTATTAAATTTAAGTGGCATGAATTTAGGGGGAGTTAGGATTAACTCCTGTCATCAATTGATTGTCATCGTCAAAATGGGAAGATACATTGGAAACCAGGTCTAACTATGATAGGAGCAATTGAGTTACAACCAGATGATAGGCCTAGATCAAGCTTGGGCACCGGACCGGGTTCGGATGATACAGTAGGACCTCGTCGAAAGTTCGCTAAGAGATTTGCCGAAGGAATCGAAAAGCTCGCTAGGAACACACCGGGAGATTGCCAGAAGAAGACTGAAAGATTCACCATAAGGATATTGGAGACTACCGGATTTGCGGGAGTTAGGTCTTAGTTTTAGCTTGTTGGTCATTAAGAGTTATAATCATTGAGTCATAGTTAAGGATTGAGTCTTAATTAAGTTAGATTTGGATGAAATCTAAATTAACTCAATAAGGCAACTGGGTCTACTATGGGGTTTGGTTGAGCTTAATTAGTTGACCAAAGAATTGGTCAACATCAAGTTCAAATCGGAATTCGAAAAGTAGAGAGAACCACTTTTTTGAAGATTCTAGTGGGTAAACCATTGGTGAGCGACAATTGGACTGCCCATACCCTAGAATTATGATGGTTGCTAGCGACTGAACCGCCCAAGACCAACAGGTAAATCGCCAGTACAAAGTTTTCGAGTGATTGATGGCAGGTAAACCGCCCAAGTCGATGGCTGAACCGCTTGTACCCGGATTTTATGAGTATGTTTAAAGTTTTTGCTTCAATTTCTAAAGCCATTTGGGGCCTATAAATACCCCAAGTTTTCTCGCATTCTACGTAATAATTTTGGGGGATAAAATTATATAAAAAACTTATGTAGATTATAAGAAAAAAAATAGATAATAGAGTGATCAAAGAGTTATGAGTATAGACTCCGGGAAGTGGCAAGAAGCCATGAATTCTGGGGTGGATTCCATGTACTCTAACAAGGTTTGGAACTTTGTGGATGCACCTGAGGGTATTGTATCCATCGGTTGCAAATAGATTTTCACAAAGAAGATCGAAGTAGATGGAAAAGTAGAGACTTATAAAACAAGGCTGGTAGCTAAAGGACATCGTCAAAGACAATGAGTTGACTATGATAAAACACTTTCACCTGTAGCTATGCTTAAGTCCATTAGAATTATGTTGACCATTGCAGCACACTATGACTATGAGATCTAGCATATGGATGTCAAAATGGTATTCCTCAATGGCAACCTCGAGGAAGATGTGTATATGATACAACTAGAGGGATTTGTATCCAAAGAGAGTCCAGATAAAGGTGTGCAGGTTGCTTAGATCCATTTATGGATTGAAACAAGCTTCCCGAAGTTGGAACATAAGATTTGATGAGGTGATCAGATCTTATGACTTCGTTAAGAACGAAGATGAGCCTTGTGTGTATAAGAAGGTAAGTGGAAGCGCTATCACCTTCTTGGTGTTATATATGGATGACATTCTAATCATTAGAAATGATGTAGGAATGCTCTCCATAATAAAGGCTTTGCTATCTAGAAACGTTTCCATGAAAGACTTAGGGGAAGTATCCTATATTTTGGGGATCCGGATCGATAGAGATAAATCTAAAGGGATGCTTGGCTTATCCCAGTCTAGGTACATAGACTCCATTGTCAAAAGGTTTGGCATGAAAAATTTCAAAAGAGGTTTTATACCGATGAGACATAGAATATCACTTTCTATGTGTATGTCCCCAAAGACTCCTAAAGAAAGGACAGACATGGATAAGATACTTTATACCTCAGCGATAGGGTCTATCATGTATGCAATGCTATGTACCAGGCCTGATATAGCACATGCTCTGAGTGTCATAAGCATGTATTAGGTAGATCCAGGTTTAAAACACTGGAAAGTAGTAAAGTGTATTCTTAAGTACTTGAGAAGGACTAAGGATCTTTTACTGGTATATGGAGGAATTAGCCTCCAGGTAAAGGGCTACATAGACTCGAGTTTTCAGTCCGACATTGATGATAGCAAGTCAATTCAAGATATGTTTTCACCCTGAATGGAGAAGCAATAAGCTAAAAGAGTTTCAAGCAAGATATTACTACTGATTCGACTACAGAGGCGAAATATATTACTGTAGCAGAAGCAGCAAAGGAAGGGGTATGGATGAAGAAGTTCATCAAAGATTTGGGGGTCATACCAAGCAGCATGGAGCTGACTCCCATATATTGTGATAATAACAGAATGATAACTCTAGCAAGGGAACCTAGGTCTCATCAGAATTGTTCTGAAGAGGTTTCATCTGATTAGAGCGATCATGACCTGTAAAGATATAGCAATTGAAAGAGTTTCATCCGAAGATAACATTACAAATCCACTGATGAAGCCGCTGACTCAGATTGTATTTAAGTATCACAAGGGTCTGATAGGGATCAAACACATAGGTGATTGGATTTAGGTCAAGTGGGAGATTGCTGGTTACAGGTGTTTTGCAAGCCAATCACGTGAGTGATGACACATGTGACACATTATATGATTTTTTTTACTCGATAATGAGATTGATTCACCTTTAAATACAGATCCTAAATAATCCCGATCACATGTTACTCGAGAGGGACATCGAGATATCCGGACATACCGATGTACTATATACCCGTCCATATGATGGAGGTGGCTGGTCTCATAGTCACTTGTATGGAGACACTAAAGATATAGTACAGGTGCTCATTGGAGAATGAGTTTACTGATTGATCCGCTTATGTAATATTATATGGTTAATGATACCTAATATCAAATAGTGATTCCATAGTCCGAGTTGTGTATCTAGTCCTTAGACTCAAGACACCAAGGATGTCTTGTATGAGTACTCATTTCTTTGACGCTAGACTTATAGGTTTGGAAAGTTTTAGATTTGGTACAACTGGTTATCGGGATTGGTAGCTAACCTTATGAAAGTAATTGAGTATCAATAGAGGATCATCCACTCTCAGTATCATGAGGAATATCTCATATGTGTTTGCTCAGACAAATCCTTGGACAGGGTCATTCGGATTGAGAAAGAAAGAGTTTTTCAGGAGAATCCGATTAGAGTGAGACTATGACGGATTTCATATGTAACCTGACAGTACCATGTCCAATATACGGTTTTTGGGATATTAGTTGGATGAGGGATTATAGATACACGGTAACTATGGACAGATAGGTCCGATGGATTTGATCCCTCCCTATACCATCTGGGGACTATGGCATAGTGGCATAGTACGTCTATAGTCGATGAGTCGATATCAAAAGGAGTTCTGATGGGAGTGACTCACGACCAGCTTGGTATCGGGCCTAGAGGGTCACACATATATGGTGGATGCTTCAGCGAATAAAGGATTAGATGGAGATCCAATTAGCCACTATTCTCATTAGATAAGACCCTATGTTGATGGGCTCCTTGCTTAAGACTCAATTAGATGCCTAAGGAGATTATTCGATAGAGATCCAATAATACAAAGTTAGTGAGTTATTGGATGAAGATCCAATACCCAGTAAGGCAGGAGCCCTAGGGTTTTTGGTGGCTCTTTATAAATAGAAGGGAAGACTCATGGTTAATAGGCTATAGCTTTAGCCACCACCTCCTATTCTCCTCCCTCCCTCTAAGCAAGAGTTGTAAGATCAGATTAAAGGAGTTTCGCTGCAGAGATCTATCACGTGGATACCGCTAGAGAGGAGGATGCTTGACCTCCTTCATCTTCTCTATCCATATCTGGAATACAGGGATAAACTATCTCCCTAGGTAAAATCAATCTCTCACACATTACGATTTTATCAATTTTTATATTTTTCTCATGATCCCAATATTTTGCATGACTATTTGATCTGCGTGGGAGACCAGTTTTTTGTTTGGAATTTCGCTGCGCATTTGATGCTCCCGTTGTGGTTTCCCAATAGTTGGGAACTCGCTAGGAGTGCGTCGGGAGCTCGCCGAGTGTATCGGGAGTTTACCAGGATGGCGCAAGGGAGTTCGCCAGAAGAAGACTGAGACTCATTGGAAGATTGTCGAGGGTAACCGAAAAGCTTGCTGGGAGTTAGGTTGGTCTTGTAATGGATGTTTGGCAATCATGCATGACTAACTATGACAAGAGCAATAGAGTTACAACCAGATGTGGGCCAAGATCAAGCTTGGGCATCGGGCCGGGTTTGAACGATGCAATGAGATTTCACCAAAGTTCACTAGGAGATTCGTCGAAAGGATCGGAAAACTCACTGGGAACATGCCGGGAGATCGCCGGAAGAAAACTGGAAGACTCGCCACAAAAGTGTTGGAGGCTGCCGAATTGGTGGGAGTTAGGTCTTGATTATCTTGATTGGTCATTAAGTATTATAATCATTAAATCATAGTTAGGGTTTGAGACCAAATTGAGTTGGATTTGGAAGGAATCCAAATCAACTAAATAAGGTAATCGGGTCCACTATTGGGGTTTGATTGAGCTAAATTTGAGCTTAATTGGTTGACCAGATGGTTAGTCAACATCAGTGTCAAGTCAGAATTCGAAAAGTGAAGGGAATCACTTTTGTAGAAATTATGGAGGGTAAACCATTGGTGAGCGATGGATAAACTGTCGGTGAGCGGCAGGTGTACTGTCGCTGCCCAGGCTTTTGGGCGACTGACGACGACTAACCCGCCCAAGCTGGGTAATTGAACCACATGTACCCAGGAATCTGGGTACTTTGGGCGGTTGACCTGCCCAGGGTCGGTGGGTAAATCACCCATACCTAGATATTCGGGTGACCGAGCCACCTAGGTTAGTGGGTAAACCGCCCGTACATAATTATTTCGGGCATGTTTTATTTTTGACTCTAAAAATCTGAAGCCACTTGGGGCCTATAAATATCTCAAGTTTTCTTACATTCCAAACAATAATTTTGAGGATTATATTATGAGAAAATATTGTGTGAGAATTATAAGAAAAATAAAGGGGGTAAGGGAGAGAGCTTAGAGTTAGAAATTTTTTCAAAGTCTCCCTTGTAAGCAAAGTGTAAGGGTTTGGTCTTCATCCAAAGAAGATCGGTAGTGGACGTCGGTGTGCTTTAAGAAGGAGGACTTGGGAGTCGACATAGGCTGTTGGCGCCGAACCACTATAAAAATTATGAGTTCATCTTTTGCTTTCCTTATTAACGCTTCCGATCTTGTTTACTCTTTAAAAGTAAATATTTCACTTACGATGTTTCTTATCTTTCATATTTCCTTGCTCATTCTTAAGTAATTAGTAAGTAAGTAACTTAGCAATATTCTTATTATTCACTTACTTTATTTAAACAACAAGCTTTTGATCTTCCTATCATACTTAAATCAAAATATTTTTGTTTAAAACGAAAAATTTTACACTTGCACTAATTCACCCTCCCACATACACCACGCCCCCCCCCCCCTCTCAATGCCAATTGACTCTAACAATTGGTATCAGAGTCTCGATTTTTCTTATTTGGTTTAACACCCAAAAGAAATGACTACACTTATTAGAAAACTCGTATGAGAGTTTTCTTACTTTCTTTAGACCTTGATTTATGGACTATCATTGAAAATAGATGTGAAAGATCTTCTCTTCCAATGAATGATTGGAATGATTTAGAGAAAAAGACTTTTTCTTTAAACGTAAAGGCTGTGAATGCCTTACTTTGAGCTTTTAATAAAAATAAATTTGATCGGGTTTCTTGTTTTGATTCGACTTTTGATATATGGCATGCATTAGAAATAACATATGAAAGCACACTTAATATAAATGAATCATTAAATGAAAATACTTCTAAAAATGAACAAGAAGAACTCCTTCGTAAGAACCGGAAGGAATGTGAACTGAGAAGAACACATGACTTCTCGAGTGAAATCTCGAGTGATGAGGACCTTGAACTTTTGACAAATGAACTGAAAAAATTAATAAACTTGAACCTTAAAAATAATGTAAAGATAGACAAAACCCCTTGTTATGAACGCAAGAAGCCGAAGAGCTCTAAAGATGAAATGTACAACCAAGAAGTGGATAACCTTGCTCTTATGACCATCAAACATAAGGTTAGTGAGTCTTTAAATTTTTTTCTGAATTATTAAGTATATTTTATGATATGTTGAACATGATGTTAGTGCGTCTTTAAATATTTCTTTTTTTGAATTATTAAGCATGTTTTATGATCTGTTTGATGAGTTTAGAAAACTTAGTAAATCATTTAAATTGCTTAAGAATAATCATGAATTGCTAGTTAGTAGACTTGACGAAATGCATGACTTACTAGTATTACACAATAACACATGCTCTAAAAATATAAGATACTAGAAGAAAACATCATGCTTAAATCAATACTAAAAAAATTTCAAATAGAGGACAAATCCCTAAATATGATCCTTTCTAATAAGGGTCATATTAATAGTAGAAATGGCATAAGCTTTGTTGGTAATGTTCAACAAAAGCCAACCATCTTTACAAAATGACCTACATTAAATTTGTCATCTAAAAACAAATATAATTTTTATGGTAGATTAGAACATAAAGCCTACAAATATTTATTTAAAAATTAGAGTCCACATAAATTAATTTGGGTTCCTAAAGGAACTATAAACAACCTTAAATCATTAGAAAAAATGGGAAGAATATACCATGAAGGACCCAAACTCAAATGGGTACCTAAATCAAAACCTCATATAATATAAAGTCACATCCTAACAAGGCTAGGAGCACTAAGAAATATTTTGAAAGTTGATGCTCAAGGCACATGACTTGAGATCTAATACTCTTTCAAAGCTCACTAGCCTAAGCAAATAAAAAAAATTATTGAAAATAGTTCATCATTATATAATTAATCCCGATGATGCATTGTTACAACATGCTAGAATTAGAAAGAAAAAAGTATAGTTAACTTAAATAAAAATCATATGTATGAAAGAAAGATTTTGATGATGATTATTGTATTGATTTGTATCAACTTGTGTTGATAATTTATGTTATTTTTGAACCTAAAAATCATATATGAAATCATCTTTCTTTTAAAAAAAACTTCTTGATAACATAATAGAATCTTCCAACATGCAAAAATCATTAGATTTAAAATGAATCAAAGCTTTTGTTTGAAAATATTTTTGCAATGATCATAATGAAATTTTATTTTTGAATTTAAATGCCAATGCATTCTTGAAATAAATTTCAAAAGAAAGATAATTCTTTTTAAAAGAATATTTATCCCATTAATCGTTCAACAAAGATAAAATGATATATTTATTGTTGAATCTCTTTAACTACATAAATAAATAGAAAACTTTAGTTATTTTCTTTTGAAAAATAATCGATGATGAATTTGTTGAAATATTTTGAAAAGTGATTTTTGATGATGTTTTTGGATAAGTTTTCAAATGATTTTATTTTAAAAATAGATTAATGAATTGATTATGTATTTTTTATGATTCTTTTGAATTATGAAAGTGGTTTTGACAATTTGATAATTTGAACTTAAATAAATTATTATCATGATTTTGGCCAGGTTAGGAAATGAAACTTGAAAATCTTCTTATGAACCATATTCTTAAAAACTTGAAGTTTCATATATATAAATCAAGATCTTCTACTTTTTTCTTCCTTAAAATTAACTCATAATCCTAATATCTATAATATGATATCTTTATGAGATGAAGAATCTTTTTTGTTCTCTTATAGTTCTATTTTATTATCTAATAAGAGATTTATTAAATTAAATCATGTCTTTAATATTCATGAATGTCTTTTGATATCAATATTTTTATTGACATGATTTATTTTAGAACTCATGAATGATATAACTTATCACCAAAATTAGTATTTCTTAAATTTGTGATAAGTTGAAAATTGAAAGAGATTTATATTATCATTATTATTCCCTTAATTTCTTGACTTGACTTATATGTTATAGGAATCATGTTATTGATCTCTATAATTTTCTCTTTTAAATAAAATATGATTTATGATCTTAACAATATTAATTAAAATTATTATCAAGATCATTCTTCTTTATTATAAAGATTTATCTTGGATGAATTGAGATTATCCCGTAAGACTCATTTCATTATTCACAAAAAAAAGAAACTTATTAAACAAAATCATGTCTTTCGATATTCAAAATTTTGATTTTATCTTTAATGACATGATCTCCTTGTACTTTTTGGCATAATTTGACTATGAAAGCTAAGAAGAAATTATACCATCATATTTCTTTCTTGACAATAACAAAAAAATGGAGAGATAAAATTATTAATATTATTAGAAGTAAATTGGATATGATAACCTTGAATGAGAAATAATTTGCTTGAAAGAAAATTTAGAATTTTCTAAATGCATTCAAAATACTTGAGTTACAATTTGAGCTTAATCTACTATCATGCCTTCTTATGAAATTCTTGATGATTTTTATCAAGATTTACAATAGATGATTTTTTGCTATACTTGAAATTACATGAGATGAATTTAAATGCGTGAATAGCTCTTAAACTTTTGAATCTCCTTAAATATCTTGAAGTTTTGAGCTTAATTTTAAAATTTATATCTATAAAATTTATATCTTTATAATTAAATATTTTTATAATATGATATTTTTTATTTCTTTACCTTGATTCTACCTTCTTGCTCACATATGTGGAGAAAGGAAATCACTAGCATTTCAAGAGACTAATAAGTCTATTTATTATATTTTAAATCTCTTGAAAGTGATTTTAATGATTTTGAAATTGAATGAATGATTTATCTATATCGTGGTTTTGATTTCTTAGAATTATAATTTGAAATCTTTTATGAATCAAAATATTTTGTTATATATTTTTGTATTATTTAAAATAAAATTTTTATACAAATCATGAACTTGACAACTTTAGATTTCTTATGGATAAATCAAGAGATTTTATTTATTTCTCCTATAATTTATCTCTTGATATTCATAATTTATTTTCATAAATTGAATATCTCATCATCATGTTAATTTTTCTTGATATATTTTATACGATGATTGGTACATATTTTGATTTATTTTTTAAAAAATGATGTAATGAGAAAAATTTTGTACTATTCTAACCATCCCTTCTTTTTGACAATGACAAAGGGGGAGCAAAACTTGTTAGCTTATAAAATTGTTGGCTTGAACAATGGAGAGGAAGCAAGTATTTGCTAGCTTGCACTTCTCAAAAGAGAAGAATGAATTCAATGGCTTACATGTTCTAAAAGTAATGAAAATTTTGTTAAATTGCTAAGCTTTCATATATCAAAAACTTACAAATTGTACTTGTCCTTTTGTTGATGACAAAGAGGGAGAAGGTATAATGATGTAAAATCATGTATGATGATCATGCATGTACTGATGATTTTGAAAATCTAGATAAAGATAATGATTTGTTATTGTTCAAATTTATTTGCTATATTTTCTTGAAATTTACATGAGAAAAATTTATTGAGCTTATATTCAAAATTTTATATATACAAGATTGAAGTTGAGACCTAGAAATGTTAAATCATGAAAATATATAAATTGCTAATATAGATTTCATGAAATGAAGCCTTTTTGTGATAACATTTTTTTGAAAACTTTTTTCATGATTTTATCTTATTGTTTTCAAAAAGAAAAAAATTACATGAAGATATGCTACATTTAAAATTTATAAGAGATAATTTTTTATATCAATTGATGACTTTTGCTATATTTGAAATAGTAATCTTTAAATCTCTTGAACTTTTGAACTCATATTAGTATTACTTTTAAAATTTATTAAGAGCTCTTCTCTATGATGAAATGATTTAACAATACCTCCCTTATTTATCTCCTTATTAAAGGAGAATAAAATTTTTATAATGCATATACTAAGGGGGAATAATGTCATCCTGTGTCTTGAAATTATTAGCTATATTTTATCTTTTTGTTGATGATAAAAGGGGAGAAATATATATTGATGACACATGATCTTGGATAAGGAAAAGAATTGGACATCTTGGATATAGATGCTTAATTCTTTTTTATTCATGATTTCATGATTTGATGCAAATTTATATTTAAATTTATATAGAATATTGATTGCTTGAATTTAAGAGTATGTGCTTCTCTTAAATTTAAATGATATGGATTTAGAGAGAGTTAAGATTAACTCCTGTCATCATCAAAAAGGAGGTGATCGTTGAATCTCAAATTTTGATAATGAAATCAATTAATGGGTTATTGATCTAATAGGATTGTTAGAATTGATTGATGCAGGATTAATTACAATAGAATAATTATTATAATCAAGATTAATCAAGGTCAAGTCCATGCATCAGGTCGATGCGGTTGGGAACTCGCCAGGAGTGCATCGGGAGCTCACCGAGGGTATTGAAAGTTTACCAGGATGGCACAAGGGAGTTCGTCAGAAGAAGACCGAGACTTACCGGAAGATTGTCGAGGGTAGCCGAAAAGCTTGTCGGGAGTTAGGATGGTCTTATAATGGATGTTTAGTAATTATGATTGTATTTTTAATTAAGTCATAATTAACATAGTGCAGGACTAACTATGATAGGAGTAATGGAGTTATAACTAGATGATGGGCCAAGATCAAGCTTGGGTATCGGGCCGGCTTCGGACGATGCAATGGGATCTCGCCGAAGTTCACTAGGAGATTCGCCGAAGGACTCGGGAAGCTCACCGGGAACACATCGGGAGATCATCAAAAGAAGACCGGAAGACTCACTGCAAGAATGTCGGCGGTTGTCGGATTGGTAGAAGTTAGGTCTTAATTATCTGATTAGTCATTGTGTGTTATAATCATTGAGTCATAGTTAGGGTTTGAGTCCAAATTGAGTTGGATCTGAAAGAAATCTAAATCAACTCAATAAGGTAATCGGGTCCACTATTAGGGTTTGATTGAGTTCAGGTTAAGCTCAATTGGTTTATCAAAGGGTTGGTCAATATTAGGTTCAAGTCATAATTCCAAAATTGGAGGGAACCACTTTTACAAAAATTTTTATGAGTAAATTGTCGGTGAGCGGCTTGATTATTATGTTTGATTTTTGGCTCCAAAAATCTGAAGCCACTTGGGGCCTATAAATACTCATAGTTTTCTTACATTCTAAATAATAATTTTGGAGATTATATTCTGAGAAAATATTATATGAGAATTATAAAAAAAATAAAAACGGTAAGGGAGATAGCTTAAAGCTAGAAATTTTCTCAAAAAAGTCTCCCTCGTAAGTAAAGTGTAAGGGTTTGGTATTCACCCAAAGAAGATCGGTAGTGGACGCTGGTGTGCCTCAAGAAGAAGGATTCGAGAGTGCACATAGGCCGTTGGTGCCAAACCACTATAAAAATTGTGAGTTCATTTTTTACATTCCTTATTAACGCTTTTGATCTTGTTTAATCTTTGAAAGCAAACATTTCACTTACAACATTTCTTATCTTTCGGATTTTATTACTCTTTCTTAAGTACTTAGTAAACAAGTAACTTGGCAATATTCTTATCATTCACTTGCTTTATTTGAACAACAAGCTTTCGATCTTCCTATCGTGCTTAAACCAAAATGTTTTTGTTTAAAACGAAAAATTTACACTTGCACTAATTCAATCCCCCCCACCCTATTAGTGCCAATTGATCCTAACATATGTCACTCCCACTGTTTCCACTAAAAATGTGTTCCTTCTTAAGGAACACAACTCTCTTGACAATAAAGACATTTCAGTCCTCAGGATGATAGAAGTGATATCCCAAAGTCTCTTTAAGGTATCCCACGAATGTGCATCGTTCTATCCTTGATTCCAATTTGTCAGGGTTGTATATTCTAACATGGGCATAACAGCCCCAAATCTTAACCATCTTAAGATCGAGCTTCTTTCCTTTCCATATCTCATATGGTACAGACACTATCGATTTTGATGGAACTCTCTTCAGAAGGTAAGCTATGGTATCTAGAGTGTATTCCTAGAATAAGACGGGTAGGTCAGCGAAACTCATCATGGATCATACCATATATAATAGTGTGTGATTCCTCCTTTCTGATATACCATTGAGCTAAGGTGTATAAGGAGGTGTCCACTGAGATAGAATCCCAATGTCCTTGAGGAAATGGGTGAACTTCATACTCAAGTACTCTCCTCCTCGATCTGATCAAAGAGTCTTAATACTCTTTCCAATTTGGTTCTCCACCTCATTCTTATATTCCCTGAATTTCTCAAAGGTCTCAGATTTGTGCTTCATCAAGTACATGTGTCCATACCTAAAGAAATCATCAGTGAATCTAATGAAGTATAAGTAATCACCTATAGCCTGAGTCGACATGGGACCACATGCATCACTATATATGAGTTCCAATAACTCAGTGGCTCTCTCTCCAGTTCCACTAAAAAGAGAGTTGGTCATCTTCCCATGAAGGCAAGGTTCGCAAGTTGCATATGACTCATAGTCAAATGGATCTAAGTATCAATCTTTTAGCAACTTTTGAATCCTTCTCTCATGTATATGACCTAGCCTATAATGTCATCGGTATGCATTATTCACCTTATCTCTTTTCCTCTTAGATATATTTATATTCATGATGTTCAGAGAAGTGTTTAACACATATAAGTCATTTATCAATGTTCCTCTAGTGATGATCTCATCATCCATAATTATTAAACAACTATTATTTTTGAAAACTAATTTATATCTACTAATTATCAAATAAGAGATGAAAATAATATTTTTGATAATAAAGGGAACAAAATAGCATGTATTTAATGCAATGATACTCCACCAAGTAGGTGTATGGTGACCTCCCAACGGTAAATGTAGCAATTCTTGCTCCATTGCCGATCTTGAGGTCTATCTCGCCTCTAGCCAATCTCCTAAGTCTTTCCAAAAATTGTAATGAATTATAGATATAATAAACACTCCCGATATATAATACTTGTATGTTATCATGAAAATCTGACAAGTGGAGACTAATCATGAATATACCTGAAGCTTCTCCAAGCTTCTATTTCGCCTTATCTGCAAGGTAATCCTTACAGTTCCTCTTTAATTGCCCATCTTGGACACAGTGGAAGCACTGTCCTTTATCTTTTGCTAGGTATTTCTTAGCAACCTTTGTCTTACCTGGTCTTTCTTTGCTCGTACCCTTCTTAGGGGGCTTACTAGCTTTCTTTTTCTTATTGGTCTCACCAATATAGAGAACTAACTTCTCACCATATTGAGGAGCTTTGGTAGAGTCATCTCAAACTTGTTCATATTAAAGTTAATAATAAACTATAAAAAGGAATCTGGTAGGGGATGAAGTATAAGATCAATATATAGGTTATCCTTTAGGACTATCTTTATACTTCACAAAACGAGCGATCTCATCCTCGCTTGTCCTTTCCTCCACTGTAGGTACAATCTTATTAAAGACATATATATTTTTTTCTTTCATGAGAACAATTCTCAAATTACAAAGCCTTTAGACCAATGAGGCGGTTGGCATCAAGTATGCCACATAGGGATTTTACAAGCGACAAACAAGATATAACATAATTAAATAATATGCAGACTTTACAAAAGATACTAATTAAGATATGGACTTCTATCTTAATGTACTCCCACTATTTTCCTAGTGAATTATGTGACACCCTCGACATATGAGACGGAAGTCTTCGATAAACTCCTAGTGGGAATCGAGATCCAATTGGCATCTTAGTGCAACCTCGAGGGACTCGACCAATTACATTAAGCCCAAAAGGTAGGTAACTCTTGCCAATCATAACTCATTGTGATTCCCGTCATATTCGGCCTCCAAATCATCATGGTCTCGACTGCTCAATCAACCATGAATTTCAGTTAAGTCATCACCATCGTTACAAGATAAGTCTGATTTGATGGATATGCTCTTGATTGCTTGACCAAGTTATACCATATCCTCAGGTCACTGGTGACATCTATATATCATAGGCAAGAACTCGATCACATAGATAAGTGAGCCTCGAGTGACTTGACCAACTCAACCTATGTCGTGATTCAATTTCTTCCTATAACGATGAAAGGCCATGTGGGTCAATCTTATTGCCTCACACTTACCGACTTAATATTAACGTATGAGGAGTTTTTTATTTTGTATCAGTCTCTTAATATGTCGTGTCACATACATACATATTTAATATATATCTATATCACATGTAAATATATATATATACATATATCTAGTAGGTGTATAACACATCGTATATGTAAGCCACACCGGATGATCATGAGCCATCACCTAATATGATTAAGCCCAAGCCAATGGGCCTAATCACTCACAATAGGATCTATGTGTGCATCGACACATCTCCATGCCTTGTGATTATTGATCTCGTTATCATCGGTTCCGTTGGACCCTGGTCGCATCACTATGCATTGTGATCTCCCGCCATGATATTGTGGGTCCTGCTATCACCTTCATGCTCTCGTCGCGCCTCTCCATGTAATTACAAATAATCACAAGTACGCAGGCCCAACAATAAATGAGAAAAATATAGGCTCACGGGCCCCAATAATAATAATATAATAATAATCATAATTACACATATCACAACACATGGTTCATGATCATCCATCTATATTATACATCACATGTACATCACATCACATGTAAGATTACTAGCTATATAATAATTAATTAAATTATTTAATTAATTATTTTTTAAATCAAGACATGCTTCTAATTTCTAGAATTATCAAGGGCATTTTTATAATTATGGATAAGAGGACAGTCCTCAAAATTTTTAGAATTATTGAGTGTATTTTAAAAATTCTATACATGAGAACAATCCTCAATATTTCCCAAGTTCAAAGGGGCAAAATAGTTCTTTTCGTAAAAGAAAACCCTAACCCCACTTGCCCTCATCCAGCGTCCATCGCCACCGCCCCTCCACAGGCGACGGTGCTGTGTGCCGTTGGCAACCGCCTTGTCCACTGGCGACTGCCCTATGACAGGCATCGCTGCCCTCGAGCGGTTGCCCTTGGGGGCAGGCATCATTCTTGCAGGTGGCACCTCCACAAGCATCGCCCCTATGGGTGCCGCCCCCTACTAGCGGTCGCTCCTGTGAGCGATAGCCCTTGTGGGCGATGCTTCTCGCGGCCTTCCTATGGACGCCATGCCCACAATCGAGTGTCCACTTGTGGGTTGCTGCCCCTGCGGGCGGCCACCCCTTGCAGGGGGCCCTAACAGTAGCCGGTCACCTCTATAGGTGGCCAGGCCGTGGCCAGCCAACTCTGCATGCAAACAGCATGCAAGTGGCCACCCCTCACCCGCAGGAAGTGCCTACTTTCTCTACCAATCACTGCAACAAATGCGTAAAATAGTTTTAAGCACTACAATATCATTACACAGTTTAAAATCAATCTTTCGCACGAAAACCTTGGCTCTGATACCACTATTAAGAAACCTTAGGAGGAGCTTCACATGTAAAGCAAAAATCAAAACAAAAAACTGATTTCCCATGCAAATCGAATCGTCTTACAAAAGATTAGGGTCGTGAGAAATTCACAAAAATTGATAAAACTACATCATGTAATGTGATAGATTGATTACTTAGGGAGATCGTATATCCTTGTATTTCTATATCTGGATGAAGAGGATGAAGGAGGTCAAGTGTCCTCCTCTCTAGCGGTATCCACACGATGGATCTCTACAACAAAAACTCCTCCAATCTAATCTTATAACTCTTATGCAGAGGGAGGGAGGAGAATGGGAGGGGGAGGCCAAAGCTGTAGCTTATTAATCATAAGTCTCCCCTCTTATTTATAGAAATCCACCAAAAACCCTAGGGCTCCTACCTTAGTGGGTATTGGATCTTCATCCAATAACTCATTAACCTTGTATTATTGGATCTCTATCCAATAATCTTCTTAGGCCTCTAATTGGGCCTTAAGCAAGGAGCCAATCAACATAGGGTCTCATGTAATAAGAATATGGGGCTAATTGGATCTCCATCCAATCATTTATTTGTTGAAGCATCCACCATATGTGTGTGACCCTCTAGGCCTGATACCGAGTTAGCCGTGAGTCACTCCCATCAGAACTCCTAATATAGTGAATTATTATCTCCATAATAATTCACTCGACTTATCGACTATGGATGTACTAGGCCACTATGCCATAGTCCGAGACGATATAGGGGGATCGAATCCATCGGACTTATTTGTTCATAGTTATCGTGTATCTATAATCCCTCATCCAACTAATATCCTAGAGACCGTATATTGGACATGGTACTATCAAGTCACATATGAAATCAGTTTGTCTTTCTGTAATCGGATTCTATCGAAGAATTTTTCTCTCTCAATCTGAATGACCCTGGTCAGAGATTTGTCTGAGCAAGCACATATGGGATATTCATCTAGCAATACTGAGAGTGGATGATCCTCTATTGACATCTAATTGCCTTTGTAAGGTTGACTACCAATCCCGATAATCACTGTCTGACATTACGTATCATCAACCATACATTATTCTATAAGTGGATCAATCAATGAACTCATTCTATAATAAGCACATGTACTATGTCCTCAGTGTCTCCATACAAATGGCTATGAGATTAGCCGCCTCCATCATATGAATTGGTATATAGTACACCGGTCTGTCCAGTTATCTCGATGTCCCTATTGAGTAACCTATGACGGATTATTTAGGATATGTGTTTAAAGGTGAATCGATCTCATTATTGTGATCTCATCACGATTCGATTCCAATTGCACAAAACCAAGGACATCACAATATATATGTAACATATAATATAATATGAGAATATACTAATATTAATCATAAGCAAAAAGATCACACAGCGTGTCATACATGCCATCACTCACATGATTGGAATACAGGGCACTTGTAACCAGCACGGTGTACCTCAAAGAGGAGGACTCGGGAGTAGACGTAGGCCCGTTGGTGTCGAACCACTATAAAACTTGTGAGTTATTCTTTTGCTTTCCTTGCTTACTAATTTTGTATTGACGCTTCCGATTTAATTTACTCTTTGAAATTAAGGTTTTCATGTCAAGTACTTAACTTACGACGCTGCTTATCTTTTGAATCTTTTTATTTTTTTTAAGTAACTTATAAGTAAGAAACTTAGAAATTTCTTTTAATCACTCACTTACTTTACTTCAATGAAAAATTTTGAATCTACTTATCTTGGTTAAAGCAAAAAAATTTTATTTAAAACAAGAATTACTAAAATTGATAATAGTACACTCGTCGGAACCCTATCACGATGAGTCCTCTAACTCCATCCATGAATAAACCTTTCCTACTCGAGTTCTTTCATTATGCTCAATTACTATATCAACTTTGATACTAAATGTCACAATATTAATTTAATAAACTAATTGATATATTAATTTTATTTAACCTAAACTATTAATCAAAATATATAAACTAAAATTAATAAAAATATACTCATCTGAGACTAGTTGGAGTGTTACACACTTTCGGTTTATGAGATGATATTATTTTTTCAAAATGATCCATCCTAATATTGGAAAGGAAACAATTTATCCTGACAAATAATATTATACCTCTGTTAAAGGTCCAATGACAATATTACTTTGATCAAGAATCCATTTGAGAGAGAGAGAATGACATGAAGGAGCAGACCCAACTCAGTTTCACTAAAGTATGAAATTTGAAAGCCAAATTTCTTTTGATCTTTTGAGAGAGAATAATGTAATTTATAGAAATCATCAACTTGGAATAATTTTAAAATTAATCAGAAATTTTAAAATATTTCATCTCAAGTGGAATATTCAATTCTTGAGTTTGATGTAAACCTAAACGAACTCTTTTAAGTTAGAAAATAATAAAATAAAACTAATAATTCTTTTATTAGAGCCTTAACCTATTATAATTTTTTATTAGTAGGGTGCTACCTGTCAAAGATTCTTGACAAGTAAGCACCCTTCCAGTTCTTCTCAACAAAAAGATGTCCCGAAGAGATACGAAATATCATCTGATAGGTAGGTTCTATGACTCTTCCCTTTTTAATTAAGATAATAATAAGTTTATATTTTTATGTTTAGATGAAATAAAACTTATTTTAGATTTAGTGAAAAAGTTTTTAATTTAAAGTTAATGATTTCTTAATATTTTAGTTTATAAAAATAGTTTTTAAAATTACTAAATTATTTCTATTTTTTATTTAAATTATCATGCATGACATAGATCCATTTTAAAAAAATGGAATTTCTGATCAATTATTAGATTTATTATAAAATTTTAGAACTCAATGTGGCTAAAAACAAAAAACTAAAATTGAAATTGATCAGACTCGGATATGACCCGACCTACTTCTATGCGGCTCACTGGCTGCAGCCTTCTCTGTGCACCTGTCGAGCACAAGAGTTCACTCTAGGCTAGTTTAGTATCAGCTTAGCACAAGTTGAAGCTAGCCTGACCTAATTCTGCCCTGTGTTGGTTTGGATTCGGGCTTGGGTTGGCCAATGGTATTTTTTTTTTATTCTTTTTATGAGTTTGAGCCCAATTGATCTATAAATTGATGATTCTGAATCTATTTAGATTGGTCCGAGCTTGTTTAACCTAAAGTCAAGTCTAAATTTGATTAGTTTAGGATGATTTTAGACTATTGTCGATCGGTTTCAATTTAATTTTGATTAAATTGAATCATGTTCGAGTCAAATAGATTGATTCAATTAGGGTTCAAACACAATTGAGGATGAACTAGGTTAAATATTTTTGATAAGTATAGAGATCTTAATATAACTTTTGTAGGTGTAGAGTTTGGGATACTAACGTTAACTAATTATAGAGGATAATCTATAATTAATCCATACTAGAGTGTAAATCCCTTCAACTAATAACTAATAACGATCTATCATGCGTGATAGCTAAATGATTCCTTTATATGTGCTGTTGAGAGTATCAACTGTTAGGAGAAAATTTTTCTAGAAGCATAAAATTTCTATGTGTTGTTGAGAGTATCATGTTTTTGAGACTTGATATGAAATCTGATATTGACTTTTATTATAGTTTACGCTATCAGAATTATGACTGTATGATTTGTGATTGATTTTGATTTATTTATATAGCATACGCTGTGCTATTTTCATGAGAGCAGATATGGGAGGTTCCCACTTAGGTTTTCAGTTATCTAACCCTATTACAGACATGGACATGGGAAAAGCATTATTTATCGCTGGGCAGAGATGATCGAAGCATAAATTTTATACAGTTTTACTTTTAACCACTAAGACTTAATCTTATTTTTTATGAAATTTAAAAATATTTAAAATTATTTTAGATAAAATTATTAATAACTTTTATCTATCCTGAATTATGATAAGTATGCCACGTGGTTTGAAATTAAAATAAAAAAAACTCGAGGTCTAACAATTTATCCATCAAAAAGAAGTGTGGATTCGAAATAAGAAGACTTTTCTTCATCATGATTGCAGACGTGAGGTTGGCAGTCGATAGATAAAAAGGCCATATCCAATATCAAGACCATATATTAAATTTCTTCTTTTCTTTTTCTCCTTTCCCAACCTTTTTCTCGTTACAAAAGGAAAAGACAAAAAAGTTTATCGTGGTTTTCCCAGGAGCATGCGATCAAATCAATGTTCTCAACAGATTAAGTTGTGAAACATGAGAGCAGACTTCTAACTCCTCTCATCCATGACATAATAGTGTTAACATACTCTCATTAACAATATGGATTTATGCATTTCGGATGACCACTTCTAAGTTCATCAATATTGTACCAACAGCTCCATATTGCAGAGTCAGATTCTAAGTTCATCTACATTGGATCGGTGGCTCACAGGATTACATGGATTGAATCTAGCAAGTATCAAAAGTGTCTTAGCTACAGCAAAGCCAATCCAATACAGAAGTCTGCAGGTGAGATTTCTTAACACAATATTCAAGGAGCCGCAAGTTCCTTCCAAATCATCTTCCTAACTTTTCCTTCAAAATGTAGTAGAAAACAACTGCTAACAAGATACAGAGTATCAACTGAACCTCCAACTTGCTTCAGCATGGTTCGTGTTTCAGTGGCTCCTGATGGATGAACTGACCCTCGATCGCTGATGAAGGAGAATGCTTGCCTCCAGCACTGTGCAACTTGATTGAACCCATAGATGACTCATGGAAAGTAGATTGACTTGAGGGATCAGACAAGGAGCATATGAACGCATTTGCAAGGTTTGGAAGATCACCCACTGATCCAAGGCCACTCAATGCAATTTGCTCTGACACTATCTTGTATGCCATTGCTAATAAGGAATCAATATAATTATGGTATGCCTCCATTCGAATCTGCACGTGTTTCTGAACCTGCTCAAATAGCCAACAGAAACACATGTATATTCTGCTAATTATGGGTGAATAAGATTGGAAAAATAAGTAGAGAGAAGCATCAGCAAAAACAAACAAATTGACTCTGGTTATTAGTTAAAAATAGCAAAATAGGGTATTAATCATGTTGAAACAATTTCAGTGCAAATTCCAACATATTCATGTGGAATACAGTGATCATATGTTTAAGCAAAGAGCTCAAGGTAAATTAAGTTCATTCAGGGCAATGACAGAACAGTATCATTTAAAATAAATTTGACGTCCAAAGAGTGAACAATTTATCCCAAGCAAAATCTAAAGTTATCGAAAAGAGAGAAAACATGACCACGTATAATCTAAGAAACAAGTTACACAAAGGCATTGAATGGCTATTAATTATTCAATAAATTACTAAGTTTAAAAAAAAAGAGACATCCCCTCCTCCAAAAAAAGGAAAAAAGTGACATCCCAGGAAATATAGTCAAACAGGTTCATGATCACAACCTGCTGCCTATCTATTTATCATGAACATATTGAAGCTAAAAAATTTCGGATTATTATAGTTCACAAAACTTAGTAAAAGGAAGTTTCAGTTACTTTACTTTTTCCTTCGGACGAGCACTAAAAATGCCTCCCAGTATCATACTCATCCAAGCATGATATCAGAAACTTCATGAGATGCCTATATGAAATTCCAGCTAATATTACTGTCCACAATAAAGATGTTATACATAGATTTTAACTGGATTTGGCTAAATGTACTTTAAAATTCTGATTCTTAGTTCTGGATGATTTTTCAAATTGAATTAAGTATACAGTTGTAGGTTTAGGTGACTCTGAGTTGGAGAGTGAATAGATTTTTGATCCATTGTAGGAGTCAGTAACCTTTTTCTTTGAGTTCCTTTACAATCCCCCTTCACGGAAACCTTTGAAAGGTACATGGCTGTCCAGAAAGAAGTAGGAGGTGGCATCACCTATGAGAGAATTATTCTTCCTTCCTCATTCCAATCTTGTGGTCTTAAGCAGTCTCCTCAGGTATGATTTGGAAGAGTCACAAAGTCCATGGTGAAGAGGCTATCAGCAAATCGAAGGTGATTATTCATTATTTGTTAAACACTCTAAAGGAAAATTTCTCTTTAATTGTCTATGTAGATGACAGTGGTTACCAGATGATCATCAAGAAATTGGAGACCTCAAGTTGTATCTAGCTAATGAATTTCATATTAAGGATCTGAGGGAAGTTGGATACTTTCTCAAAATTGAAGTTGCAAGGTCTAAAGAAGGGATCTTCATTTTGCAGCAAAGGTATATAATAGATTTGCTCAAGGAGGCAAGTATGATGGGTTGCAAACCAGTTGAGATATCAATTGAAGCAAACCACAATCTCGATGACAAAAATGATGAACTGACTGTAGTGTGTAGATGAAAGGTACGCATCTTAATCTTTAGACCTATTGTTATTTGATTTCAGATTTTGACATTAAAGTTCTTCCGCAAAATAATAGCATATTATGGTTTTTATGCTTATTCATTCATGAAGTAAAGAATGAAATTACTCATTCTAAACAATTGAAGAACTTCAAATGTAAAATAAAGATCACTTAATAAATGCAACATGTAAAAATTTACAGATCCCGATATTGCACCAGAAAAAAATAATCATGTAACCCACTATATTTTCACAAAAGAGTTGACATGATAGTCATATATGGATAGCTAGGCAAAAATTGGCATACAAGGCCAAGATTGGTGGGAAATGAAGTAAAAAAAAGAGAAATTTACTTTAAATAAAGAATAACAAAGAAGTGTAGAAAATTGTTTACCTCCACTTGTTCATGGAGCCTTCTTTCCACTTCCATTTGTGCTCTTAGGGCCTCTTTTACTTCCTGACCCCTAAAGCAGCATTTTCTACCAAGTTAATGTTTTCTTATATACACATTATGTTGTACAAACTCTACATATTTTTGTCTGTGAAAATATCTTACTCATTCACATCAGATGTAGGCATTCTTGGAGATGACACACTGCTGTTAGGCTTTTCTGTAATGTAGGAAGCTGAGATTTCAAGATGTAAACATTAAAAGTAAGCCAGATTAAGGCTTAATTTACTTTACTAAGTTTTTTAAAACAACTATATCATATGTAAGTTAAAGTGCAAATTTGTCCATGTTACTGTGAAAAGGCAGTTCTCCATAAGTCAACTCTTAAATAATCCAGAAAGTAATAGTTTGATATCGTCAGAGATAGTGTCTTTTCATAGTTCAAGTTGGATTCTAGATGGACAGAACAAAAAAAATAATTTTATTGAAGCACCCAATCTGCAATCAGCACTAACTCATCACTGATACAGATCCATATCAAAGCAAGCACCACACACTACTCAGGTGGATGCAAAGACTTCTTAACAGTGCACACTGGCCACCAATATTAAGGAATAACATGCTCCACCTCTGAGAAGAAACTAAGCCCTAAGGAGGAAAAATGAACTAAAATAGGAACAAAAATGAAAAAAAATAATCAACTCTAATTCCTAGAGAGCCTCTATTTTACAAACATTGCAAAATAAAAAAAATCCAAATACTACAAGGTTCCTTGCATAATCTGCTCACATATATTTCAAACAGCATGTCAACATAACAACTAGTAAGAATTAATAGCATAGATATGCAAACTCTGACAAATGAATTAAAATTAAATACAGATTCTAGAACTTACCATCTTTAGATTGCTCTGCCATTTCTTTGCCTGATTGCTTTCCTAATCTATACTTCTGGTGAAAACATTAAGGAAGAAAAGAAAACTAAGAATCATGTCACCAAATTTGGATTTCAGAAGAAGAGAATTAGATCTAAAAAAAACTGGTGAGCTACGATAATTGGTTAAGTGTGTCTACTGATACCTGAAGATGACTCTTCAAGTGAAAAAGTGTAAGCCCCTTTACTCCCATTGTTCTCATGATAGTCTTTGGTGTTGCCTCTGCAATAGATAACCATGACATTGACAAAATAGTGCAGCAATGAATTGCATCAGACAACTCATAACCATAATATTACAACATATAATGACATATAATGATTTTTATAACAGAATTTTTTTTAGAGAGTAACAGATGTTTCTAAGATTATTTTGTAGAAACACTACATTGGACCAGAAATTAGTACAATATACCTCAAAACTGGAGCATGGTGTGGAGAAATATAAACGGAACACTTTGCATACTGCACTGATCACTAGTAAGTACAATAAATACACTATGATCGCAAGCAAAGAAAGTTTTCATTCTTAACACCATGAAGAAACAATATAAATGTCATGATAATCAATCTGAGAGACCTAAGGCTATAGATAACAACACAATGGAAAAACGAATAAGACAAGACGAACAGTGGAGGAAGCTCCTGGCTGTATAAGAACATCAGGAAGAAGTAACAATCTGAAATCAAGGTGAAGAGTAATCCCTCAGAAAACCAAATTATCAAATTAAAATCACGTCCTAGCAAATCATTACTTAAAACAGAATCTTAGTCATCAAGCAGCACATTGCTGCTAGTTATGGAAAAAAAAACCATTTTGATCTGAAGAGAAATGAATTCAGGTCTATAATGTAAATTGAAAAATAACAACAGGGACAAAACCAGTGGTGAATCACATCCCGCATGCAAGCAAGGACACAATTCAAAGGGAAAAAGGGGGAGGTCTAGTCCTGTACACTTGAGGCATGACTGTTGAAGCAAGGAGATCGAACATTTCGTACCATTAGATCTGCGTGATCAGTTGAGGGCTTTTCTATTCAACAGGGAATTTTAACAGGTGAAAAAGAAAAAGTGCGAGTGAGCAAACACCTAAAAGATTTAAATTCAAGCCGAGAGAAAAGCAAAATAGAGAATTGAGGCGGCCAGGAAGCAACTTCGCAAAGCTATAGATTCAACCAATTTACAAGGGAAGCCCAGATAAGTACGATAGCAAGAGAGAGGCGACGAAGAACAACCAATTATCATTAAAAAAAAAAAGTCAAACATCACAAATTTAAGCAGATAGAATTCACAAGAGCAAAGCAAACCTTCAAGTTGTCTAGCGGGGCTTAAGACATAATGACAGCGGATGAACAACGAGAAAAAGATCAATTTTGATCGGAATATTAACAAACCCCAAGTGTGCATCAAACATAAGTTCTTGAATGCCCACAACGAAATGAGGAGGGATTTAGAGCAACAAGATAGGAACTAACTCTCGGGTCCGCCGAGCTGGGTGACGGCATCGACGAAGCGCTCATGGAGGTCGGCCGTCCATCGGAGGCGAGGCTTGGGGTCTGCCGTGAGGACCAGGCTAGGGCTGTGGTGGCCCTCCTCGGGTGGCGGAACCGAAGCTTCCGGTCGATGGATCAGACCGGAGAACATCGTCCACCCTGCCTTTTTGAGGTCAAAAGGGGAAGCCTCAAAAGGAAGAGGAGAAACTCGACCAAGAAGAACTTTTTTATCCTCAATCTTCTTTCCTCCCTCGCTCTCACTCTTCTGGTTGCGGGTGGGTGGAAAAGTGAGGAGCGAGAGGGTGAAGCCTCCTCCCCCACCCAAATGAGAGACAGGTGAACAATGGAGGGGCGAGGCGAGATTTACCCCATGGCGCCTTGGGGGTGCGGTTCCTATATCTCCAACCCAGCACCAACCAGGGAGGTTATGCCTTACCATTGCTCTGCACAATGGGTCCCACGGTTGGTTACCACAGGCGCCTTCGAACCCCATTCGTTCATCTGCCAAACACCACGGGCAGGCGCAGCAGTCGCAGAGTCGTAGAGTGGGAGTGCCACTGGAGCTGGCCACCCCTGGCGGCGTGATTGGGAGTCGGTGGGGGGAAACCATTTATTTGGGCACTGTGTGTTTCAGAAAACGAAACGATGCAACAGTTTTGTGTCATGTGCAGGAACAGCGGGACCCACTGTAGGTTTACGATTTATAAACAAAGATTTTATTCGTAAAGAACTCGTAGATTCCATGACATTACTTTAGCTAAGAAAGCTAAAATCCATCTAAAACTAGCCCGTAATCAAGAAAAAGACATCAAAAAAAGAAAAGAAGAAAAAAAAAAAAGGGGGGGGGAGAACATATGCAAGGCCACCCATCTCAAGTTCTTACTCATGCAATTGGATGGATGATTAGAGGACTCCTTACGTGGTGCTTCCCATCGGACCACACCAGCCACCCCGAATTCCAGCCCGACTTGATGTATTCTCTGGGTGTCGGCTTCACGTACACCGTGAACTCCTTCTCGTCCCCAACCTCGTCAAAAGTAAGGCTGTCCGGCTTCACCGTCACATTGAAGCCCGCCGGAGTTCGATACCGGATTCTGTACGTGCCTGGACTTCCCACGTTCTTCAACCTGCGGGTTGCCGTCTGCTGCAGATTTCGATGGTAGGGGAAGACGATAGCGGGGTAGTTGAAGTCCTCCAGCAGCTTATAGCGTGATGGGCAAGTGTAGTTCTGGAAGTAGGACATGTCTTCCGTATCGTAACCAATGGAGCACAAGAAGTCGAGGTAGTCGGCGTTGGTCAGATCATAAACCAAACCGGGATCCATGGCGCTATTTGGTCGGATGTGCCCGGAGCCGTAGCTGAGCGGGGTTGCATCATTTCCGTGGTGGCTCCGTATAGGAGCCCCCGTATTATCCACCGTTCGTGCTGAACGACAAAACGAGGAGGAGAGGTCTTGATCAGTATCTTTTCAGCAGAATAACTTGTTACCGTATACTCATCCATGCATACCAGTGCTCATGATTGCCGATCTGATAGCAGCAGGAGTCCAGTGAGGATGGAGTGTTTTGAGGAGACCGACGAGGCCGGCAACATGAGGGCAGGACATCGACGTGCCCGAAAGTATATTAAATGGGACGCGTGTGGGATCATTGGGATCAGAACCGGGAGGCGCGGCTTCGGAGTAGGAAGCCAGGATGTCCGATCCTGGCGCCGTAACGTCGGGCTGCCGCAAAAAGATCAGCATCATCAACAAGTAAAAGAGGCTCTCATTCTCATGGAGATCGAAGATTGACAGAACAGGAGAGCACAAGGTAAAACCTTCATGATCGCTGGTGTGATTGTATTGGGCCCCAATGAGGAGTAAAAACCCATCGTCGGTGCTGGTTTCCTGCCGAGCAGCGTTCTTGGACGAGAGAGTGAAACTACAGGCGACCTTCGAGCAAGTTGTAAGACCAGGCAAAGATTTTATAGCATTCCACGCAAGAAGAAAAAGAAAGAAGACGACGGAGAAGGGTGAGGACAAAGAAGAGTTACTTTGTGGAGTTGATGTAGGAACGCAGAGCAACACCATCAGCTGCATTGATCACCGCATGCGGTTTGGTGAAAGGATCGACGAAGAAGTAGTTGCCCAGCGTACCAGGATCGATGAGGATTGCACCAGCAGCCTCGTCGCCGATCGACTCAAAGTAGCTAAGGGGTGAAGAATTTAGGCCAAACTCGCAGACCACGACCTTTCCCTTTGTCTTCTCGGCGTCAATGGAACCATCAACACATTGACGACTGCATTGTGTTGACCAAGAAACACAAGCACCAACACATTTGTTAGTCTGCTGTTCGTGAGGCTTACGCGTGCAATTTCATGCAAATCAAAACATGAGCGGAAGAAGGCACTTACGCATCTTCGCGATAATCATCATTGATCCTGGCATCAAAGGAATTGATCACTGGATAAATTTTATCCTCGTCAAGAGACTCGAGTGATCGGCTCTTTCCCTGAACGAGACAATCGTTAGATTATTCCCTGGGATGGTTAAAGAGGCAGCGGAAGAAATATGACCTGAATCTGTTTCTTGTTGCCGAGAGTTAGAGTGGAGATGAAGTCCCTGTCAACGGTGCTCGCTCCGACAGTAAAGATCCAGGGGGCCACGTTGGTGACAGACCCCGGGCCTTGGCCGCCGGAGTTGCCGGCGGAGCAAACCACGGTGATTCCATTTTGCACCGCGTGGAACGATCCGATGGCGATGGAATCAACCGCATAGTCCACCGGCTCCCCGCCGATAGACATGGAGATGACATCGACCCCGTCTGCGATGGCGGCGTCGAAGGCCGCCAGGATGTCGGCATCTTGGCACCCGGACCAGCAGACCTTGTAGACGGCGACGAAGGCGTTAGGGGAGCCGCCCTTGGACGTTCCGTAAGCGTTTCCGAGGACAGCGGCACCGGGCACAAAGCGACCAGCGGCCGTCGAGAGGGTGTGGGTGCCATGGCCATCGAAGTCGCGTGGGGAAGACGACGGATCGGGAGACGCACCAGTATTAGCTACATAGCCTTTATAGAAGGATCGCGCTCCAATGAGCTTCCTGAATCAAATCAATTCTTGTTATGGTTGTCGTCTCGTATGCGATCATGAATGCCATGCAAAACTGAGATCAAACACGAACTAGAAAATCCAAGACAAAAGATGACATGCACTACAGATCTATTCAAGTACTACGTTAGTTTGTGAATAATGAACCCAAAAATGTGAGGAAATATTAGAATACGGTCAGAATCTTTAATTTGGAGAAAATTCAACCTGTTGCAATGAACAGGCTTTACTTTATCTTTCTGGCAGTCTCCTTTCCATCTCGATGGTATTGGCCCCATCCCTTCGTCGTCAAAGCTCTTCGACTCAGGCCATACACCTACAAAGAGGTACCCAATCATGCATCTGATGTCGATATTTAAACTGAAAGCGATGCATAAAATATGGATAAGTAATTAATTATATTCAACCGGTGTCCAGAGTTGCAATTATTGTGTCTTCCCCAAATCTTGCTTTTGCCCAGATGGATGATTTTGGGACTCTGTTGTCTCTCTCCAACCCCATGAAACTCCATGATCGAGTGGTGTGTAGTTGCTTAACCTTAGACTCAAATACAGATTTGACTTTCGCATGTTCTTCAGTAAACAAAAAAGCAAAAAAGAATCAACTTCATATCAATCACATAAACAGAAACAAATGTACGAAAAGAAAATGAAAAAAAAAAAAAATCTAACTTGAGATTCTTTTTGCATCTTCTTCGTCTAATACTGCAGCGAAGCCATTGATGTATTTGTTGTAGGAATAGATCATTGCATCACGAGCGATTTCCTTGCTGACGAAATTGTATGCACAAAAGAAGATTAAACTTAAACTGAACAAAGAAACAGCAAGAATGTCAAGATCAGTACTTCATCTTCATAGTTACCTTCCTAGAAAAGATCCCAAGAACTCGTGGTGCGAATCTGTGGCTCGATCATATTCTTCCAATGATGGTTCAGGTCCATGAGCATGCGCACCAAGATATACAATGTAAGACTGTCCATTATCAGGAATAATAGACTAGGTCATGATGACATTAAAAGTGTCTACTTCCTTAGCAAAACGAAGGATCGGTTTGTATTCTATTCTTCATGATAATTTGACAGATATTAAAATATCCAAAAATAAAAAAAAATAAACTTCGTTTCTTTCAATCATTGACATGTTTGAATCTATAAGGGTGAAAATTGTAACCTTTTTACTTGTGGCGGCAGAATTTCGTAGTGAAGATTTGCTCTGCAGGCTGGCAGCAATCGGTTTCTGCAACAAAAAGAATACTAGAATTGCAGGGAGGAGAAATCGGCCATTCTTCAGAAACTCCATGCCTTTTCTCTTGATTGTGATGTTTTCCATACTCTTGAGACTTATATAGCATTTGCCGAATAAAACTTTCAATTATTAAATCCGAGATGCTCATCCCAATTCTATTCAAGTGATGATCAGCTATTATTATTGGAGATAACAAAGGATATAACTGATTAGCGTTTAGGAAGTACAAAAAGTTAACCAACTAATAGATGTTTTTCTTTGATTTCTTGACGGGAAGATCTACAAAAGAGATCTATCAAAGGGGGTGAACCAACAGAGTCTCAAGATTTTGTGGGTTTTAAGTTCTATGAACATCTTATCCATGTACGTTTTCAGATTCAAAGTCCAAGTACGGAAGTATCTATCCAGAAGAATTGCAAGTTTGTGATATGATATCATATGAATTACCTCTTAGGTTCTGGTGTCATTTATTTTATACATTTATTAATATAGAACAACACCGTTTCATCGATTAATACTAAGGAAGTGTGTGATCAAGTAGTCCACAAACAAAAAAAAAAACAAAAAAAACATGGATCATCTTTTAGTGTTGAATCATTAAATGCATATCTGTTGACTAGTCATTATTAGAAATGTGATGGAGTTGCGAAAGAAGAATGTTTGAAAAAGAAGATAAAAATATAATTTTATTGGATTTGTTCAAGATTATATTCATAACAAGATATTCTTGGGGTGGAATTGTGAAAAAGAATGATTGAAAAAGATAAAAATCTAATTTTGTTGTGTTCAAATATTGATGCCACACCGAAGGTTGCTACCCTTAACAATGCTATTATCGATGATAACAAGCTATCAATAATAGTTCGTATATTAAATACAAGAAATCTCGTATTGCCCGCAAATAGGCGATAAGATGAGTTAGATAATAAAGCAGATCGATAGCTCAAATGAATCTTTCAAATAACATAAATTAAAATCGAATAATATATTTTCGTAAGCGAATGGAGCTAATAAATAGATATAAGATATTTGATTTTAGAATTATAACTCAAACTAATTGGAAGCATAAAACTATAATTATGCTACTATTATACAAAAAAATTAATACTAGAATTAAAATCAAATAATAATATATTAAGATTTACAATGTGTAATCCTTCCCTCATGGATATAACTTAGCCTACAATGTCATAGATATGCGTTATTCACCTCATCTCGTTTTCTCTTACACGTACTTATATATATGATGTGTGAAAAAATGTCTAGCACATATAAGCCATCAATCAATGTTCCTCTTATGATGATCTAATTATCCAAAAGTATTGAACAATTATTATTCTCATAAACTAATTTATATTCAATAACTATCAAATAATAAATAGAAATAATATTTTTAATAATAGAGGGAATATAATAGCATACATCTAATACAATAATAGCTCCACAAAGCAGATGTAGAGTAATCTCGCTAACATCAAACTCTTACTCTATTGCCCATAGTGAGGTCCATCTTATCTCTTACCAGTGTCATAGGTCTTGTCAGAGCTTGTCATAAATTGCATATGTGATAAGCACTCTCAGTATCAAATATCCATTTGTTATCATAAAAATATGACAAATGTAGACTGATAATAAATATTCCTAAAGCTTTTCCAAACTTATGTTTTGCCTTCTTTGCAAGATAATTCTTACAGTTCCTCTTCTAATACTCATTTTTATCATAATGGAAATACTGGCCTTTGTATATAGTCGGATCTTTCTTGACAACCTTTATATTGTCTGGTCTGTCCTAGCCCTTGCCCTTTTTAAGAAACTTATCAGTCTGTTTTTTTTCTTTTAGTCTCATCCCTTTGATGTAATGCACAATTCTTTTAGTAGTCTTTCAATAAGTTGATTTTGGCTTTTTCATTAAGTGTCTCACTAATCTAATGCCATATAGAATATCTAGTCTTGTACGAGTCAAATAGTTTAATCTTCCAATCAAACTTTTATAAAAAATTACATCTATTACTTTACCTTTAACATTCTTTGATAGTTTGATACTACAATCTGTATGCTAATTGGGTTGCAATATCCCATCTTGAGTCTCTTGAGTACTCGTCTTCAATTTGCCTCTTATGATATGAAGATGCTTTCTTTATTTTGTTTTACTTCTATGCTAAGGAAATAGGATATCAAATTCATGTCGATCATCTCAAACTCTTTTGTCATAACTTATTTGAACTCATAGAATATATAATGATTATTCCCTATAAAGATTAGATCATCTACATACAAACAAATATATAACATAGTTTCATCTTTTTTTTTTAAGTACAAGGAGTATTTATAAGAGCATTGCATGAAACTATTAGCTTTAAAGTAAGCATCAATTCTAACATTCCAAGCTCTTCTAGCTTGTTTAAAGCCATATTAAGTCTTCCTCAATCTTAGAACTTTGTCCTCATGTCCTTCCTTAATATATCTCATAGATTGTTCAACATAAATTTTTCTTCAAGAAAATCATTTAGACATATAGACTTCACATCTAATTCATTTGTTTTGAGCGAGATAAGTATTCTAATATAACCTTTTGCTTATATTCTTTTGCCACTAGTTTTACCTTATATTTTTCAATTTCTCCTTGAATATTTTTTCTTTACTTTGAAAACCCATATACTCCTGTGCATTCATGACCCTTGGGTAAAGTTATGACTTTATGATATTAATCTCTTCATTCATTGCTTTTTCCTATTTCTTATCTTTGTTTGCATCTTCAAAAGGAAATGGCTTGTTCGTAAGCATAAATACAAATAGATTGAGTTGGTTAGTCACCTCATAAAATTCTTGTATCCTCCTTATTCTTCTAGGATTTTTTTAGATGAGCTTGATATAGAAGATGATAAAGATATAGATTTTTATTTATGACTTTATTTTCATCTTCATTTTGCAACTCCTTTATATTTTTGCTCCAATATCATACTCCATTTTTATGAAACTCCATGGCTTTACTCACATGCACTTTGTGATATTTAGTTCAAATAATTTCTAGGCCTTATGTATTATCATGATTACAGTTATCATATGAGTTTTTTTTCTACTGATTAAGTGTTTAATAATTATTATGGTTATTATTTTATTATTGAACTGTTTCAACATAAATTAGTTCAAATGAACTTGATGAATATAATTTGTAGTTCATCTCCTTAAGTTATACCTGATCGGTAGCTGCCAAAGTAGCTTGGGATGGTAGACTTATAGGATATAAAATATAATTAAAATCTTATCATTCATAAGATAATTTAATTTATATTTTATATTACTGTATTAGTCTTATAGTCACCAAAGTGGTCTATATCAATTATTTATAAAATTACATTAAGGAATAAATCCTTAATGATATCAAAAAAATAATATTCAAAATTACATGCATAATTAAGAGATTTAAATAATCTCAAAGGATAATCTATTTCAAATAATTATATGATGGGATAGGATGATACTATTTTGGATATTCTTGTAGTTTATAATTATATACCCAAAAGTAGCAAAACTATTCCACAAGGATGGTATCAGACCTCCATAAATAATCTTTAGTGAACACTAGATATGTCAATATTTTTACCCAAAGGTTAAATATTGATGATATCAATAGTTTATCATATTTTGATGAAACTCAAAGCATTAATATTATTTTATATTCTGTAGTGGTATTTTCGTCTATACATTCTTATGCTTCTAGTGTCCCTGTACTCTCCGGATCAAATTATTCAAAATGGTTAGAGCATGTGTAATTTACATTGGGCGTATTAGATCTTAACTTGGTATTGCTTATTGAAAAGCTCGTAGAATTAATAGACAAAAACACTGTGAAATAAGTCAATGAAATGAAGGCTTGGGAAAGATCTGATAGGCTTAGTTTAATGTTCATAAAGATGACAATTGCAAATAATATAAAGACTTCACTATGGGTTGCATCTAACGTACGTGAATATTTAAATATTATTGAAGACATATTTAAATTTGCTGATAAGTCATTGGCTGACACATTAATGAAAGAACTTACTATAGCTCAATATAATAGTACTCGAGGAATTTAGGATCACATCCTCAATATGGCTGACAAAGCTGCAAAACTTAAGGTGTTGGGAATAAATATTTATGAATCTTTCCTTGTGCGGTTCATTCTTAATTCTCTCCCTTCTCAGTTTGGCCCGTTCAAGATTCACTACAATACAAATAAGGATAAGTGAGACTTGAATGAGTTAAATAGTATATGTGTTCATGAAGAATTAAGATTAAGGCACGAAAGTTCATATAATGTACTGACAACTACTCAAAGAGTTAGTAACAAAAAATAAAAATCGAAGCATCATCCATCGAAGAAATTTATCGGGTTTGGAAGTGTTAGACAAACTATTGAAAATAAAGCTATTACAATAAAATGATTCTTTTGTGACAAGAAAGGAGTGTAAAGAAGGATTATATTAAATATAGGACTTGGTTTGAAAAGAAAGATATAATCTCAATCTTTGTATGTTTTGAATCAAACATTACAAAAGTTTCTTCTAATATATGGTGGATTAATTCTGTCGCTTCAACTCATGTTACTAATAATATGTAGGGATTACTTTCAATCCAGAAATCAAAAGAACATAAAAGATTCATAATTATGAAAAATCGTCTCAAAGAAAAAGTGGTATCAGTAGGGACTTATCGCTTACGCTTAGAGACGGATCATCTAATGGATTTGAAAGACACATGTTTTGTTCCTATAATTTCTAGAAATTTAATTTCTCTGTCTAGAATTGATGAGTTAGGATATTGTGTTTCTTTTGGTAATGGTAAACTCAGCATATTTTATGATTCAATAAAAGTTAGTTTTGAAATTCTGTGTGATGGTTTGTATAGAATTAATTTTAATCTTGAGTTTGCAAATACATTATTAACCCTACAATCAAGTATTTGAATGAAACACAATTCCAATAATAAAATATCTTCTATATTGTGGCATAGACGTTTGGGGCATATCTCCAAGGAAAGAATTAAAAGATTAGTGAAGGATAATATTTTGAAAAATTTAGACTTCACTGATTGTAATGTTTGTATAGATTATATTAAAGGAAAGCAAACTAAGCATACAAAGAAAAATGCCACAAGAAGTAAAGAACTTCTTGAAACTATTCATACTGATATCTGCGGACCACTCCATATTTCTTGTTTTAGTGGAGAAATGTATTTCATCACATTTATAGATGATTTATCCAGATATGGCTATGTTTATCTAATACATGAAAAGTCTCAGGCCGTTAACATTCTTAAAGTGTACATAAATGAGGTCGAGAGACAATTAGATAGAAAATTTAAAATTGTCAAATCTGACAGTGGTGGTGAACTTTATGATAGATATGATGAATCTAATCAAAATATTAGTTCTTTTGCTAGATTCCTAGAACAGCGGGGTATTTATGTTCAGTATGCATTATCAGGTGTACAACAGTAGAACAGTGTTGCTAAAAGGTGAAATCGTACTCTTATGGATATGGTTAGGAGCATGATGAGTTATTCCTTTGTACCCGAGTCAATGTGGGGTGATGCTTTTAAGACAACTATGTATATCCTGAACAAGGCTCCTAATAAGTCAGTTCCATCAACTCTATTTAAGTTATGGACTAGTAGGAAACCCAGTTTGAGACATTTACATATTTGGGGGTGTCCTGCAGAGATAAGACTATTCAATCCACATGAAAAGAAATTGGACCCAAGAATAATTTCTGGATATTTTATTGATTACCCAGAAAGATCCAAGGGATACAAATTTTATTGCCCTAATCATAATATGAGGATAGTAGAATATGGTAATGTAAAATTCCTAAAAAATGATGAAATCAGTGGGAGTCAAAAAGTCTCGAAGGATTAATTTTGATATTGAGGAGATTCAGGCTTCTTCTCTTGTATTATCCCCTATTCGAGAAATTATTTAACATTGATAAATTCTCACATGATGTTGATATCGCCGCTGATAGTCTTATAGAACAATCATAATTGGCAGATTAGTGAAGATCTCAAAGAAAAAAAAATATTATTTTTAATGATTATATGATATATCTGCAAGAATTAGATTTTGATATAGGAATGAAAAGTAACCCCTTATCATTTTCACAAGCCATAAAAAGTAATGATTCTAAAAAATGGTATAATACAATGAAAGATGAGTTAAAATCAATAGACCAGAATGGTGTCTGGGAACTCATTGAATTACCCGATAATTGTAAAAGAGTATGTTGTAAATGGGTCTTTAAGACTAAATGTGACTCGGTGGGCAATATCGAATGAAAGAAGGCATTGACTACCATGAGACCTTTTCTCCAGTTTCTCAAAAGTACTCATTAAGGATCATTATAACATTAGTAACTCATTATGATCTTGAGTTACATCAGATGTATGTGAAAACTACATTTCTGAATGGGGATCTAGATGAGAAAATCTATATGGAACAACCTGAAGGATTCATAGAAAAGGGAAAGGAAAGTTGGGCTTGCAAACTTAAGAAATCCATTTATAGCTTTAAATAAGTTTCCAAACAATGGTATATAAAGTTTCATGATATCATTACTTCCTTCATATTTAAGAAAAACAATGTTGATTAATGTATATAACTGAAAATTAGTCAGAGTAAGTTTATTATATTGGTCTTATATATGGATGATATATTGCTTGCCAATAGTGATCTTGGTTTATTGCATGAAACCAAGATATTTCTCAATAAGAATTTTAAGATGGTTAATATGAATGAGGTATCCTATGTTACTAGCATTAATATATTCAGGGATAGATCTCAAGGTTTGTTAGGACTGTCTTAGAAAAGTTATATTAATCATATTTTAGAAAGGTTTAATATGCAGCTTTGTAAAGCTAATGATACACCTATTACTAGAGGTGAAAAATTCAGCCAAAACTAGTGCCCGAAAAATGACTTAGAAAGGGATCAAATGAAGAATATTCTTTATGGGTGCACAATTGGAAGTCTATTATATGCTCAAACATGTACAAGGTCAGATATCAGTTTTGCAGTGGCAATGCTGGGTAGATACTAGAGTAACCCAAGAATGGAATATTGGAAAGCTACAAAGAAAGTAATGAGATATCTGTAAGGGATAAACGATTATATGCTCACATATAAGAAATCAGATCAGTTTGAAGTAACGGGATATTCAAATGCTGATTTTGCAAATTACCTCGATAGCAGGAAATCCACTTCAGGATTTGTGTTCATGTTGGCTGGTGGGGTAATTTCTTGGAAAAGTGTAAACAATCACTTATTGCATCATCTACGATGATTTGTGACATGCTTTGAGGCCACAAATCAAGCTTTATGGTTATAAAATTTTATATTAAGACTTGGTGTGGTCGACTCAATTGTCAAGCCACTGAAGATATTTTGTGATAATACTGTAGCAGTTTTCTTCTCTAAGAATGGCAAGTACTCTCGTGGTTCCAAGCACATTGACATAAATTACTTGGTAGTTAGAGAAATAGTCCAGAAACAACAAGTGTAAATTGAAAATTTAAACACCACTATGATGATTGCTGATCTATTTACTAAAGCTTTGTAGCGTAAAATATTTAAAGAACATGTTCTTAGAATGGGGCTTGTGAGAAAGCCATAAAGGATATGGTGATGCATGTTTAAGTGGATGCTATTATTAATATTTCTTTTACATAATTAAAGTTATTTGTTTCTGCTATCTTGTTTGTATTTATGATTATGCATATTATGGTTGAATGTAAGAAATATGATTGTCTTGACAAGATAAATTACAGAGGTCATTATAGACTATATAAGGAAAGACTAACAGTGTTATAATATATAGAAGGAAGTGTGATATTGATAACATACAACCGTTATGACTCACATTGATAGTTGGACTGAATATAGTATTATTATGCTTATTGGACTTATTGGCTTATTTTTAAAATCATGGCCATGTATAAAATGCTTTTCAAAATTTTCATAATCCAATTATATAAAATTATTTTTAAATAAATTTTATTTTATTTATTTTAAGTTTGGATATCTTTTGTATCTTATCAATTAATGGGCCAAGTAGGAGAATGTAAGATTATGTGGCCCTTTATTAATTGAATAAGATATATTATAAATTATTTGGATTCTAATAAAAGATATTAGTTAATATTAAATAAAATCTATATTATATTGGGATATTTTAGGGGATGCTCTTGATAGAAGAAACTCTCCTAATAACTTACCCTAGACCCTCTGCTCTCGCCTATAAATAGATAGGACCTACTATAAACCTAAAGCACGAAAAGGCACAGAACGATAATAGGGAATAAAGTTAGAGAGATTACGGCTATTCTCTCGATCTCCCCAAAACCATCAATTACAATGGTCCTATAAAATGATAGGAAGAGGGGAGAAGGGGTCTAGATCTATTCTAGTTCTCCTTGTAGATCGATAAGCAACGTTATTCAGATCCGACAGGTGGTGCTCTTAAGGATCTAGTTGGATCTTAATCAGATGACATCTAAAGGTACGCATCGTAAACAAATCTCGTATTATTTGATTTTAAATCCTAACATAATATTTTTTTGCATAATAGTTTCCATAATTATAATTTTTATGCCAATAGATAAAGACATAAATTTTCATTTATGACTTTATTTTCATCTTCATTTTGCACCTACTTTATATTTTTACTCCAATATCATACTCCATTTTCATGAAACTCCATAGCTTTACTCACATGCACTTTGTGATTTTTAGGTCAAATAACTTCTAGGCTTTAGATTTGGTATTATAGCCAATAAAAATATATTTAGAGCTTTTATCACCTATTTTTGTTCTTCTATAATTAAAAACATCAACCTATGTAATACATCCAAAAATCTTTTAAGTAGAAAATGTTAGGGTTATTACTACTCCAAGCTTCTTACTACTCATTATTTGATATAGCACATCCAATGGTTTTACCCTAAAGCTCCTTTGGCATCTTCTTACTTTGTAACATACTTATAATCATATTGAGGATAGCTCAATTCTTTTTCTCCGTCATATCATTTTGTTGAGGGTTTACCCTAAAACTCCTTTAGCATTTTTTTGCTTTGTAATATACTTATAGTTATACTGAGGATGGTTCAATTCTTTTTCTTCGTGATATTATTTTGTTGAGGGGAATAACATATGATTTCTCTTTTAAGAAATATACCCCGGTTTTCCAACTAAAATCATCAATAAATGTTAGAAAACAATGATATTCATAAGAAAAAGTTAGAGATATTAATCCATAAATATTGGTGTGGATTAGCTTTGATGGTTACAAGAACCCTACAAACTAATTATGTGAGTGATGACACGTGTGTGTGTGTATATATATATGATGTCCTTGGATATATGCAATATGAATTGAATCGTGATGAGATCATAATAATGAGATTGGTTTGTCTATAAACACAGACCCTAAATAATCTCGATCATAGGTTAATCAAGAGGGATATCGTAATAATCAAATAGACCAGTGTATTATATTCTTATCCATGTGATGGAGATAGTTGGTCTTATAGTTGCTCATATGAAGACATTAAGGATATAGTACAAGTGTTTATTGGAGAATGTGTTTACTAATTAATCTATTTATGGAATGTTATATCTATTTATTGAATATTATATGGTTAATGATACCTAACGTCAGATAGTAATTCCATAGTCCCAGTTATATACGTGGTCCTTAGACTTGAGACACCAAAGATATGTTGTTTAAGTACTCTTTTCTTTGACACAAATGTAATTGAGGTTTCAAATCTAATATAATTTGTTATCATGATTGGTAGCCAACCTTACGAATATAATTAAGTGTTAATAGAGAATCATCCACTCTCGATATCACAAGAGAAATATCTCATATGTTCTTATTTATACAAATCCCGAATTAGAATCGTTCAGATTGACATAGAAGGAGTTCTCCGAGAGAATCCGATTAGAACGAGACTTTGATAGATTTTGTATATAGCCTGATAGTATCATACCCAATATATGGTCTCTGAGATATTAGATAGTGAGGGACTATAAATATATGGTAACTAAGGATAAACAAATCCAATAGATTAGATCTCTTATACCATCTCAGGACTATGGCATAATGGCTTAGGACTTCCATAGTCAATGAGTTAAGTGAATTATTATAGGATAATAATTTATTGAATCAGAAAGAGTTCTGACAAACAAAACTCATGGCCAGCTCGATATTAGGCTTAGAGGGTCACACACATATCGTGGATGTTTTAGCGAGTAGAGAATTATTCTCACTAGATGAGACCTAACATTGATGGACTCCTTGCATGAGGCTCAATTAAAAGCTAAGTGAGATTATTGGATCTAGATCCAATAATCCAAAAAGTGAAGGTAATTGGATAGAGATGCAATGCCCACTAAGGTAAGATCCATTAGGGTTTTGGTGTCTCTTTATAAATAGGAGGTAGGTGTGGCCAACAAGCTGAGAGGTTATATCTGTTGCCACCCCTTCTTATTGTCCTCCCTCTAACTCTTCTCAGCCGACCACTATCTCTTTGCTACGAGAGGACAATGAAGAAGATATGAGATTTTTTATTCCATGTTCATTGTAAGAAGGTGCATAAGAGTTACGAGCTTTTGGTTATAATTTGAGGAGCATCACTGTAATGATCCATAATGTAGATACTGCTAGAGAGGAGGACATCTGACCTCATTCATCCTTTTCTACTGGATCTGAAAGTTTCAGGGATAGATGATCTCTCTATGTAACAAATCTCACATGATTCGTAGTTTTTAGTTTTATAGTTTTTCATACACCAATCATTGCATGATGATGTGATAAATATGAAAAATATTTTATTTTATTTTATTGTTTCGCATGTGATGCTCTCAAAGTTTTCCAACAAATTAAAGAGGTCCTTTGCATGATAGGTTGACTCCTTTGAATCTTCTACCTTGGTTGCTTGCTTTACAAAATTAATTTGGAGAGTTGATATGTGGTATATTAAATCTTGGATTTTAATAATGAAACTAATTAATAAAGTTATGATCTAATGTGCATATAAAGTGATGTAGGACTAGCTTTGATTAAGGAGAGACAAATTGATTAAAGCAGAAAATTGTTGGGCTAGAGTGGTATATGCCAAAAGATTGGTCGACATGTCGACAGAAGGTTTTGTGTCGTGAGTTCGTGTATTGGGCTAGAACAATTAGATATTATACCGAGGAGATTGGATGTTGTGGAGGTCAACATGCCAATTGGACAATACACCACAAGAAAGGATGATGCGTTGAAGGGTAGAACAAAGCGCCGAATGAACCAATGGCATGCCAGATAATATGTGATTCATGCTTTGTAATAATTTATCTAAATCAAAGTAGTTTAGAGTTCTAATCAAGTTAGTTTTGAATGTAATTAAACTAACTTAATTAAGGAGCCATTGGACTTTAATTGAGACTGATTTAGCCTATTGGGAAGCCCATTTTAGTGACCAAATATTAAGTCTCCAAAGACATAATCTCTAAGAACATATAGTCTTAGAATTCATAATCTTCGAGAAGACACAGTCTTCGAGACTGTGTCAGGCAATAGTACCGCCCAAGCTGGGAGTACAACCACCATAATATAGTCTTTGAGGCTGTAAGGCTGCTAGCACATTGGAAACTTTGATAATTTAAATTTTTGCTCCATTCTGGAAGCCATGTGGGGTCTATAAGTACCCCATCCATCTTTGCTTCAGGATGAAATAATTAAGATAATAAAACTTATGAAAATACTATTATAATTCTTTGAGAGCTCCCCCTCTTTTCTTTTAAGTGTAGTTTTTGTTTAAGAGTGGGTTGAGAGAATTATAAAGGTTATCTCCTAAACCTGTGAAAATGAGTATAAAACTGTAAGAGGATAGTTAATCTTCACCCATTGAAAGAAGATCAATAGTGAAAAATGATGACCTCATCAGAGGAGGAATCAGGAGTGGACATAGGTCATGAGACCGAACCATTATAAAATTGGTGTGCTTTTTCTTCTATATTGTTTAATTGCTTTGCATATTGCTTTACTTATTCATTATTATCGTATGAATGCTTTCAAGTTTAAACACTTTTTGGATTTAAGCTGTATTAAATGAATATTCAAATCGACATAATTTTTCATAAGTACTAATTCTCTCCCCCTCTTAGTACTAATTTTTCATAAGTACTAATTTGGTCTTAACAATTAGAATCAGAGCCAAGTTGCTCTCTATTTGGTTTAGAACCTAAGAGAGATAGCTTTAGCTGACAATCAAGATGGACTTTCTATCACTCGTCCTCCCATGTTCAATAGGACGGACAACACGTATTAAAAAACTTGAATGAGAATTTTTCTAGTTTCTATAGATTTTGATTTATGAGATATTATTGAAAGTGGTTTTGAAAAGTTTTCCAAACCAATGAACGAATAGAATGATTTAGAAAAGAAGACTTTCTCTTTGAATACTAAAGTGACAAATGCTTTATTTTGTGCTCTTGATAAAAATAAATTTAATATGGTTTTCATATGCAAAACTAATATATAATTTGACACACACTAGAAGTCACACACGAAGACACTAGTATTTTGTACTAGTATACACCAATTTATGGATGTCATTAATAGTTTAAAAGTACTTAGTAAATTTTTTTTTAATTTTAAACTTGTTAACAGAATATTAAGATCCCTTCCAAAAAGTTGGGATCCTAAAGTAACAGTAATACAAGAAGTAAAGGACCTAAATAATTTTTCACTTGAAGAACTTATTGGGTCTTTGATAACCTATGAAATGACATGTATAGCATATGATAAACTTAAGAATAACCTTAGAAAGAATAAGAAGAAATTAGCACTAAGAACTAAAATGAATCATCAAGCAGAAGCTCAAGTGATGAAGATAATGCCATCGAACTTTTGATAAAAAAGCTTAAAAGATTCATGAAAAGGAATAAAGCTAAAAAAAAAATAAAAACAAACTTAAAAAGAATAAAATAACTTGTTATGAATGCAATCGACCGGGGCACTTTAAAAGCAAATGTCCTTAACAAAAGAAGAAAAAAGTGCTTAAAGAAACTTGGGATGATTCAAGTGCATCCGAAGATACGGAGCCAATCAACAAAGAAGTTATAAATTATGCATTAATGATATTTGGCAATGAGGTATATAACTCAAACAAATATTCTTTATCCTACGATGAATTATTCCATGTATTTAATGTCTTGTTTGATGATTTTAAATTAGTTAGTAAAAGACATAAATTGTTAAAAAAGGACCATGTTTCTCTTGCTATTGAATTTGAAAAATTAAAAAATGAGCATGATAATTGTATATTGGCTCCTTGCACTAAGTGTGAAGAATTAGATACACTTAAGAAATAAAATATTTTACTACAAAAATATTAGAAAATTTTGAACTAGGTAATAAATATATAAACTTGATACTTGCTAATAAGGGTCATATTCATAGAAAGAAAGGAATTGACTTTGTGAGTAACACTCAACAAAATCCAACTATCTTCGTTAAAAGACTTGTATTATTTGTTTCATCCAAAAATAAATATAAATTTTATGGTACATTTGGATATTAAGCTTATAGATGTTCATTTAAAGGCATAGGTGACACAAATTACTTTAGGTTCCAAAAGGAACAATGAATAACACAATGCCAATAATTAAGATAGGTAGATCTATTTATGAGACCCAAAGTTAAATGAATACCTAAAAGAAAACCCACTTTCTTATAGATATGTTTACAATCAAAAGCTAGGAGCAAGATATTGTACCTTGATAGTGGATGCTTAAGGCATATGATCGGAGATCCAACACACTTCACATAGCTTACTAGCCGAAACAACAATAATATATATTTAGATGATTTTCATCTTACTTCTCATTTTCAAACGATGATGTAATGCTTTTGTTTGAAAAATTAGGGCATCACATAAATTGAAACTAAAAGGGAATGCTTTTTTTTTTAATTTCTCTATCCTATCGAGTTTTTGATAAGAGATTGAAAAATCTATTTATGTCATTTTAAATATCTTAAAAGTAATTTGGATGATTTGATGGTTTGAATTTGATTGAGTTTTATCTAAATCTTATAATTGATACATCAAATTTTATATGGTTCAAGATTTTTTTCATTAATTGATCTCCTAAGATTTCTTTTGTTATTTAAGAGGAGATTTATCAAAATAAATCATATCTTTTGATATTCATGGCTTAATCTTTCTTGATCTTTAATGTTAATATCTTTAATGTCATGATTTTTATATAACTCATTTGTTTGTATATGTTATGATTAGAACATTAATGCAAAATATAGCAAAAGTGCTAGCTGAATGTTAAACTTAGGCATGTTAAATATCTCAAATGCATAAATTCTTCTTATACTTTTTTTTTTGAAACATCATCTTTATTACTCTACTTTTATGACTTGAGTTCTCTTTTTTTCTAACAGCAAGATCATTTTCTATCCTTTCTTCTATTTACAAAAGAAGAGAAAATAACTCATGGTCTTTTGGTATTTATGACTTAGTTTTTCATGATTGAAATATTGATATAAATTTATCTTTGTTATTAATATTTGTCATGATTTAAAAATTAATGTAAAGAGAAAAGAATTATAACATTGTATTATTCCCTTCTTTTTGACAATGACAAAGGGGGAGAAAGAATTTGCTAGCTTGCACAAGGAGAGACCTTGCTAGCATTCACATTGTAAAGAGAAGCAAAAAGTTATTATCTCAAGTGAAGCAAAAAATTTGCTTAACTTTACATTCTCAAAAACTTGCTAGTATGCACACTATAAAGAAAAGTAAAAATTTTGCTTAACTTCACATTCTCAAGAACATGCTAGCTTGTATATCACAAAGTGAAGCAAAGAATTTACTAGCTTGCACATAACAAAAAGAAGCAAAATCGCTAGCTTGCACTTCTCAAAAGATAAGAAAGAATTTGCTAGTTGCATATCTTAAGAATATCAAAAATTGCTAACTTTCATATCTAAAAATTTTTTGCTAGCCTGCATATCGCAAAAGGAAGTAAATAATTTGCTAACTTGTATATAGTAAGAAGAAGCAAAATCACTAACTTACACTACACAAAAGAGAAGAAAGAATCTGTTCGTTGCACATATCAAGAATAGTAAAAATTACTAAGTTGCATAACTCAAAAATTTTTGCTAACTTGCATATTTTAAAAATTTGCTAGTTACACTTTTTTCCTTTTTATTGATGATAAAGGAAGTGAAGATATGATGATTTAAAATTTGAATCATGCATCAAATGATTATATTTTGAAATTATGATTATGCATGATGCATGCAATGAAGAAATACTAATAATTTTCCAGATTCAAACTTTCTATCAATATGATGTATTGATTGGGGGAGTTTAGTTAAACTCTATCATTAATTGGTTATCATCATGAAAAAGAGGAAGATTATTGAATCTCATATTTTGATAATAAAATCAATTAATAAAGTTATGATCTAATGTATGTATTAAGTGACGTGTGACTAGCTTTGAATAATGAGAGGTAAATTAATTAAAGCAAAAAATTATTGGCCCAGAGTGGAATATGTTAGAATATTGGTCGGTGTCTCGGCTAAAGGCTTCGTGTCATAAGTTCAGGCATCGTGCCAGAAGGATCAGATATTACACTAAGGAGATTTGATATTGTGGAGGTCAACATATCGATTGAGCAATATGCCACAAGAAAGGACGATGCACCGAAGGGTCGAACGAAGCATCGAATAAACCAATGACATGCCGGATAATATGCGCCATGCTTTATAATAATTTATCTAGATCAAAGTAGTCTAGAGTTCTAATTGAGTTGGTTTAAAATATAATTAAATCAACTCAATTAAGGAGCTATTGGGCTTTAATTGGGGCTAATTTGGCCTATTATGAAGCCCATTTCAGTGACCCAAGGTTAAGTCTCTAAAGACACGGTCTCCAAAGATGCAGTCTCTGAAGACACGATCTCTAAAGACACAATCTCCAAAAAGACAGTCTTCGAGACTGTGTCAAGTGGTGATACCAACCAAACATACTCTCGGACTATGTCAAGCGGTGGTATTGCCCAGGCTGGTGGTACCACCACCATAACATAATCTCCAAGACTGTAAGGCTCATAGCATCTCGGGAACTATGATAATTTAAATTTTAGCTCCATTTAGAAGTCATTTGAGGCCTATAAATATCTTATCCATTTTTGCTTGAGGATGTAATAATTAAGAGCAAAAACACTTAAGAAAACACTATTATAATTCTTTGAGAGCTTCCCCTCTTTTATTTAAGTGTAGTTTTTGTTTATGGAAGGGCTGAGAGAATTGTAAAGATTATCTTTTGAAAAGGAGAATAGAGCTGTAAGAGAGTAGTTGATCTTCACCTATCAAAAGAAGATCAATAGTGGAAGTTGGTGACCTCAATAGAGAAGAAATCAAGAGTGTACGTAGTTCAAGGGATTGAACCACTATAAAATTAGTGTGTCTTCTCTTCTCTTCTCTATTTTTTAATTGCTTTGTATATTGCTTTACTTATCCATTATCATCCTATGAATGCTTTCAAGTTTAAATGATTTTTGAATTCAAGCTTTATTGAATAAATACTTAAATCGATGTAAATTTTTTATATGTACTAATTCACCCTACCTCTTAGTGTCGATTCGATCATAACAATTGATATCATAGCCAAGTTGTTTTCTATTTAGTTTAAAACCCAAGAGAGATGACTTTTACTAGCATTCAAGATGGACTTTCTATTAATCGTCCTCTCATGTTCAATGGGATGGACTACATGTATTAGAAAACTCGAATGGGAATTTTTCTGCTTTCTATGATTTTTGATTTATGGTATATTGTTTAAAGTAATTTTGAATAGTCTTCCAAACCAATAAATGAATGGAATGATTTAGAAAATAAGACTTTCTCTTTATGTTATACTCTTGATAAAAATGAATTTAATCATAATTTTATATGTGAAACTACATATAGAATTTGACATGTACTAGAAGTCACATGAAGGCACTAGTCGAGTCAAAGACTCAAAAATTAATCTTTTAGTATATAGTTATGAGTTTTTTCATATGAAATCAAATGAGACCATTGGAGACATGTACACCCAACTAGTGCTATCAAGTTGCTCTTAATTGAAGACATGTACACCCTTATTAGCAAGTATTATGTTTAAGAATTTGTTACCTATTTTAATTGTATCTAATATTTCTTGTAGTAAAATATTTTCTTTCTTAAGTGTATCTAATTCTTCACACTTAGTGCAAGGAGTTAACATACAATTATCATGTTCATTTTTTAATTTTTCAAATTCAATATCAAGATAAGCATGTTCCTTTTTTAATAATTTATACTTTTTTATTAACTAATTAAAAATCATCAAACAAGTCATAAATATATTGAATAATTCATCATAGGATAAGAAAGATTCGCTTGAGTTACACACGTCATTGCCAAATGCCATTAATGTATAATTTGCAACTTCTTCTTTATTGGTTGGCTCCTTATCATCGGATGCACTTGAGTCATCCTAAGTTGCTTTGAGTATTTTCTTCTTCTTTTATTAAGGATATTTGCTTTTAAAGTGCCGTGGCTGATTATATTTATAGCGAGTTATTTTATTCTTTTAAGTTCGTTTTTACTTTTTTTAGTTTTATTCTTTTTCATAAATCTTTTAAGTTTTTTTAATCAAAAGTTCAATGTCATTGTCCTCATCGCATAAAATGTCACTTGAGGATTCGTTTTTGGTTCTCAATGCTATTATTTAGAAGATTGTTCTCAAGTTTAAAATAAGTAACAAATTATTAATTATGATACTTGCTAATAAGGGTCATGTTCATAGAAAGGAAGGAATTAACCTTGTGATTAACACTCAACAAAGGTCAACTATCTTCATTAAAGTTACATTATATGTTTAATTCGAAAATAAGTATAATTTTTGTGGTATATTTGGATATTAAGCTTATAAATATTCATTTAAAAAACATATGCTACAAAAATTACTATAGATTCCAAAAGGAACTGTGAATAACTCAATACCAATAATTAAGATAGATAGATCTATTTATGAGATCCAAAGTTAAATGAATACCTAAAAGAAAACTCACTTTCTTATAAATATGCTTATAATCAAAAGCTAGACAAGATATTATACCTTGATAGTAGATGTTCAATGCACATGACTGGAGATCCAACACACTTCACATTGCTCACTAATCGAAACAATAATAGTATATATCTTGATGATTTACATATTGATTTTCATTTTTAAACGACGATATAATGCTTTTGTTTGAAAAACTAAGGCATCACACAAATTGAAACTAAAAGGAAATGCTTTTTTTTTTAATTTCTCTATCCTATCGAGTTTTTAATAAGTTTTATCCAAATATTACAATTGATATTTAAAATGATGGTTTGAATTTGAATGAGTTTTTAATAAGTTTTATCTAAATCTTATAATTTTTTTCATTTTCAAATGATGATGGTTTGAATTTGAATGAGTTTTATCCAAATCTTACAATTGATACTTTAAATTTTATATGGATCAAGATTTTTCATTAATTGATCTCCTAAGATTTGTTTTTTGTTATTTAAGAGGAGATTTATCAAAATAAATCATGTATTTTGGTATTCATGACTTAATTTTTTTTATCTTTCATGTTAATATCTTTAATGTCATGATTTTATATTATGATTAGAACATTAATGTAAAAGATAGCAAAAGCTAATGTTAAATCTCTCAAATGCATAAATTCTTCTTATACAATTTTTTTCAGAATATTATCTTGATTACTTGATTTTTATGACTTGAGTTTTCTTTTTTTTAAATCAAGATCATTTTCCTATCATTTCTTCTATTTACAAAAGAAGAAATTTATGAAAAATGACTCATGGTCTTTTTGTAGTTATGAGTTAGTCTTTCATGATTAAAATATTGATGTAAATTTATCTTTGTTATTAATATTTGTTATGATTTAAAAATTGATGTAAAGGGAAAAGAATTATAACAATGTATTATTCCCTTCTTTCTGACAATGATAAAGGGAGAGAAAGAATTTGTTAGCTTGCACACTTCAAGGAGAGAAAACTTGCTGGCATGCATATTGTAAAGAGAAGCAAAAAGTTGTTATTTCAAGAGAAACAAAAATTTTGCTTAACTTCACATTCTCGAGAACTTGCTAGCGTGTACATTGTAAAGAAAAGCAAAAAGTTACTACCTCAAGAGAAGGAAAAATTTTGCTTAACATCACATTCTCAAGAACTTGCTAGCTCACATATTAGAAAGGGAAGTAAATAATTTGCTAACTTGCGCATATCAAGAAGAAGAAAAATTGATATATTACACTTTTCAAAAGAGAAGGAAGAATTTGCTAGTTGCACATCTCAATAATAGCAAAAATTACTAACTTACATAACTCAAAAAATTTTACTAGCTTGCATATCATAAAGGGAAGCAAATAATTTGCTAGCTTACATATAGCAAGAAGAAGCAAAATCACTAGCTTGCAATTCTCAAAAGAGAAGAAAGAATTTGCTTGTTGCACATCTCAAGAATAACAAAAATTGGTATCTTGCATAACTAAAAAATTTTTGCTAACTTATAAAAATTTGCTAGTTGCACATTTCTTCTTTTTTTGTTATAAGAAAGGGGGAGAAGATATGAAGATTTGAAATTTGAATCATGAATGATGCATTTTAAAATTATGATTATGCATTATGCATGTAATGATGAAATACCTATAATTTTCTAAATTTAAAGTTTCTCTCAACATGGTATATTGATAGGAGGAGTTTAATTAAACTTCGTTATCAATTGATTATCATTATAAAAAAGGAGAAGATTGTTGAATCTCAAACTTTTATGATGAAATCAATTGATAAAGTTATGATCTAATATGTGTATGAAGTGACGTAGGACTAGCTTCGACCAAGGAGAGATAAACTGATTAAAGCAAAAAATTATTGGCCTGGAGTGGAATATGTCAGAAGATTGGTTGGCGTGTCGTCAAAAGGCTTCGTGCCATGAGTTCGGATATCGGGCCAAAAGGATCATATATAGCACCAAGGAGATTAGATGTTGCAGAGACCAACATGCTGATTGTATAATATGCCATAAGAAAAGATGATGCGCTAAGGGTCGAACAAAGCACCGAATGAACCAATGTCGGACAACATGTGATTTATGTTTTATAATAATTTACCTAGATCAAAGTAGTTTAGAGTTTTAATTAAGTTAATTTTGAATGTAATTAAACTAACTCAATTAAGGAGCTATTGGTTATTAATTAGAGCTGGTTTGGGCCTATAAAGAAGCCCATTTTAGTGACCCAAAGTTAAGTCTCTGAAGACATGGTCTTTGAGAAGACAGTCTCTAAAGATAGTCTTCGAGACTATTCAGGCGATGGTACTATCCAAGATGGTAGTATTATCGCTAGAACATAGTCTCCATGATTATAAGGCCGCTAGCACCTTGGGAACTTTGATAATTTAAATTTTGGCTCCATTTTGAAAGTTATTTGGGGCATATAAATACCCCATCCATCTTTGCTTGAGGATGTAAGATTTAAAAGCAATAAACTTGTGAAAACACTATTGTAATTCTTTGAGAGCTCCTCCTTTTTTCTTTGTAGTTTTTGTTTATGAAAGGGCTGAGAGAATTGTAAATGTTATCTCCTGAATCTATGAAAAGGATAATAATATTGTAAGAAAGTAATTGATCTCCATATACTAAAAGAAGATTAATAGTGGAAGCCAGTGACCTCAACAGAGGAGGAATCAAGAGTGGATGTAGGTCATGAGATCGAACCATTATAAAATTGGTGTGCCTTCTCTTCTCTTCTCTTCTCTATTATTTAATTACTTTATATATTACCTTATTTATTTATTATTGTCAGTTTCAAGCTTAAATGATTTTTGTTTTCAAGCTTTATTGAACGAATAGTTAAGTCAACGAAATTTTTCATAAGCACTAATTCCTCACCCCTCCCTCTCATAGTGTAGATTCGATCCTACATGCTAGTCCTTCTATTACTCTTTTGTTCGATAATAAATTGAGTACAATAAAGTTGAGATCTCCAGGCTAAGTATCATATCCAAGAGCTATCTTTTAATTTAGCATTTAAGTATTTAGCATCAATATGCTTTCTGTTCAATATAAATAACTTGTTCTTGGTCATTTGCACATGTGCAATTATTTTCATGCCTTGATTTTCTTGTGTGAGAGTTATATTCTCCATATACTCATTATATTATTTCTTCAAAAGTTGTGTCAAACTTCAAATGTTAGTCTTCATGTTTGGTACATAATAAATATTAGAAATAAAATAATGATTTCTATTTTTAGCTAGAATAAGTATTTTATCTTTCTTCTTTATTTTTACCTTTGAGAAGTCTCGAAAAGAACTTGTCCATTAACTTCTTCATCCAGTCTATAAACATATGCAAAAACTTGTCCATTGACTTCTTCATCTAGCTTTATAAACATATGCTTATGTGTGATTGCTTGCTCCATTATCCAAGTACTAAAGGTTGTCACTGTAAATATCTCTTCTTTTTGTGCTAGCCATAAGATAGAATAATCCTCTTTTTCATCCTTTTTTACATAGTTAGCCTTCTCATTAACTTACTTAGAATCATTATACTAATAGCTTGGTAACTAATGACTAATCTTATTACAAGTATAACAATGAACTTTGGGTTTGTACTACCTTCTTCCTCTTGAAGAACCACCATTATCTCTTTTATAAGCATTCTTCATTGCTTGTCCTCAATCTCTTCTATAGCTTTTACTATGGTCATGGCCACGACCATTCTTTATCTTTTTCATTAGTATCTTTGAGTGAAAGCATGCTTTGAAGAGTTTGTTCTATTTGTTCTTACTTCTTTTATATTTTGCATTCATGAACTTGTAATGAGCTCAAAACTCATCAAGAGCTATGGTTTCAAGATTCTTGGATTCTTCAATGGCCATCACAATATAATCAAATTTTGTATTCAAGGATATTAAGAGTTTCTAGATCACTTGGTTGTCTTGTAATATCTCATCATTTCTTCTTAGTTGGTTCACAATGATCAAGACTCTTGTGAAGTAGTTCTAAATGGGCTCATCTTCTTTATCTTCAATATTTCAGATTCATCCCTTAGAGTTTGGAGTTGTACCTTCTTCACTTTCTCTATTATTTTATAAAAAATTTTAAGAATGTCCCATGTTTGCTTGGAGTTAGTGGTGAAGAGAGATTTAGTATCTCTTTTTGAACACTTATTTTCTAAACTCTTGATAGACTAAGAAGAGAGATTTCACAACTCTTTTTCTCATATCCCTCAAAGAATCCTCTTAATTTCGCATTAGTGTCGTTTTATTTTGGGATTTGTTGTACCTCTTTTCTAATATCTTCCACACATCTTGTGATCTAACTAAGATCTTCATTTTGGATACTTTAATTTTTATAGTTATTGGTGAGACTAAAAATAGTGAATGACATGTTGGTGATCATAGGTAACTTAGCTCTGATACTATTTTGTTAGAAATATTATAGAGTTGTGGAAGAAGAATGATTAAGAAAAAAAGATATAAGTCTAACTTTGTTAGGTTCAAATGTTTAAACTTACATTCACAATGACATCCTCGTATCTATTTATAGGAGATTATAATACAAGAATACATTCATAAAAGATAAAAAAAAACTCATGATTCCCATAATCTTTTAGATGATATCTCTTCTTTTCACAAGATATCTTGACAATTTTATAAAAATATCAACTTTTAAGGGATTATAACATCTTTCAAGAGGATTTTACTTTCTTTCAAAATATTTAAGATATTCTTCATCTTTTTAAAAGATCCATACCCCTTTTAAGATGCCAAAATATTTTTTCATCCAAGATGATTAAGTAAGATCATCTTTGACTAAATTAGGCTTAAACACTCATTGAGTGAATCTGTATACAAGGTACAAGGAAGATTATTCCAATATATTATGCATGTAATTCTTTTGAAATCAAAACTAAAACAGTTTTCTTGATGGAAGAAAATATGCAGGCTTAGTTTTTCATTGTAAATATTGCAATCTGTTGACCATGTCCTTTCATCTTTAGGTAGCTCTAAATTTTAACATCACAATATAACATAATGGATAGAGGTTATTGTTAAGATAGAGGTTATTGAAAAAAAGGAGAGAGGAATGAAATTTGAAAAAAAAATTGATAAACAAGTTGTGTTTACTAGAATAAGTTTTTTGGATTAAAAAACAAAACGAACTCAAGATAATATTAGCATAAAATTGATAAATAGCTAATCACTGAGTTTGAAATCACAAAAGTATACAGAAAGTTTAATTACCATCTCAATAATATCAAACAAGGATACAAAATTAAAAATAAAAAACTCATTACTCAAGGAAACGTCCAAAAGGTACAAAGTTTAAGAGAGAACTCATAAAAGCTTTTGTCAATACAATCAAATTCTAAATTATTCTCTAACCCTAAAAAGCTAAAATAAGTACTAGTGCATGAAAGAATCCTTCATGCATTTGCATATAAAACTACGAAATCAAGTGCTTTACAGTCGACAATTAACTCTTTTAATGTATTTATTGGTCATGAAGAAAGGAACATCGAAAGAACTTTAACTTTGTCTAAAGAATATGTTGATGAGCTGTCATACTTGAATGGATTGAGTTAAAGACTATAAAACACATTATGGGTAGAGAATATCATAAAATTAGAAAGATTTGCATGAATTGATTGTAGTAAGTTAGGCGCTCTCATGTCGATTACAACTAATTCATAAAGATTAAACAAAAAAAAAAAGGGTTTAGAAGCACACATCCATGCTAAATTCATCTCAATATTGTAAGCCATCATTTATAATTGTATGGGGGCAAAATTAGGTCAACATATGAAGTTAATCGTGAGTATGGAATTATAATCAAGACCTAATAATGAAAAGACAGCTGACACACTAATCAACCAATAGCGATGGGATGTTGCAGTAACAACCTGTATGTAAGATCAAGAGCTAGTAATGGTGTGACAACACCTATGTTGTTTGCTTTAATTTTAGAGTGTGATTATTTAAACTTATCATTTTTCTACACTATGATGATTTCATATCGAAACAAATCCCCAGTAGTAGACTTTTGTCAATTGATGCTCCAAATTTAGTTTTTACTAATGGGTGTCTCTTGTATTTAAAACTTTGGTAATGTCAGCTATTTCAAGTCCAATCGATCTACGACCCGATTCGATCAGGTTGGAATGTCTCGATCTAAATCAAGTTGATATAGGTCGGATCCCTTCCAATTGGGTCAAATCCCTTCCACCAACCCATGAACCAACCATCTTTTCCTCCACCGCCTCCTCCCGCTCCTCATTACCTTGCTTCTCATACCGCCGCTTCCTTCCCCTCCCCATTAACTTCATCCTCCTCCTCCTCCTCCCATTCCACCTCCACCACCACCACCACCACCGCCATTTCCTCCTCCCACTCTATCGCCTCCCCCTCACTTAGCTTCTTTCTCTTTCACCTTCGCCTCATCCCACTCCTCCTCCTTCTCTCCCTCAATTCTTCTTCTTCTCTTTTGTTTTCTATTTCTCCTCTGCTACTCCTTCCCTCCTTGTCAAAGTTTATCTAAGAAAAGTCATATTACATTCAATAGACACTTGGGTTACACTGGAGTATACTCTACTCATTCATGTAACATATTAAAATATATTTAATTTTTATATAAGTTTTTTTTTAATTTATTATAAAATAAAAGTAGTAGTACAATTTTTATTAAGATCATATTCTAGTAGATTTCTCAAAGTTTTAATAATTAATTATCTTAAAATCATCTAAAAATAAAATTTTTAATTTTTAAAATAGGTTAGGTGATCAAGCTTAAGATTAGTTTTATGATGAATTTATGATAATTTTATGAGTGCAACCTTAGTGTAACTTAAGTAATATATATTTTTCTGAGTAATTTAATATAATTTTATTATAAAAATTAATATATATTTTAAGGATTACTTGAGTTTTTAGTTTTATGATAAATTTAAGATAATTTTATATAAAAGTTAATTTTGTTATTCATATAAACAAGTAAAACTCGAGTGTAATCGGAGCATAACTTAGTATAACTTGGGAGTAATAATTTTTTCGAATAATTTATGATAATTTTATATAAAAAAATTAATATATATTTTGATATGTTTTATAAATGAGTGTAACGGCTGTCTAGGTAGATTGATTGTGAGAAGCATGAGGTGGAGGAGAAGGGAGGGAAGCGGTGGAAGAGTAGTAGTAGAAGATAATAGAGGAGGAGAAGAGAGGGAGAGAGGGAGGTGGATGTGGAGAATAAGAAAGCCAGTGAAGAGACGGAGAAGGTGATGACGAAGTGGAAGGAGGAGGCGGAGGTGAAGTGGGAGGTAGCCAAAGGGGGGGAAGGTGAGGAGGGGAAAGCCAATGAGAAAGGGGAGAAGCCAACGCAACGAGAGAGAAGGAGAAGAAGAAGGAGGGATAGGATGAGAAAGAGATTAATATGAAGAAATTATTAAGCAATATGGGGACTTAATTAAATCCAATTGGATAGTTAGAATTTAGTTGGATCGAATTATTTAAATTAAATTATAGGTAGAGGAGGTGAGGGTTCATTTCGAGAGAATCATATCTCAAAAAACATACTAAAATATAATTAAAATTATTTTTTAATAATTTTATTAAGAATATTTGATTAAGATCTAAAAATAGAATCTCTTTTCGTAAAATTAAATACGAGGATATCATCTGGTAAAAGCTTCAGGTGTATTTTTTTTTATTTTAAAAAAATAATTACCCCCAACAATTTTATATGAAGGTTAATTTTTTTTTTTTTTTTAATCTTTTGGTACAAAATGGAGCGGCAAAACCAGGAAATTACTCCCTTGGTTGGTGAAAGAAAACGACACTATCGTGTCCATGACAGAGCCTAGAGAAAGATCACATCGTAACTCAAAATCGCAGACGCAAGGAAAGATTAACTGATTGATGACCGACTGACGAGATCATTTAACCAATCAATCGAGGCTACTGACGAGAGATTAACATCACACAAATATTTATTAATTAATCAGTCAAACGAAGTGGAGAAAGGAATTATAATCTTAATATTTGGAACTCCGGTGTGCTATCTTCCTTTTTATATATTGAATTTTAATGACTTGGATTGTGTTTGTTTACGGACCAGTCCATGACAGTTCGTGTAATTTCTTGCAAGATCGTAGGGGCAAGCACGTCAATTGATAAGCCTGGATTAAAGAAGCTATTGGGACTTTACCCGGGGGTAAGAATGCCATTTTGGTCTTGTCCTCCTTTCTGGTTTTCTTCTTTCCATTTTTTTTGTTTTCCTGTAGCGGAGAGAAATTAGAGACTTGGGAGAGAGAGTAAAGTTCAGATTAGGGTTTCCGTCGATCTCCTCCTCTCTTCTGAACCTAAGCGGTTGCTTCGGGAGCTGGTGAGCCTGTGCGTGGGAAGCGACTGATGGAGTCGGTCTCGAGATCGAGCGGCGACGAGGACGAGATGGGGAGGGCGCAGGAATCGTCTCGAAGAGGTTCCTTGAAGAGAAATCCTCTCTCTCTCTCTCTCTCTCTCTCTCTCTCTCTCTCTCTCTACACTTTGTTATGTTTCTTTTATGAAAGGCCTTGTTTTGCGAAGTTCAAATTTCATAGGCAAAATCATAGCATGATCTGTTCTCTTTCCGAAAATTCATATGACGAGAACGAGCTTTACCCTGATTATCCTCTGTTTTAATATCTATTTTTCCAGTTATCTAATCAAAACCGATAAAATATAGACTCTTTGGCGTTTTCTTTTCGTTTTCCCTCTTTATATACCATTTTCCTGAAAAGGGTGCCCATCTCTCTTTTGAAACCTATGTTGCTTTTTAAAAGCTAAATATTTTGCTGAGCCCAAGAAACAAGATGTTCTTTTGAGGTACGAATGGCCTTTCTTTGCCAAAAATATCAATTTTCGTTGTCTGTGGGTTTCTCCAGTGGAAGAACTCACGGTGAAGGTTGATGGGAAGAGTAGTGAACAGAAGCCAGGCACGCCAACTACGCCAAGATCAAAGCATTCTGCGACTGAGCAGCGTCGGAGGTGCAAAATCAATGACAGGTTAGTCACTAGTCAATTTTATCACATATTCCTATCGTCTATCGTGATTTTTTGATCGGCTCCTTAACACATTGTAGTTCTTATTGCATCAACTTTCTAGTATCTTCTAGTTCAATTTTCTTTTCCATGAATAGATAGCCTTGATCACAATTCTATAGTGATTGTAGTACTAGATCTGCCATGTACCCTCACCAATCTCTTAACATGAATAGTTTGCTAAATTTCTGGGTCTACTGGGTACAATTTCGCATGCAGTGATCTTCAGAAGATGATTTTGACAGCATTAATAACAAAGGAATATATTGCAAGGTAGTTAAGTTGGATATTTATAGTACGTTTACGTAGTTAAGTCGAAATAGGTATGTTATTGAAACTTGAACCACGGGTGTGTTTGGAAACATATTTGAAATGTGCATTCAGGGCCCAATGCACATTTCAAATATGAATTGGTGTTTAATAAATTTTTTTCAAATCACATCTAGTTTAGATGTTGCATTGGAAATGCTCAAATGCTAATACTACTTTGAGGTAGCATCACCATCATTTGTAGGATGCTAATATGTTTTTTAAATTTTGGAAGTACCCTATGACCTTATCTAAAATTAGAAGATTACAAGATGATTTAATAAGAAAATCAATATGATTTATATTTTTGTAAAGGTAGAATTTTATTTATTTATTTTTGAAGATTCTTTTATATCTATTTGTATGTTTATGTTTTTTATTTATTATATATTTGGGCCATATGAAATTTTTTATAAGATTACATACATTTATTTATTTATTTTATTTTTATTTATTAATTTAAATAAAAAGTATGTATTTACTTTTGAATAAATATTAAAAATATTAAAAGGGTAAGTTTATTATAAAATATTCAATGGACTTTTGAAATACAATTTTACCAAGCAACACTTATGTCAAGGCACATTTAAATTGCAGTTTTCATCTATTATTTACCAACACTCCAAGCATTCTACAATTACACATTCATTCATACCCCTTTCTCTAACTGCCTATTAGAAATGCAAATGTGTTCCAAAACGCAGCCTAAATCCTTCCACCATACTTTATCCTGCCATTTTATCATCAGTTGGTGTTGCTCTCATTCCAATAAAACAAAAGTAGATAAATTATTTTTTAGTTTGTTTAGATGGCAATTTATTGTACTAGGTTCTAGCTCTGTGGGATAGCATCATAAATTATTTTCATCCATTCAGTGTAATCTGGTGCCCTCTCTTTATTCCTTCAAAGGAAGTTCACTTTTGTTATCTTTTATCGAAGGCCTTTCCTAGTGGTAGCTTGCATTTTATATGAGGATGGGCCTTCGTACTATGGTTAGGTTACTCCTTTGCGATGCATGTGACTAGGGCTTGAGTCACGAAGACAACATCATTGTATCCAGAGGTGAGGTTGGATAAATTGGTCCCCATGATTCCATTATTGGCGGGAGCGTTATCTGCTGGATTCACCCTCTTTCAACTTGCCTTTTATATTATATATTTGACATTTCATTGGAGGCAGTCAAATCTCGTGGATTTATATTGCCAGTTTAGTTAATACTTTGTTTACTTGATCTCCATAGATGAGTTGATTATGACCCCACATGTGAGAAGTAAAAAAATTGGACCATTTTTCAAGTGAATAAGAGGTGTGAGAGCATATTATCACTATGTCATGATTTCGGACTTACTTTCTGGTTTTATATGGTGTAGGTCTAGACAATAGGCATAAAATGTTCTAGCTTAAATTTTCGGTAAACCATCTAAGTCATATATTTAAGTCTGCAGTCCTGCCTGCATTGGATGGAACCTTGTGCACTGAGTTCGTGCATTTTTGCTTGCCTTTTATGTTACCTATATGACATTTCATGGATTCACTATAATCTCTCGTGGGTTTATATGACCATTTTAGTTGTGTTTTATTTAATTTATGTCACTTTGTTTGCTTGATGTCCATAGATGAGTTGATTATGATGCACTTCCAAGAAGTTTAAAGCTTGCACCATTATTTAACGAAGTGGGTAAGAGGTGTGAGAGCATGTTGTTGCTGTGTCATTTTTCTAGACCTCTTATTTAGTAACTTCTATGGAGTAGGTCCAGGCACATGGCCTAAAATGTTCTATCTTCAATTATTAGTAAACCATCTAGGTACCCTTGTTATTTCTTTGTAACAATTTGAGTTATCTTAATTTTCACTTAAATCTCTAACTGCCTCCTAATATATGTTTTCGAAGCCTCCTACAGGGTAACACAGGGGAATGGCCGCCAATTGTTGTTGGCCACATTCTTAATGATCTTGTCTTCTCGGTATAGCAACTTGAGTTATCTTAATTTTCACTTAAATCTCTAATAGCCTCCTAATATCTATTTTTGAAGCTTCCTATAGGGTAACACGGGAAATGGCTGCCAATTGTTGTTGGCCATGTCCTTAATGATCTTACCCTCTTCATTGGGTCCCGTTCACTTGGATCGTCAATGTGACTGACAATGAATTAGCCCATGTGAAGGGATTATGGAAATTAATAGACACTATTTGTCATGATCCAAGTGATTAACTAACATTATAACTTTTGTTGAGTGGAGCAGCCACTTGCTGAAACTGTTAAAAAATTTCAAATATTTAGTAAAAGACCACCTAACTCATGTATATTTTCATTCTTTTCTAAGTCGGACTATTGTGATATCCAAGAATAAAAATCTTGGTTCGATATCGATATCCATTGGTGGCCAGACTGGTACAATATTTGTACCATACATCTAAGTATAGGTATAGAGTGATACAGATTGATATAAGCCAGACCAGCAGAGAGTGAGAGGGTGAGAGGAAGAGGAGGCGATGGCTGAATAAGAGGAGGAAGGATAAAAGGAAGTGAAGGAGAAGAGGAGGCAGAGGAAAAGTGGTTGGACATGACAAAGGAGAGGGAGAAGGGAAGAGATAAGGAAAAGAAGGTAAAGAAAAAGATAAGGCAGCTGTTGGCAGTTTATACAAACAGAAAAAAATTGAGAAAAAGAAGACCTGGTATTAATATCAACGATGGGCTTACTGGCCAATATAGCGTGGTATTGGTCAGCTTACCACTCAATAATTCTGGTACAATGACTTTACCAGGTGGTAAGCTAGGTTTCAGATTGGATTGAATAAAATTGCTTGGGCTGCATATCGGTTGGCCATTGGACCAACAATTACTGGTTCACAGCAATTGGTGTAAATTAAAATTTTAAACCATGGTAGTACCACACCTTATAATGCTGAGGATGCAAATGATTTTGCAAAATTGTGTTTGTAAAAATTGTTTAAAGAATGGATCTGGATTGGAATTGACTAAAGTCATATTAAATTTGACTGAGAAAATGGGAAATGGCCAATCTAGTGTGTGGAATTAGTTGTCATTGACCCAAACCAATTAATGTTGTCCTTGTTGCAATACTAGAAGAGATAATAGAATGAGGGCTTATGTTCATAAAAAGGAACTATATGATTTGGGTCAATTGGGATGTTAGGAAAATTAGATGAAATTATTTAAGGAGTAATTGTGAGTGAAAACTTTTTAATGTGTTGTTTTGCATGAGAAATTGTTTGATTGGCCAATTTGCTGCATGATTTTGTCCTTAGAAAAGATACCTGATAAAGGATGGACTTTTACATGTAGCTCACATGGTTATTTGACTCCAACAATGTGGGAACTTTGGTCCTTTAATTATACAAAGCAGAGCCTCTCTAGTTGAAATAGCTTGAAATAGCTTGTATTGTGATAAACTATGGTTCCCATAGTTGGCACAATGATGTGGGCCAAGCATTTGCTTGGTCTTCCATGTGAGGCACTTGTTTATAGGCCACGAGCTTTCTCAGCTTTCCGTCAATATCCCATTGATGTGGAACTTCTGGGCTTCTTTCTTATTTATACCACAACAACATTCCATGCTAGGCATATAATTAATTTAATTTGGTTTACAAAATACAAAAGCCATGTGCCTGCTTGTCTGATGGTTTACGCCTCGTTTATATAGATTGACTTGGGATAATTTACCAAACTACTATGTATTCTTATGTGTATGTTACCGGTACGTGGACCGTCCGCTACCGGGTGGTACCGCCAAAATCGACCGTCAGCAGCCGATTGAGGGAGAAATCGACCGTTGACGCTCGATTGAGGGAAAAGAAGAAAGAAGAAGAGGCGAAGAAAGAAGTACCTCCTTTCCTCGCGCTGTCCTTGCATGTGCGTCATCGCCGCTTGTGGGTCGCCTGCGCGTCGGCGCTCGATTGAGGGAAAAGAAGAAAGAAGAAGAAGAGGAGAAGAAGAAAGAAGTACCTCCTTTCCTCGCGTCGTCCTCGCCTGCGTGCCGTTGCCGCCCGTGGGTCGCCGCGCAAGGAGACAGAACGCCTCCGCAGGGAGAAAGATCGAGGCGACGTCGCCTCGGGGATGTTGCCCCCCTTTTTTTCTTTTGTAAATATATTAATATATTAATATTATATATAATATAATATAATATAATATAATATAATATTATAAAAATATTATAATATATTTTAATATACCAGGTGGTACGCACTATGCATACCACCTAGTACCGATACCATACCAGTACCGAGATAATCTTGGTATATCAGTACGGACCGATATGTCAAACCTTGGTTTATGTTTGTAAAAAGCTTGTCAAGAAGGACCATTCATCTGTTCCCACCTTCATGCTAGCATGAGATGACAAATATGCACTGATGAGCACTCATTGAGTATCAGCATGGCCATCCATGAAAGCATGATAAGGTGGGCATATTCAAACAGCAGCAGTTCAGCATATTATTTGATTTGTGTATAAGACTTTATTGATATATTATTATTAGGATTACAACAGAAGGTGCGTTGATTATTCTGTTGTTCGGTTTGTTTTTATCACATTCCTCAGGACTTTTATGGTTATTTTCAGTCTCTACTTTGTCTTTGGAAAACTAGAAAAGCCAAAATGAACAATTAACATACTTTAAAATTGAAGTACTAAGCTTTGTGCTATTACATTTTATCTATTACCAGCTATTGTCTTATGACATGCAGATTTCAGATACTTAGAGACCTGATACCACATAGTGATCAGAAGAGGGACAAAGCTTCATTTCTTTTGGAGGTAGCTGCAGTTTTTTGATGCTTTTCAATGCTTTCTCTTTGCAGTTAAGATATTAGAATCATACTTCATAGGAGTTGTGTTCTAATGCAGGTTATTGAATACATTAAGTTTTTACAAGAGAAGGTACAAAAGTATGAATCATTTCCAGGTTGGAACCAGGACAATGAAAAATTGATGCCATGGGTAATCTTCTGTCATTTTTTCCTTACAAGTGTTTGATGAATGAGTTCTTAAAAACAAATCATTGGCTTGCTTATTTGACCATGTTGACAAAATTTTGAAGTCCAAAAATTTTTGGTTTATCCCCTTGCAAGGAGGAAGCATGCATGCATTTTTGTGCTGCAATTCGTGCTTGGATTACTTAAACAATCCACATTTTACAATATATTCATACAGTAAACAAACGGTGGAATAATATTGCGTTTAACCTTTTGTTGGTATACTGGGTTTATCTATTAATTTATAAAATTATTAGTTACACATACTGGTCAGGGGTGTAAATAAGCAAGGGGTTCTGAGAACCAGTGTCTTATTCCATTTATTGACATATCTGGCCCAACTAAAGATTATCAGTTTCTGTGGGTCTTATGATGACTTGATTGTCCATCCTGTTATTCAATATTTGTAGTGTTAATGGTCCAGCTTTGGTCTGCACCTTCATCATCCCTAGCCAAGCCTGACACTGTATTGGAGGGGCCCAAATTCTTGTCCAGGGCTTCCCATTCTTCCTGTAAAAGGTCCAGCGGAACCCTGTGCCAAGTGATGCTAGTAATCAAATCATTTTTAATTTATTTATCAGGCAATGATTTTGTTACTTCCATTTTTTTGTAACAATTTTTTTTCCTTGTTATACATATATTTTACTTACTGTTGACATGATTAATCATTCTAAGTCTGGATACTAGCTTACTATCACAATGTTCATGCCCAAATATTTGTCTCTGCAGAGATGCTATGTTAAATGAACTTCCTTATTTCAGTCGATCAAATGCAATTTAGGAGCAATCTTCGTAGTTCCTTAGATGCTTAATGCTGATTGATAATTTAAATACTTCCCTGTTTTCAAATTAATCTCGCATTTGGGACGAGTTGGATCTGTGGTGAAATAATTATTTTCTTCAGGTGTGCAAGTGGAATACAATCTCCATAGAAGGAACTAGGATAAATTTAAGAATTAGTCATAAATGACTGAAACCTTGCAGTTCTATTAACCGATTAACTCAACTTAGTGCTGGTCATGTCACATAAGGGAACAGTTAGATATTTATGTATCAGATGTTTATCTCAGTCAGAATTAGGAGGTTGTGTCAGACATCATGTAATTGTAGTAGATGATATTATTAAACTATCAGAATGTTTATACATAAACTAATGTAACAGACTTTATCATCATGAATATAATATTTCAGGTGTATATTTTGGTTGTATATTACTTAGCATCTCAGAGATGTCTTACCTATTAAAAACTGCATTAAAAACCAACTGGAAACCAACAACTTCAATTCTATCTGTTATTTGATTTGGTTCATAATAGTTTAAAATCTTGGAAAATGTGACATGTTTGGTTTGGATTGGATTAATTAAAACTGAACCAAAATTCATCCTTCACTAATGATAGCCTTAATCATTGTTGTTTCCTTTGTATGTTAATGTCTATTTATTTGCAATTTAAGGCCCTGCCATGTGTGTTTTTGTTTTTTTTTTCTTCAAGATTAAAATGATGTATCTGGTTACTCTAGGATGTATCAAAGAAAAAGCCAATCTCCTCAAATTAAAGTAATCTCATGATGTTCCCACAACTCTGTATGTGCATGTAGCATGCACATGTATGTGGATGCATGTGAGAACTTGCTAGTGTACATTAGAAGAAGAAGAACAAAATTTTTAAGACACTAAATAGTAGTCCAATACAGGATCTAGATTTATCTGATAAAATTCTTGCCTTGTGCCAGAGTAGCAATCAAGGCCCAGGAGATGGTATGGTTGACCCTCCTAACCTTACAAAAATGGTTCTCAATCTGGCCATTTGTTTTCTGGAAAGTTTGTTGATAGTAGCATCCCTGGGGCACCAATGTCCCTCTCAAATGCACACAATGTGGCAGAAGCTGATATGAGTCCAGGTGCCGTGCTTGTTCCCATGCAGTCAAATTATTATGCTTCTGTTGGAAGGGGATCTGGTTTTATGCAGCCACAGGAGAGGGTGATTTCAGACTCAGATAATCCAGTGTCTCGGTCTCAATCTGAGTGGCAAAGTTCATCATGCATGGCCTATTGCAATTTGAGCACTGATATGCTGAACGAACATGAAGAGCTAATAATTGATGAGGGCACAATTAGCATTTCTAGTGTCTACTCCCAAGGGTGAGTCATAATTCAACTGAGACATTTTTGTTCAGATTATGATGACGACTTTTTATGTGCTTTCATGGGAAAATTTGTCTTCTTGTCAAATGTAGAATGAACTCCTTATGGATTGATTACGTGCGTGCAGGTTATTGACCGCATTGTCACAAGCCATGGCTAGTTCAGGAGTAGATCTGTCTGAAGCCAGCATTTCTGTGCAGATAAATCTTGGTAAGGGTGCAAGCAAAAGGCCTACCACTGCTAATATGTCCAATGCAAAGGTATGAAGTATCTTGTTTGTTCTTTGTCCTATGTTTAGCAACTAAAATGATTGATGTGATTATGGAACATGTTGAATCCATTTTCAGTAGATAACTCTCCTCGAAGTTCTCATGGTACCCAATGCTGGTGGGCAGATGCACTATAGATTTACCTGTTTCTAATGGAATTCTCTCCTTGTTCTTCCAACAGATGATGACAACATAAGATGAATAACTTCATACATAAGATATTTTGTTAATCAACATCATGTGTCTTTTCTTCTTGTTGCTATGCTCACCAGTTAATCGATCCCATTAATAATTTTCTACACAATATTTAAGCAGTGCTTTATTAAATTGGCATTCCAACATGGTGGTTGGACCTACCATTGTGGATTTATGGCTAGTTTTGCTGAGGGAAATATATGTGGACGCACAAGAATCGACACTTAATGACCTTATCCTGTTTGGAAAAGTAACGAGTTCCATGTTTTCGTTTATAGGATCACTCGGACAATTCACATATTCATCAAATAATGAGAAACTCGGTGCCAGGGAGCAACATTGAGGAGTCTGAACAAGCACCAAAGCGGCAAAAAGGCTGAAACCAGCTAGTGATTATGTTTCAACAGTTTGAATTTTTTGTGATCATCCAACCGATGAACTCGCAGGCCGTTGCTTGTTGTCCTGGTTGTAACAGCATTGTGTATTCTTTTGTAATCACGTGAAGCTTTTTCTTGCAGAACCGAGAAGCTAATTGGCATGTATGCTTCTGTTCCTCTCTCTATGGAGTCTTGTAACTACCAAGTCCTTGAATGAATCCGTCATTTTCCACCGTCATCGGTCACTGTAAAGTGTACCTGATCGATTACACGGCAGGGGTTTTCTTCTGAACCTGGATGAGTTTGATCGACCATGTGTTGTTGGAGTACCGAATCATCATAAATTATTAGAGATTGCTAAACATATCTCTGCTGGGGAGGATTGTTGCATGCTTGTAAAGTGGTTGATATGTCGTTCTCACCAGTTCTCTGATGGTAAGCTGTGGCTGCAACTGTCAGTTTTCCCTTTCCTTGGTAAGGAAAACTGGGTGGAGAATTCTATTGTTTTGTATATGCATGTACGTACACAAGGCATTTCATTGAAAAAATGGACATCTGACCTTTGAAAATTTTACAGGATTTAAACAAACTTATTGCTTGGATTGGGATGATATCGTCCAAATCCAATTGTTTCCGTGTATTGTTCTCTGGTAATATTATAAAGTTGAACGCCACCAGATGAGTATTTAAGTATGGTATGACGAGTGTACGCACACACCAACTCCATGCTCCAGTCTCCAAACAGTAACTCATCATCACCATTTAAAACCACACAAACCACAGAACAAATTCACCAGAGGAAGAGAGAGTATATGTGTATATATAGAAGATTATATGTCTATCTCTCTAGTCCTCAATTATTCCCCGTCCCAAATCGTGAGATTACCACACCAGAAGAAGTAAAACAGGAAAAAAAATTTTATGGCACAGATAAATAACAGGAGGAGGAGAAGAAGAATGCGTGAACCTCTTTACATTAGATCAGACGACGACTATGACTGCTGCCGCCAAAGTGGCAGCCATGGCGGCGGTGAGCCACCTTCCGGCGGCATTGAGACTGAGAGCAGAGTTGTCCGACGCCTCTTCGTCCGCAGGCGACTCCTCGGGGCCTGCCGCGGCGTGCTTGGACTTCTTGGAAGCTGGGGCGGGGGCGTCGGCCTCGATGACCTCGGGGATCTTGAACAGCTCCCGGGGCTGGAGCACCTTGTTGATAGCGTAGACTGCATCAGGGTCCTGGTCGAGGATTGTGGAGGTGATGGTGGCGGTGACAACGCGGGTCTTGACCGTGATGGCGTCGCCGTCGGTCCGCACCGTGTAGTGGAAGTTCTTGTCGCGGCTGGTGGTGGCGAGGGTAGTGAAGAAGCCGTTGTTGGTTTTTAGGAGCTGGGGAGAGTTGTACGCCGGCACGCCGTGGTAGAGGAGGAGGGAGGCCTTACCGTCGTCAGTGAGGTTCTTGTACTTGGGGCCGAAGGCCCTGACGGCTCCATCACTGGGGCAGAAGACGGTGAGCCCGACGTCGAGGTTGTCCTCGAAGATCTGAAGGACGTCCGGGCGGGCTAGGAGCAGATCGGCGAAGGCCTTGCAGCCCTTTTTGGCCATGAGCACGGTGAGGTTGACGGGGGCGGGCGCTGCCACGGGGGCCTCCGCCTCGGGGGAGCTGAGGATGGTGCTTATCTGCAGGATGGAGATGTTGTAGGGGATCTCCTTCAAGGACTTAACCAAGACAGCAGGCGGGGCGCCGCCGGCGTCCTCGGTGATGAAGGTGACCTTTCCCCGGCGGTGATCGGTGATGTTGATGTAGCCGGTAGTGCCGGGGGCGCGGCCGGAGGACTGGAAGACGGAAGAGGAGATGGTGGAGCCCCTGCTCAGCTGGTGGAGCTTCCTGGAGCTGTAGTAGTCGCTGAGGATGTGGAGGGAGAGGACGTTGCGGAGGGTGAGGAGGGAGAGGTGCTTGGCGAGGAGGTCGGCCATGCCGGCGTTGTCGACGGCGAGCACCGTGATGGTGAGGCGGCGGTTGATCTCGCTGGCTAGGTGGGTGGCGGATAGGTAGTGGTTGAAGCTGGAGAATTCCGGGTGCTGCGCCAGGATCTTGGTTATGTTGTGGCCGCGTGCCACCGGAAAGGTGGCAGCAGCGGCCAACAGCAGGAGAGAAGCGGCAAGGAGAGGAACGGCTCGCTGCATTGCTACTGCTGGCTGTGGAATGGTGAATGCTACACTAATCGTAAGAATTGAGGAGGAGGAAGAGAGAAGCAGGGAGCGCTTGTGTGGTGTGCGGGGAAGAAGGGGAACGGAGATTATAAGGTCGAAGAAGCAGTGGAGAGGAAGTATAAGGTCATGCTATGAGACACGACTCAAGTCCTTACTTACGAAACGAAAGACAGGCGTCAGCCATGTCATACCATACAATGGATGTGTTGGAGAATCACCATCGTCTTATAATGAAATAGCTGCTGCCTGTAGCCAGAACAGGATTCAATTAGATTAGCAACTCAAATTGGCGTTGCATTATTAATGATTAGGTAACATCAAAGATCAATCACGCTTCCCACCACCACCACAAAAAAAAAGAAAAAAGAAAAAAAAAGGTTGAATCAACATCAAGTTGGTGCAAATGGGGGCACCTTGGCATGGACGTATCACCTAAATCCGGAAGGATATAGTAACCATGAGTTCGTGTTTGGTGTTCTCCGAATACATGCGGGCGAAAAGGGAGAGGAATGCTGGCGTTCGTAAGTCGCTACCACCGCGATATAGGCAACACGCCCACCTCGCCATGTGCCGAAGGAGAAATCAAACGATCTCTGACCGCCGACCCAAAAACTGTCGGCAGCGCAACAAAGTATAAACTCTAATACATCCGGCAGCGGCGGCGGAAGAGTAAGGCCGCCGCTTCTTCGCTTCCGCAGATGGCAAGTCCGGCCAGCTCCGCCGCCGGGCCCCACCGCAGCAGGGGTGGGTGTCGAGTTGGCGGAAGGCAATCATTGTGGGTGCACGGCAGCACCCCATCTCCGCCCTACGCTTCAACGATGACGACGATGGAAGTTGGCCGTTCGGTCGGGATTCTCCGTCGGTCCCCTCTTGTCTTCACTTATACTTCGTCGTCCTCTTCTGCTCCTATTTCTACTCTTTTTCTTCCTGCCTTCGATATTGGCAGATCGGCAGCATTGTTTTTGCACAATCGCAGCCAAACATATTAGTTTAATTACTAATACTTGGCTTCCTTTCTCGTTTGTCGGTGTTTAATTCGCCCTATTTTACCAATACTCGCGAATATTTTTCATGCGTGCTCGATAAAGATAAATGATATCACTATCCTCTATCCTTCTTCATTTGCGACTTACTTTTCGATCTATCAAAATAAATAATTTCAAAATGGCCCTTCTGCTCCTCTTCTTATCATATTAGCATAGTTATTATAAATGGACCAAACCACAAATTGAGAACCACATCATTAACCGGTCTAATTTGTTGGATCAATTATATTGATAAATGAACCCGGTTGGATCGAACAAAGCCAATTTCAGTTTTGTAAAAAATAGTTAAGATTGTTTAAATATCCGTAACTTAATTTTTTTATTATTTATTTAAGATAATATTATTATTAATTTTAAAATTAGGATTAACATGAGAAATTATTTCTCTCTTTTGGCCATCCTCTCTTCATCATTCACCTCATTTTTCTCTTACTATCATTCTCTCTCCACCGCTCCTCACGTCTCACCTTTTCTTCCCCCAGTCATCAAAATGATCACGAGGAAACTAATGCATGACCACCTACCTACTACTTAAAGGTTGGCCTATATGGAAATTGGAACAGGAGATAAACTGTCCCTTATGTGATCAGGCTACAGGTTCAAGTGATCATTTATTTTTCTTTTGAATCTGTTGTTGCTTTGGAAGTGTGTCAACAAAAGCTGTCCTAAGATTCCATCATTTTAATACTTGGAAGCAAGGTTGATGCCTCATGCAAGGTAATGATATGATCCCTAATACCAGCTTGATTTGAAATTTATTATTAGGAAAAAATATCATAGATATCTATGTTATGTGACCTTAATTCATATGTGCGGAGTCATCCAAGATGAAAAATAACTTCTCCTAGAGTGTCATTTACACAAAGACTGAAGTGGGATTCAGGAGTCAATCCTTCCAATACTCAAGTTAACATATGAAGAAATGAAATATTTCATAAAATTTTTATAGGAAGGTAGTTTGTAATTGATTCTAGATTTATCCTAGACTATTAGGAATATTCTTATGAAAATTCTACAAAAAGACAATTGGTAATCGATTCGAGCTTCCCTTAGACTATCGAAAATATTCCTGTGAATAATCCGTATGAGCAATTGATAATCGACTCGAGCTACGACTTGAAATCCTATCCATATGGACGATGATTGACTGACCATATATTTCCTATCAATCACCATTATAAATGTGTTGTGTATAATATGGAGAGCTAGATATGATGCTAAATTAAGTGGGGTGAGACTGAATTGGTTGAGAGCAGTTGATTTTATTATGGACTGTAATCACGTCACACGAGCAGGGCTGACGCAAGCTTAATGCCGATGGCTCTGGTCACCATGAGCAGGATGGTGGTGTAGGCTCTATTCTAAGAACCGATAAGGATGTGTTGTGTTTTTTTGTAGGATTGCACAAGTACCATGGATAGATCTTCTACCTTACATAATTAAGCTGTCGTAAGTAAAAGAAGAGCTTTAGGCAACAAGGAATAAGGGCATACATTTAATTTGATGTGGAAAGCCTAGCCTCGATGTGGAATACCAAGACGACGATAACTCCTCCTTCGGACGATCACTAACACACTTCAAAGATATTGTTTGATTGCTTCAACACTTCGGTGAACATAATCGGACGTCATTCTATAAGTAATGCAGTGTGATGGATAAAGATAATATTAATGGTGATAGGAAATGATCGGTGATCAATGTGAAACGTTGGACTAGCTCAATTAATTTCTAGCTTAACTTGTGTTAAGAGTCTATTCGTCCATGTGGTATGATCCGAGCTCGACTTGCACTTAAGATCAATATCGAGCGGGGGTGTTCGATATGTTCCGAAATAGATTAAAAAGGAGGAGTAGTAAGGTAGGAAAGGTCATCATACTTGACTGAATGTGCCTTAGGTGGTTATCTTTTGTACTTGGTCTAGATTTGACTACTAATGACTTAAGAAAATATTCTACATAACAAAAAAATATATATATTTTTAATATTTTATGTATAACGATTGATATGATGATTGAAGGATTTTTATTTTTTTAATTTTTTACCGACTAGGATGCAACGTGTCGAATTGTGACCAAAGATGAATGATCGATCATTGGCGGTTGATGTTTTGGTCTTCTTTTGATGATTAGGAGGAAACGTATCCAACTGTGTGGAGAGATAAATATTCCCCATGTTTGGGGCAATCATTACCATGGTGTTTTGTTTATTACCTTGTTTGCGGATACATGCTTTTCGAGTGTCCGTATGCACCATAATGCAATCCTAATCATAATGGTGATGTTGAAAGTGATTTCCCACCACATTGAGTTGATAATGTCAATGCCTCTGCTAAAATGCATATGCTAATTGTGAACCAATCAAATTTTCGATTAGTGTTATACTCTATACAAGCAATTGTTAATGCATTTCAATCATTTCATGGTTTAGCAAATGAGTTAGTTTGCTGGTCTATTTGCAAGTCACTGTGATACTTCTCAAATCAAAGAGATGAGTGACAGAGAAAACCGGTTGTTCACCCATCACATAAGACAGCAATTCTTTTCCTTTATTTTTTTTTTTTCTATTTTCTTGTTGACACACACACACACACACACACACACAGATGCACAAGCAAAGCATGCAAAGCAGGGCTTAGATTGTGTTCTATCTAAACCAACACAGGAAGCACTGCGTCTGCATCCTTGTTTCCATGATGGATGATGAAAGGAGGGAGACGACATGGCAGTTTGTGTTGCCTTGATTCTTCTATCGTATCCTTCTACATCATTCATGTACTGCAGCAATGGCAGAGTAGGTAGTCTGTCTCATTTCGGCAGATTTGTTCTTGTGCAGCAGCATATTGCAACCCCGGATAGATAGAGATGGCCTACCAAAGCGCGAGAGAAATGTGTAAGTTTGCCGTTCTACACCAGCAGTGTAGATCACTGATGTCTTATTGATATTTCTGCATTTTCCTTTTTTGTTTTTTCTAATTTTCTGTGGTTACAATTTAATTTCCTCCTATGAAAAAAAGAGCAGCCTAAATAAAATACTTGAGAGGAAAATTTCCTATGAGGGGAAAGAACTACAATACAACACTTTGTTGGATATAAATATTATACCAACAAAGACATGAACAATCTCTATGAAAGCTATAAATATTATAGTTGGCACATTTTAGCTGCTTCTTTTTCTGTTTCCTTGCTGCATGGCATGCAATCGAAAGCAACTGCTGGAAGAATCAACGTGGTTGACAACTATATACCCGACCTTTTGATGCTAAAGAGAAGCTTATTTTTGTCAATGCAATGCAATCAGAAGAAAGAAAGATGAGCTTTGCAGGACAAAGTAACACAGAACAACTTCAAGTTCCTGCAAAAGAGGGTCAACCGGAGATGAGGATAGTCGAGGCTCGCATCCGACCTTCTGCCAGGCAAAGTAACACACAGAAGCCATGCTTTCTGTCTCAGTGTCCGGTGCATAGATTTCAGGGGGAGAATTCTCCAGCTCCCGGATGGCCCTTGTCTCACTTTTGTGTCGGCTTCACCACCGGATGCGATGATGTACTTGCCAATTGCAGCTGAGAGCGCTGGGGATCGTCTTCCGTGGTCTCGACCTGTCTCGGTGGTTCGATCAAAAACAGTGTTCATCGTCAAGCTCCGTGTACCTGAGAACCCATAAACAACCCAGATCAGACAGCCGACACGGGGCCTTCACGAGGTCGGCATCTCTCTCCGGGAGAGGGGAGGGGAATTTGTCGATCGCCAACAGCCCAAAGGTCACTTGAGCCGTCCAGCATTGCCACATCCACCGGAAATGTACACTCGTCGATCGTCAACTGCCTTGGAATTGTAGCTCCGGTGAGGTATATCAAAACTTCACCGGCTGAGAGTAGCGTCCACTCGTATCAAGAGTAGAGCTCGTTGACCTCCTTATGCTCCAAATCTCGTACATCCAAAATATAAATTATATTATTATTATTATGTTATATTATTTAATTATATAAACTATATTGTAAATATGAATAGGTTTTAATTATGATTATCAATCAATAGAAAGACAATATAATTATAATAAACTTTTTAATATTTAATTTTGATGGGAGAGACTCTCATAATTACTTATCCTAGATTTTCTGTTCTCTCTTATAAATATATAGGACCTTTGAACCTACCATGAATACATGACATCACGTGAAGTTATTGAGATTATATATCTATTCTTAATCTTCCTTAGTCCCTAACCCATCAGTCACAATAGTTCCGTGAACTATAGAAAGAGAGAAGAAGACGAGTCTTCTCATTGTAGAGATTGATATTGTTGTAGCTTTTGGATCCAACGAGGCTTTCTGAATGACATCAAATATACATATCATAAACGTGATTTATCGTTATTTGATTTCAGTTTCTAGAATTAAAGTCTTCTGCATAATAACATAATTATGATTTTATGTTTACAATTAGTATTAGAGCTATGTTGTGAAATCAAATATCTTAGAACATAAAGGTATGTCATATCTATTTTATATTTAATCTGTTTGTTAGTAACTTTTGCTAGCAAAAAGATGTTCTCCGATTTTGGTTATACGATGTTTGAATGATCTATTTGTGTTGTCGATCTGTTTTCTTATCTCATCACTCCTGTTGCTTGCTTGTGGGTGATGCTAGGTTCCTTGTGTTTGATCAATGAACCATTATCGATAGCTTACTATTGATGATAGTATTGTTGAGGACGATGACCTCTAGTGGTCGCCAACCCAGTCACATACAATGGTTGCTTATGCACCAGAAGCATAGTGGAGTATGACAACTAGTGGTAGCCACATGCATGACTGCCTATGTGCGATAGCCTTGCGGTGATCAGCCTGCCTTAGTTTAGATGACTACAATAGTTATTGCTTTCTATGGTGGTTGTGGTAGCTATAGTAGCATTGTTGCCTATGGTGATTACAATAATGCTATTATGATGGCATTTGCTAGCCATAGCTAGCATCAACTGGACGTCAAAGGCCAACGGTTGCCTGAGCAGAAGCATGGGCATAATCACACATCATGATGACCGTTGGGATTGCGGCGCATGTGTAGAGTCACGCATGGGCATGACAACATAGCATAACACGACAACTGGTGAGGTCATCAATCAATAGAGCAAGGATAGCCGTCGCCTAAAGTGACGGTCATACGCAATGAGCAAGCGGTGGCCATTTGACGCCTACATGCCTCACATAGCGGTCGCTGAAAAGGAAGAAATGAATTATGATTTTATTTTTAAAATTATAGTTTCTCTTATAAAATTTTTTAATTTAATTTATATACTTTTAATGGTTCTACATTGCACAACTAGATATTTCCATTATATATCTTTAAAAATTTCCATTATGCTCTTCAAAAATTAAAGATTTCTAACTTATGTCCTCAACTATAAAAATAACTAATTTGATTTATTTTAATCAAATATTTTGTTCAAATTTGGCCATGATTGTATTTGACTGCTTGACTAGATTTAGATTCGATCAGTCAAGTTTTACTTAATTATTTATTTTGCTTAATTTTAATGTTGATAGACTTAATTATGTAAATAGTTGGCCTAAATCTATGAGTAGTTCAATTAAATAGGATTGACTCATATAAATATTTCATGCAAAATTAAAAAAATATAAATATAGTTTCTTTTATAGTATATTGATAAGAATTTGCATATGATAATTAAATTTTAAATATTATTCTTGTATATTTATTTAATTATTCATATGCATATGTTTAAAATTATAAAATAATATTTATTTTCATATAGAGATATTATTTATGTTTCTTCATGATTACAGTTATCATATGAGTTTTTATGTTAATTAATATTCAATAATTATTAGATTATTATTTTATTATTATGAAACTATTTTAACATAAATTAAATTTAAAAATTAATAAATATTATTTATAATTCATATCCTTAAATTTTATTTGTTTGGTAACTACCAAAGTGGCCTAGGATGATAGAATTGGATGTCAATTATCATAAATATTTTATCATTTATAAGATATTTTAAATTATAATATTATTATATTGGTCTTATAAGTGGCATAGACCAATAACTTATAAAATTATATTAAAAAATAATCTTAAATAATATTAAAATATAATATTCATAATTATATACATAATTAGGAGATTTAGATGATCATAAAGAAAAATCTAGCTGTTGAATTTGCCTAAATCATGTGGTACCCTTGTGACAAACTTGTAGACTTAGTTGAAATTTCCTAAGTCATGAAGCAACATTTGCCCAATGTTCCGGACTTAGCTGGGATTGCCTAAGTTATGAAACACTGAAGCATATTTGCCCACAAAGGGTCAGCCTAATTGCAATCTCGTGCGGGTCCCGAAGGACCTGCAAAAAGAGAAGTTGATTAGTTTTGAAGACAAGTGAAAGACAAGTTCCGACGTCTCACAAAGAGGGCAGCTCTTACAAGCAATTCATTAAACATCTTGAGTGCAATAGAAAAAGAGAGAAAGAGAGCAAAACATGACTTTAGAGGGCTGTAAAAACAGTCGTAAGTCCACAAACAACGGTTCCCAAGGGTGTCAGATGCAAAACACTTCAACTTGTTTTGAAAGCTTACACTTGACTACTATCTAGAAACCCCATCCAGCCCTGTGTCACCCAGGGGGGTTCCAGAGGGCTGAGATGACTGACATTCCGTGCCGCTCAAAAAGCTTATCGCAGCACATGAAAATGGCAAAAAACTAGGCAGTTTTGGTTCTGCACACTGAACGGTCATTCTGCAGCCTTCCATACTATTTCTGCTCGTATTTCTTAGGTAAAAAAACTTAAAATAAGGCAAAATAGGTTGCAAAATAAGTATACAAGGAAGTAAAAGCGATGGACGGTCCGTTGAGCCAAGGTGATGCAGTTGAGCGATGACAGTCCGTGACATTCTCCCCCATTTAAACTGTCGACACCCGTATTGATGCTTGTTGGTAGGCTTTGACGGGGGCTTCTTTATATCATAGGGCGTCTTCTGGTTCCGCACACTGAACGGTCATTCTGCAGCCTTCCATACTATTTCTGCTCGTATTTCTTAGGTAAAAAAACTTAAAATAAGGCAAAATAGGTTGCAAAATAAGTATACAAGGAAGTAAAAGCGATGGACGGTCCGTTGAGCCAAGGTGATGCAGTTGAGCGATGACAGTCCGTGACATTCTCCCCCATTTAAACTGTCGACACCCGTATTGATGCTTGTTGGTAGGCTTTGACGGGGGCTTCTTTATATCGTAGGGCGTCTTCTGGTTCCCAATTAGCTTCTGTTTAGGGAAGCTTTTGCCACTTCACCAAGTACTCTATTTGTTCTACCCCATTGGATAACTTAGTCTTTCGATCCACCAGAATAGTCTCAACTCGCTTCTTGTAGGATGCTCTGATAGGAGGTAGATGAGTTGAAATATTTCACAAAGCATCTTGTGGATCTGAATGATAGGCTTTCATGTTGCTTGCATGGAAGACATTATGAATTGTAAGCCATGTCGACAATTGTAACTTGTGAGAGATGTTACCTACCCTGCTGATAATTAGGAAAGATCCTTCATACTTGCACACTAATCCTTTGTGCATTTTGTGCCTAAAGAATTGGAGTGATGTTGGTTGGAGCTTCATCAACACCAAGTCACTAACTTTAAACTCCTGTGGTCACCTTCCCAAGTCTACCCACTTCTTTATCTTTTTGGCCGCCTTCTCCGAATAGGCCCGAGCAATATCTGCATTTCGATGCCATTCCTTTGCAAAGTGATATGCTGACGACCTACTCCTGTATAACCAATAACCAATGTATGAGGAGTCGATGGCTATTGTTTAGTGATAATATCAAAGGGGCTCTTGTTGGATGCAGAGCTTCATTATAAGTTATAGGAGAATTGAGCTATGTCTAATAGCTTCACTAAATCTTGTTAGTTGGCACTCACATAGTGCCGGAGATATTGCTCCAAGAGTGAGTTGATTATTTCTGTTTGACCATCCGTTTGGGGGTGAATGCTTGTAGAGAAGTATAACTTAGATCCCAGCATCTTGAATAGCTCGGTCCAGAATCGTCCCAAGAACTGAGAATCTCGATCACTAATGATGTTGTGTGGGACTCCCCAATACTTTACTACATTCTTCATCATTAACTTGGTCGCCTCCTCTATTGAACAATGTAGGGGTGTAGCGATGAATGTTGCATACTTCGAAAACCGATCGACAACCATAAGTATCGATCCCAGTCCCCCTACTGCGGGCAAGCTTGATATGAAATCCAAGGAAATACTCTCCCATGGCCTTTCTAGTATAGGCAGTGGCTCCAAAAGCCCTACCAGCTTCTGTTACTCTACTTTATCTTGTTGGCAAGTAAGGCATGCTCGAACGTAATCCTCCACGCCTGTCCTCATCTTTGGCCAATAGAAGACCCTCTCCATGAGAGCTATTGTTTGATGAATGCCCGGATGTCCTGCCGAAAGGGAATCGTGACACTCTCTCAAGAGTTCATGCCACAAATTATCCACTCGTAGAACATAAACTCTATTCCCTTTGGTATAGATGAGTCCCTCTTGGACCCAAAATCATCGTGTCTTGCCCTCTTTTATGAGTTGCATCAAGGTTACTACTTGAGAATCACTATACAATCCATCCCTGATTCTAGAAAGAAAGTTAGAGTGCAACTGACTTGCTTGGTCTCCGCCTTCCAACTAGCATTCACTAGTTCCACTTTCTGGCTCAATGCATTGGCTATAACATTTGTTTTCCTGGGCTTGTAATCTATTACCATATCGAACTCGGCCAAAAAGTCCTACCATCGTGCTTGTTTTGGGGAGAGCTTCTTTTGAGTATGGAAGTAACTTAATGCGACATTGTCCATCCTTAGCACGAACAGTGCTCCTAAAAGACCTGTAAACAATGGACCACCACTGTCATCTCCTTCTGATGCACTGGATATTGTCGCTCGGTCTCATTAAGCTTGCGACTCTCGTAGGCCACTGGATGACCCTCTTGCATTAGTACTCCCCTAATAATGAAGTTAGAAGCATCTGTATGGACTTCAAAAGGCTTCCTATAGTTTGGTAATTTGAGTACTGGTTCCTCTAACACAATAGTCTTTAGATCTTGGAAAGCTATTTCACACTTGTCCGACCATCTCCAAGATTGCTCCTTCTTTAGCAACTCTGTCAGTGGAGCTGCGCGCTTTGAATATTCAGAGATGAAGCACCAATAATAGTTGATAAAACCAAGGAAGGATCTCAACTTAGGTACCTTCTTTGGTGTTTGTCATTTTGCCATAGCTTGCACCTTTGACTCATTTATCCGAATGGAACCACCACCAATTCGATGCCCCAAGAACAAAATTTTTGTATGCTCAAAGTAGCACTTCTCTCTCTTCACAAATAAGGTATTCTCTCTGATAACTTTGAAGATTGTCTGAAGGTATTCAACATACTCCTCGAGCGTCTGGCTGTAGACGATGATATCGTCTAAGTAGACAACCACAAACTTATCCAAATACTCTTTGAAAAGTTAGTTTATCATAGTACAGAATGTGGCCGGAGCATTAGTTAAGCTGAAAGACATCATCAGAAACTCGAACGCTCCATACCTGGTCACACAGGTAGTCTTTTCCTTATCATCTTCTGCAATATGCACTTGCCATACCCTGACCGAAGGTCAAGTTTGGAGAAATACTTGACCTTGCCTAGTTGATCGAATAAATCCACGATGAGTGAAATATGATATTTGTTCTTCACTATCACTTTGTCTAGGGCTCAATAGTCAACATATAATCGGAGGCTCCCATTTTATTTCTTTTGGAAGAGAACTAGAGCTCTAAATGGTGCCTTTGAATTGTGGATGAGACCACTGCTTAGTAGTTCATATAACTACTTCCTCAGTTCTGCCAACTCTAGAGGGACCATGCAGTATGGTGGTCTCGCTAGAGGCTTAACTCCTGGCTCTAACTTAATATTATGATCCACGCCTCTGTGTAGTGGTAGAGTCTTCAGCAATTCAAGTGGCATGATGTCTATGAACTTCTTCAGAATATTTACCACCACAGTAGGTTCATGAATAGCTTCCCCGTCAAGTGGTTTCAGCTTCACAGCAGCCACGAAAGTTAATTCACCTTTTTGCACCCCTTTATTCAATTATAGTGTTGATATTCTCTGTGGATCCTTAATTCTCCCTCGAGAAACTGAAACTACGCAGGGGTCATCACCTCCCATTAGGCATAAAGAGTTTAGGAATGACATCGCACTAACTTCGTCGCGTGTATGAACTCCATTCTATGAATCACTTGGAAGTCATCCAATGGCACTGCCATCATATTTGTGCACCCACTCCACATTCTAATCTTGATAGGGACCCCCTTTGCTAGTCCAGAGATCTACTTGGCCTCCGAGTTCACAGCTTTTATGCGACTTGGATTCTTCTCCAAGACAAGTCCAAGTCGCTTTGCTTCACGATCGACAATAAAGTTGTGGGTAGCTCTTGTGTCCACCATTGCAAGGGTTGTTCGGCCATTAAGCTTGATGTCCACATACATCAGCTCGCTACTTACTACCTTCTGCACCTTTGTCTTTGTTCTCTCTCCCACTTGACCCTGTAATGCGTTCAACAAATCACTCTCATTCGGGGCCCTTGTGACTCCTCGTCATCTTTGCTGGATTCAGAACTGCTCGAACTGAGGGTGATGACTTTGCCCTTGTCTGACTTATGGGGGTGTGTTAATGCCATTAAAGCATTGAGTGCTTGCTTTTGCGGGCACTCTCTCACTATATGCAGTCCTCCGCACAAGAAACATCCGTCATATTTTGGGGCTTTGCCTTTCGAGCTTGGTCCCTTATGGAAGCTCTTCTTCTTCTGTTCACCCCCAGACTCCTTTGTACGAGGGTATTTTGCTGGGTGATTTCCTGAGGATTGTTTCTTCTTTCCCAAGTCCTCCAAAGAAACGAAATCAGTTAGCATTTCTACAACTGCAATTGCCCCGACCACGTCGATGACATTCCTCCGATTCAGTTCTTGTTGTGCCCATGGTTTCAAGCCATCGAGGAAGCTGAATAGTTTATCCTTTTCGGACATGTCTTGTATATCCAATATCAGTGCTGAAAATTACTTCACATAGTCTCAGATGGAAGTACTTTAGCAGAGTTATCTCAGTTTCCTTCTTGCGACGAACTCTGTGTTCTTGGGCAAAAACTGAGTTCTCAACTCATGCTTCAAGTCTTCCCATGTATCCATTCGACATTGACCTTGCTGGATCTCTTTCCAATAGGTTCGCCACTAAAGTTTTGTATCTCCATTCAAATATATGGTTGCAATAGAAACTTTGGTTTCCTCCGAATCGGGCCTCGTAGCATAAAAATACTGTTCCATGTCGAACAAGAAATTATCAAGCTCTTTGGCACCTCTGGCACCCCCATAGCAATACGGCTCTGGTGTCCTGAAGTTTTGTGATGGTGCAGAATGGGTATTGTTCCCTCCTGCATTAAGAGTTCTAGTGAGCAACGTCAATTTGGTCATGAGTTCCGCTACAACTTCATGTAGATGTCATACGAAGTCTTTGGTGTCCATCAATTGGTAAACCAGGGACTCAACCTTATCGATTAAAGATTCAGCTTATTCTTACAAGCTCTCTACCCCAAGGATCCTTCCTTGGCCTTGGTAGAGTTCCTCCAAGCTCGCTTCAAGAACATCGAAGCGAGTTTCCACCATTGAAAGCCTCCCTTTGTGTTTTCTTTTCCCAGTTAGTGCACCAGATTGTGCCTCCTCCGTTTGTGGAGAGTACCTAACTTCATGCTCATCTTGTTCGCTTCCACGCTCCTTATAAGCGGCTCTAGCAGTTTGCAAGTGAGTTTGCACTTGCAGCCCACCTGTGACTGATTAGGGCAAAGGTCCGGCTTGCCCCATCTTGCTCGATTCACTATGGTGCTTCGCTATAGTGAGTTTATGAATCTTCTTCACTTGCTTGTTCGAATTGCTTGCCTGCTCTGATACCACAATGTCACAGACTTTACTGAATTTGCCTAAATCGTGTGGTACCCTTGCGGCAAACTTGTAGACTTAGTTGGAATTGCCTAAGTCGCGAAGCAACCTTTGCCCAATGTTTCGGACTTAGTTGGGATTGCATAAGTCATGAAACGCTAAAGCATATTTGCCCGCAAAGGGTCAGCCCAATTACAATCTCATGCGGGTCTCGAAGGACCTGCAAAAAGAGAAGATAATTAGTTTTGAAGACAAGCGACGAACAAGTCCCGACATCTTGTAAAGAAGGTAGCTCTTACATGCAATTTATTAAACACCTTGAGTGCAATAGAAAAGAAGAGAAAGAGAGTGAAATAGGACTTTAAATGACTATAAGAATGGTCACAAGTCCACAAACGATGGTTCCCCAGGGTGTCGGATGCAAACACTTTAACTTGTTTTGAAAGCTCATGCTTGACTATTATCCCGAAGTCCCATCTAGCCCTGTGCCACCCAGAGGAGGTTCTAAAGGGCTGAGATTGCTGATATTCCACGCTGCTCAAAAAGCTTATTGCAACATGCAATGCTTTTGGTTCTACACACTGAATGATCGTTCTGCAGCCTTCCAAACTATTTCTGCTTGTATTTCTTAGGAAAAAACACTTAAAAACAAGGTAAAATAGGCTACCAAACAACTATACAAGGAAACAAAAGCGATAGACAGTCTGTTGAGCGAATGTGATGCGGTTGGGCGACGACCGTCCGTGATAGGTAGGATGATACTGTTTTGGATAATCCTATAGTTTAGTATTGTATACCCAAAAGTTGCAACACTATTTCATAATGATAGTGTCATTCCTCTATAAATAATTTTGTGTAAATGTTAAATATATCAATATTTCACCTAAGCATAAAATTGAGATAATATTAATAGTTAAATATTTACTAAACTACTCAAATAGCAATACTTCTTTTATTATATTTTTATAAATGTCCGTATATTGAATTAAATTATTATAAATGGCTTGAGTATATACAATTTATACTAAGTGTGTTATATCTTAATCACACTAGTTGAAAGGATCACATATAAAACTATTAAAAAATTTTATGGATTAAATAATTGAGATAAATAATCATGAAATGTCTAAACGACTTAGTTTTATGATAATTACTAATAATATTTAAACTGTATTATAATGTACAACTAACATGCTAAAATATTTAAATATTAATTTAAATTTACTAATAAGTTATAGGTTGATATATTAATAAAAGATCCGACTAAGATTTAGTATACTAATAGTTGAGAAATTCAATATTATACCTTCAATATGACTAATAAATTTATAAGGTCAAGAATATTGGGCATGAATATAGTTGAGTTTTTTCTCATATAATTTATTATTAATTCTATTTCTTCTTAGTTTGACTCATTTAAAATACTAAAATAAAATTAAAGATAATTTGAAACTTAAATGAACTAATAAGTATACGTGTATAGGAAGAACTAAGACTTAAATAGGAAAAACTCATAATATTTTGAGTCTTACTTGAGGAGTAGATAATAATAAAAAATTAAAAAATAAATCATTTGAGTTTATAAATATTATATAAACTCATAAAAAATATTTATAGTAAAGTGCTACGTCTATGGTAAGAAAGGTCATGTGAAGAATGATTATAAGGTTTTGGTTCGAAGGATTATATATTTTAAATTAAATATTATAGAAGTTTTTTTTAATATTTAGTAGATTAATACTAATGCTTCAGCTTATGTTACCAATAATAGAGATTTATTTTAATATAGAAGCCAAAATAGTATGAAATATTTATCATTATATGGAATTATATTAAAGTGAAGGTGATAGTAGTGTGTACCTATCGCTTATGCCTAGAGATGATTCATTTGATGAATCTCAAGGATGCATGCTATATTCCTATAATTTTAGAAACTTAAGTCTTTTATCTAGAATTATTAAGATATTATTTTTCTTTTATTAGTGGCAAACTCATCATAATTTAATAATTTTTTTAATTATATATGATGATTTATATAGAATTAATATGAAATTTGAGTTTGCAATAATCTTATAACAAAATATTAGAATGAAAATAGTTTCATAAACTCCTTGAGATTATATATGCTTACATTTGTGGGTTACTCTATATTCTATGTTTTAGTAAAAAGAGACATTTTATCACTTATAGATAACCTATTAGGATATGACTATATATATATATATATATATATATATATATATATATATATATATATATAAAGTCTTATACTGTTAACACTTTTAGGTGTACTGATAATTATATAGAAAAGATAAAATTATTAGGCTTGATATGGGTGGTAAATTTTATGATAATTATGATAAATATGATTAGAATTCAATTCTTTCTCTAAATTCATAAAAAGGGGGTATTTATACTCAATATATTTTAACAAATGTGTTGTAGTAGAACTAAATTGTTAAAATTTTTAGAAGCATGATGAGTTATTCTTCTATATCTGAATCAGTGTGAGGAAAAGCTCTAAGGATAATTATGTATATCTTAAATAAGATTCATAGTAAGTTAATTTTATTAACTTTTTTTTAAGTTATGAACTCGTAGGAACCCAATTTAAGACATTTACATATTTGAGATTGTCCTGAAGAGATACATGTCTTCAATTCACTTAAAAGAAATTTAGATTTAAAGACTATTTTAATATTTTATTATTTATCCAGAAAAATTAAGAGGGGTACAAATTGTATTGCCCTAATTATAGTGCAAGAATAGTTAAATCTAGTAATATAAGAAAAATAACAAAATAGTAAGAATAAAAAATCCTAAAATTTTATTTTGATATTGAGACAATACTATATCATTTTATATTCGAGAAATTATTGTTCCTTAAGTCACTAAAAAAATTGATGAGGGCGAATAACAAAATAACATTGATAAACTCTCACATAATATTCATATCATTGATAATGATCTTCTAAAACAACCACAACTAACAGCATTTAGAAGATTTTACAGGAAAAGATGACCTAGTATTTTTGATTATATGTGATGTATGTATAAGAATTAGATTATGTTATAAAATAAAAAAATCTCTCATTGTTTTCATAAGTTATGAAAAATAATGATTTTAAAAAATGATACAATATAATAAAAGAAGAGTTAAAATTAATACACCAAAATAATATTTGACGCCAGACTTACAAGTCTAGAAAGTTTTAGAAATTTGGTACAATTGGTTATCAGGATTGGTAGCCAACCTTATGAAGGTAATTGAGTGTCAATAGAGGATTATTCACTCTCAGTATTATAAGAAGAATATCTCGTTTATTCTTACTTAGATAAATCTCTAGCCGAGGTTGTTCAGATCAAGAGAGAAGTAATTTTTTATAAGAATCCGATTAGAACGAGACTCAAACGGATTTCATATTTGGCCTGATAGTACTATACCAAATATATAATCTTTGGGATATTAAATGGATGAGGGATTCTAGATACACGGTAATTCAGGACATACAGGTCTAGTGGATTTGATCTCCTGTACTGTATGGGGACTATTGCGTAGTGGCTTAGTACATCCATCGATGAGTTGAGTGAATTATTCTGAGATAACAATTAACTGAGTTAGAAGAAGTTCTGATAGGAGGAATTCATAGCCAGCTCGGTATTGGGCCTAGAGGGTCGGTCACACATATATGGTGGATGATTATAGCGAGTAGAGGCTTGGATATGAGTTATCTAATTAGCCCCTAATATCATTGGATGAGACCTAACATTGATTGATCCTTTGCATGGGGCACAATTAGAGGCTAATTTAGATTATTGGATAGAGATATAATAATTCAAGGATTGAGGGTATTGGATGGAGATCCAATGCCCATTAAGACATGATATATTAGGGTTTTAGGGGCTCTCTATAAATAGGAGGTAGGGATGACATAATAGTGATAAGTTGAACCTTTGACCGCCCCCTGCTATTCTCCTCTATCCCTCATCTTCTCAGCCGACCAGCCCGTCCCTACTACGAGAGGACAGCAAAGAAGATAGCATATCTTTTTCCACGAGTGCTATAAGAAAGTGCACAAGAGTTAGGTGTTTTTGAGCTGCAATTGGAGGAGCATCACTGCAATGATCTATCATGTGGATACCACTAGAGAGGAGGATACTTGACCTCCTTCATCCTCTTCATTTAGATCTGAAAATTTAGGGATATATGATCTCTCTAGGTAATCAATCTCACACTAGTTGTAGTTTTTAATTTTTGTAATTTTTTGCACACCAATCTTTGTACGACGACATGAGAAACTGATTTTGTTATATTCTTCTACTACACATGTGATCTTTCATGATTTTCCAATGAGCACAACAACTAGGATTTTCTTTTTATGGCTTTTTTTATAGTGTGCGCATAACTACTAATTTTCTTGTAGGGCTAACACCCTCTCTTTGTTTAGTGACTACTCCTATTCGGATAATGACTATCGTAATCTAAATCTTATAAGAACTTAAATTAAGGTGAGAGGCTCATTGTTTCTTAAGCTTAAGCTTTGCCTGATCGAGTAGGGTTGAATAATACTAAAATCATCACTGATTAATCATGGACATATATATATATATATATATATATATATATATATATATATATATATATATATATATATATATAACATTCAGATGATAAGAAAAATAAAAAGTTAAAGTTGGAAAAAGGAAGAGAATAGGCACTAGAAGTTTACTCGAAAGAAAGAAACTCATTCAGCCATTTGAAACTCCTGAAGAATTTAAAGTTTAGAAAATATTTTTTTTTATAAAATAAATAGGCATGTGAAGGACCTAATATAGCAGGGGTTTTGGTTCTTTCAAAATAAGTAGACTATGTGAGATTTTCCAGTTCTAGGTTATATAGTTGAACCCTCATGGATGGAGGAATGTCAACCTGTTTATGTCAAGGGCTAAAAATTACAAACTAAATATTTTGAAAACACAAGATCCATTAACATGATGAGCTTGAAAACACATCCTCAATTAAAATCTTGATGTTATGGTCAAGACTCAAGATCCAATATCGGAACTCCATGGCAAGCGATATGTGAGATTGAATTTAGCGATGACTCTATATCGGATGTCTCATGCACTATTCATGAGTAATCCTCCTTTGTTATTTGCATTCACTGTGCCGAGTACTATGACATTGGCTCCTATACCTTTTATTAGGATCCGACCTGATGGACTACTAGCATAATAGATCGATTTGCTTGAAACGAAAATGATCGGGGCATAATGGAGATCACCGAACAGGATATCATATTAATCATATGCGTATCTTTGCAACATTAACCGCAAGATTTGTAACCATTGCTCCAAAGAATATTTGTTAGATTATATGTTTTGCTCCAAACCTTTTTTGAAGTTTACATCGATAGAAGGAGCCGTCTAGTACAGATAAAACACCAGAGAGCTACCCATTTTACTCTTACTACCTCCCACCAAGTTACACTACAACACAACAATTTAAATTGCTTGACCTAAACCGTTAAACAATCAAACAAGAGGCACTGCAAGCATCAAGAGAATGCTTTTACTAATTGACTACAGACATCTATATTTTCTTAGTGCAATTTACCTTAGAGAATCAACACCTTCTTAAAACTTCAAGAAATAATGTCAATTATAGAATAAGATCTGTCCAGTGAGAATGTCATATGAGACTACCACAGGCGATAGCATCTACGACCAGAAGAGACTAACCACGTAATGGCACACCTCCGTAAGTCTTATCATGACTAGAAATACTAAAATATCAAAGTCTCAAATTAATGAAATCTTGACAAAATCCACAAATCCCTACCAACACTCTTTCTCAGTCCCTACCAACACTATTTCTCAAATTAATGCACGCCTACTAAATTCCTGCATATAGATCGGAGTCATGGATTTCCCAACCCGACCCCTTCGAAGATTAAGTTAAAAAAAGAAAAATCCAGATAGTTCCCTTTTTGGTGTTTGTCAGGGGGTTTACTATATACCTACAGATGGAAGCCAGTGGTACATGGCTTGTTCATAGCTTATGTCACTTTAAGCAATCGGCTCGTACGTCACATATGAGCACCAATCGACCTATAAGAGTTAGTATCGCATGGAGCCGCTTTGAGCTTCTCGGAGTGATCATGTGCTCGTACGTCTCGTATGGGCATCGACTGACCCACATCGGTCGGTCCTATGCAATGCCACTCCAAGCTTTCTGGAGTGACCTTGCAGTGCCGCCTTATATAGGTTTTGGGCATTTGTACATCCAAGGTGTTGTGCTGACGTAGGTTCACATATCAACGTTGAGGCTCCTTGTTGGCACCTCCACGTTTGATGATTGTTGCCATGGGGGCTATGCTAGAATATGCCATATCATTCTTTCCCCCCCCCAAAAGAGGCATGTCTCGGGTCCCTTGCAAGGGTGATGGCGGGGCTTAGTACCTTTTGTTGTTGTGTTGAGATTGATGGTATAATTGTTGGTTGATCGAAAACTTTCGTTCGGGGTTGGATTGGTCGAATGGCACAACTGGAGGACTGGATTGGCCGAGTAATACCACTCTGACATTAGACTGGTCGAGTGACACAGTTTGGACATTGGGCGTAAGACTAGCCGAGGGTTGTAACTTAGGCATGCAGCTGGCTGAGTGACGATACTCATATACTAACAGTACTTAGTTACCAATTCTTCATGGGTGATCATTAGACTTAAGATCAAATGAGCAACACTACTCAGGCATGTATTTGGCCAGGTGACACTGCTCGATCTTGATCTTGGTTAAGCAGCATAGCTCAGGCATATGTTTAGTCGAGCATTATTTTGCAGGGCAATACTGATCTGGCACATGTTCGGTTGAGCAATGCTGTTCAAGCATGTGTTTGGCTAAGCAACACTACTCGGGCACAAGTGTGGCTAAACAACACTGCTCGAGCATGTGTTTGGTCGAGCAACACTACTTGCGCATATGCTTGGCCGAGCAACAATGCTCGAGCACTTGCTTGGCTGAGCAACACTACTCGAGCACACATGTGGCCGAGAAACAGTACTAGGGAACATGTTTGGTAGAGTAACAATACTTGAGCACTTGCTTGGTTGGCAACACTACTCGGGGACATGTTTAGTCGAGCGACTCTGCTTGGGCACTTGCTTGGCTGAGCAACACTATTTGAGCACTTGCTTGGCCGAGCAACACTGCTCAGGCCCATGTTTCGTCGAGCAATACTACTCGAGCATACATTCAACTGAGCAACACTACTTAGGCATATGTTTGGCTGAGCAACACTACTCGAGCAAATGTCTAGCTGAGCAATATTGCTCTAGCACTTGCTTGGCTGAGAAACACTACTCGTGCACTTGTTTGATAAGAGTTTAAGTTAGTTAGGATGTCACCTTCCTCTTCTTCCTTTTCTTCTTCTTCATCGGGTTGGGCAATGCCCGAGGCAGTGGCTTCGACCTCGGGTAGCCCAGGGTTAGAGGTAATAAGTTCATCCTTGGGAGGGATGTCTCCGATGAATAAAAAGGCCACCCAGGCCATTGAAGCCCTAAAATTACTACACATTTTCGATTCAGTTGTGACCGAGCGACTTCTTGGTCTTATGAGGGAGCTCTATAGTATCTCGCCAATTATGAGTTGCATGTTCTTTGACCTGGGGAACATGCCTATGATATGTTTTCGAATGGGCTTGGTCTAACTCTTGATGCACTCAAGGTGGGGCTTTGATTCCCATTGCATCTGGTGATCGAGGACTACCACGCATGGTGGTGAATTTCATGGTCGCAAATAGCACTCAACTCATGGTGCTATACGGTGGCTTTCCTTAAAGAATGCCAAAGAGCATGGATTACCTCGATGGAACCCTCTTCTTGTCATGTTTTCAGGTCTCGAAGGAGTGGGGAGCTATTATATATCATCTCAAGGTGGTTTCAGGGTGACCGAGCCACTCTCAAATAATAAAGGGTGGAAAACCTGAGCCACCCTCAAATAATAAAGGGTGGAAAAACCTGATTCTTTTTCATCAGTTGTGGCCGGGGGTGGGATTTTGGTCTTAAATGGGCATCTCAGACCATCAACAACACTCCCCCAGGTTTGTTATATTAAGAGTCCCAACAGGATAGGCACTTGAAGGAGATTGTATCATCTTCTCGCATAACTACAATATGACCAAAGAGTGGTTGGTAGAGGCAGACATTAGTTTGACTCCTCAAGGTATGGCTTGACCCTGTCCTTGCTATTTTTTGAGCTTGTTAAGTGCCTTACTAAGGTGTATGATTTTCTCTTTTGCTAGGCATGGTGAACCTTAAAGAGATGAAGGGGATGCCTCATGCTTCATGATCACGAATGAACAGAAAGCGCCGAGGGGCCCATGACTAGGGAAGCAGCTGCTCAAAAAGTTAGTGGCTCAGGAGAGGCATTACGGGGTTCCAAGGTGAAGGTTCTATTCGGATCAATTAGCACTAAGAGGGAGGGAGTGAATTAGAAGCGTAAATTTTTATTTTAAACATGAACTTGTTGAATTTAAGTAAGATAGAAAGATCTAAAGCTTTTCATTTAAATAAATCAAGTGAATGATTACAAGAATATTGCTAAGTTACTTGCATACAAATTACTTAAGAAAGAGCAATGAAATTTAAAAGATAAGTAACGTCATAAGTGAAGTGTTTGACGTGAAAACCTTACCTTTCAAAGAGTAAATGAGATTGGAAGCATCAATATGAAATTAGTAAGTAAGGAAAGCAAAAGATGAACTCACAAGTTTTATAGTGGTTCGGTACTAACGGGACTACGTCTACTCCCGAGTCCTCCTTCTTAAGGTAAACTGACATCTATTACTAATCTTCTTTGGGTGAAAACCAAACCCCTACACTTTGCTTACAAGAGAGACTTCAAAAATTTTTGAACTCTAAGCGGTCTCCCTTTCCCCTTTTTTTTTCTTATAATTTACACACAATCTTTTTTCACATAATGTAAACCAAAAATTATTATGTGGAATGCAAAAATACTTGGGGTATTTATAGGCCCCAATTGGCTTCAGATTTTTGGAGCCAAAAATTAAACTCACCCGAAAAAGCGGTACGCAGGCGGTTTACCGACTTGGCAGTTACTCGTTGAAAAGGTGCACGAGCAGTTTACTCGCTTGTCCTGGGCGGTTTAATCGCCTAATTTCTTGGGTACAAGCAGTTCAGCCACCGAGAGCCACCCAAAAGTTTGGGCGATGATGGTACATCCACCGCTCACCAGCGGTTTACCCGCCAGAATCTCTGAAAAAGTGGTTTCCTTCACTTTTCGAATTTCGACTTGAACCTGATGTTCACCAATTCTTTACTCAACTGATTGGGCTCAACCTAAGCTCAATCAAACCCCATAGTAGACCCGGTTGCCTCATTGAATAAATTTGGATTCCTTCCAAATTCAACTCAATTAGGACTCAAACCCTAACTACGACTCAATGATTACAACTCTTAATGACCAACAAGCTTAAAGAAGACTTAACTCCCACGTACTCCGATAGCCTCCGACATTCTTGCGGTGAGTCCTATGGTCTTCTTCCGACGATCTCCCGACGTGTTCCCAGCGAGCTTCCTGATCCCTTCGGTGAATCCCCGAACGAACTCCCGGTGAGAACCCACTGCATCGTCCAATCCCGGCCCGATGCCCAAGCTTGATCTTGGCCTATCATCTAGTAGTAACTCAATTGCTCTTGTCATAGTTAGAGCTGCAATTCTTCCTCTAACACACATGTTAGATTAAACACTCATCAATTAATTGCATCATCAAAATCTGAGATTCAACAGGTTCTACTACCGGAAGCGCATGCACCAGGGGTGTCTCCTCATTCGGGGGTGGATACTTCATGAAGGCATCTCAGTCGGTGTTAATTTGGGATTTATACTAAACCCACATGAATAGTGAGGATGAGCATTTCCAAGCTTTGTTAATGACTACCTACTCGAGGGGGTGTTGGGTATGTGTCTCAAGCCACGTTGGCCGAGATTGACGATCGAGACTCGGGTATGGTCGGACGATGCCTCCACCACAACTTATGAGTGAGGAGCCTTGTGCCCGGGGATAGCAAAGCAACTCTATGGCTCGACATCCAAGGTGTTGATTAAGAAGGTCACTAAGTCCTTGATCTACGTGTGGATGTTTCTCCTTTTTCTTTATATTTCCCTCTTCTTCAGTGTTTCTTCAACCCATTGATGTCTACCTTTGCTATGTAGAATCTGCACTACCAGATGGCACTGATAGATTAGGTCAATGATGTGGATTGGGTGATCAGCAGCATGGGAGACGAGATCTCCAAGCTCCAGAGCCAAATAGCAGAGCTAAAGGCTGGGGCCGCACCCGAGGCTGTTGCAGTAGTCAAGCAATGGACGATTGAGCTAGAGGCTAAGATTGTGCAGATGAAGTCAAAGCCCAAGGAGTCTGAACGACACCTCGAGGAGTCTCAATGGTTGCTAAAGGAGTCTCACGACAAATTTCGATTAATGGAAGATCAGCTACTGAAGCTATCATGGGACGTAGCGAAGGTCCGATATAAGGCAGAGAAGGTAGAAGAGGCCCTTGCCGAGGAGACCCGAGCTGTTCTCGAGAAGGCGATGAAAGTGTTGAGGAGTACAAGGAGTTGCAAGGGTTTCAACTCAGACTCTAGAGGTCGGGGCAGGCGACATGAATATGGGTACCGAGTTGCATTGGCTAGATTTCGAGCTCGGTACCCAATCTGGAGATCAAAGAAGATCCATTCACCAGCCTTCCTTAGGATGATAATGTGAGATGTCAAATGAGGTTCCTTTCAACAAAAGCCCTGACCTTCCTTCGATCTAAAGTCTTGTCATATGTATTTTAATTTTTGATAGTTGGTCGAATTTTATTTTGTTGTGAAGTTATGACCGATCATAGTGTAATTCCTCTACTCATGAATGAATTTATTTATTCCATCTGAAATCGTTGAACAACTTGTGTCTTTTTTTGAGAAATTAATTGCTTTCTCCCTTACTCAATGAGGTCCTCGGCGTCAAACATTTCCTTTCAAAACAAAAGGAAATGCACAAGGAGAGGTGGAGAAATATAAAGCACGATTGGTCACAAAGGGATATAAATAACAATATGGGATCGACTATGAAGAAGTATTCGCACCAATTGCTCAATTGGAGATAGTAAGATTACTTATCTCCCCCAGCAGCTCAAATGAAATAGAAAATTTTACATATGGATATCAAATCAGTATTCCTTAATGGAGTTCTTGAAGAAGAGGTATATATTCAACAACCCCTTGGTTTTATTATTTATGAATAAGAAGATAAAATATACAAGTTAAAGATAGCTCTTTATGGGTTTAAACAAGCCTCACGAGCATGAAATTCTCGGATAGATGCTTATTTTATTCAAAACGATTTTTCTAAATATCCACATGAAATGCTCTCTATATGAAATCTAACTCTGATGGAGATATCATGTTTATATGCCTATATGTAGATGATTTAATATTTATAGGCAGTAGTAGCTCCATGATTAAAGATTTTAAACTCTATGAAGAAGGAGTTTGAGATGGCCGACTTGGGCCAAATGACTATTTAATTACTATTAAAGTTATACAAGACAATGAAGGAATTTTTATCTTATAAGGAAATTATGCAAAAGTGGTTCTAAAGAAGTTCTCTATAGAAGATTGTCATCCTACATATACATCTACTGAATATGGCACCAAGTTGACCAAGGAAGGTAAAGGTAAATACATTAATCCAAGTTATTACAAAAGTCTAGTTGGATATTTAAGATATTTGATATTCACTTGACCTGATATACTATTTGGAGTTGATTTAGTAAGTAGATACATGGAAGCTCCTAAGACTTCTCATTTAAATGTTGCTAAAAGAATTTTATAATATATTAAAGGAATAATTGAGTATGAAATATTTTATTCATCATCAAAAAGATTGGATCTAATTAGATATAGTGACAGTGATTGGGCTGGAAGTTATGACGATCGAAAGAGTACAACTGGTTTTGTAATTTATTTTGGTAAAGTTGTATTTACTTGGTCTTCAAAAAAATAGCGTATCGTTGCACTATCAAGTTATGAAGCATAATATATAGTAGTATCTTCCTGTGTTTGTCATGCAATATGGTTAAGAAGATTACTTTAGGAACTTCATATGCCATAGAAGAAATCAATGAAGATTTATGTTGATAATAAATCAGCTATTGCCTTAGCCAAAAATCTAGTCTATCATGAAAGATCGAAGCATATTGATACAAGATTTCATTTTATAAGAGATCATGTCAAAAACAAAGAAGTGGAGCTACATCATGTCAAGACAAGTGAACAAGTGGCCGATATAATTATAAAGCCTCTCAAATTTCAAATATTTCAACAACTTCGAAAGAAACTTGGTATGTTGGATGTAACAAGTTTAAGGGGAGAGAATGTTGAAATTAAACTTGTTCAAGTATCATAAAGAGATAAATTTCATCACAGGAAAGGTGCATTTCATCAAGAGAAAATATTTATGGAAGGATAAGTCAAATTGGCTATTGATTCTTGAAAGAGTTTCTTGAAAGAGAGAGATTTATTCTTAATACATTAATGTAATATATCTCTGGGGACTATATAAACCCCATAAGTTGAGTTATGAAAGATAAAGAGTTTATAAAATTATAAAAAAATATTGAGAGAAACACAGAAGATTTAGTCTTCTTCTACTATTCCTTAGTGTGATAACCTTATCCCTTCTTTCTATCGATTTCGACATTGATAATACTAAGGACTAAGAATTGAGCTACTCATACTGGGATTAAACTACTGATAAACAGACTTGTTACTACTGCTTTTTAGAATCAGTAGTGCTTATAATACTTATAATACTCCAAGTTGAACACATGGACTACTATGAGAATTGGACTCAGCTTCCCAAGCCTTACTTATACTACTGCCCTATCCTAGGTACCTCTAATACTTGGACTCGGAACAGGGAAATAAACTAGTAAAGAGATGATCTAACTAATAATTAGGAAATTGACTACTCTACACAGGACTTTAGCTAGCAACCGACAATCCTACTATGACTGATGAAACTGCTATTCTTGCCCATGAGCCTGTCACTCTTTTCTTTGATTCCACCATTCCTCACCTCAGATCTGTAATCCACCTATCCTACTTATAATACTTGAAATCAGAACTAGGAATCGATCTACTCTATTAGAATAGAACCTACTTGCTTCATAGACTTGGACTAGTACTTCTCAGAATTGAACTTACTATTAGTAGAAGTAGTCAAAGAATTGAGAGCCGATCAGGAACAACACTACCACGTAACAATAGCAGTTACTTGGTGAACTATAGTGCTAACAAGACCTACTCTTCACTTTCACTCTCCTACTATGCCTACTCAGCCTATCTCTATTAGCTATCAAACTCAAACTACTGTAAGTTAGCCTACCCTTCTTGTCTTTGATTCTTTCACGCTTACTTCGCATCCTTGCTTGCTCAACCCTAGGCCACTTGCTCGCATCGCGTAGCTCCACTATAGTATAAGGCTTAGGCTCCCTACTTAAATAATGTATTCCAACTAGGAGTCATTGACCACAAAACGAACTAATTGCATGCAGGTACAAGCCTTACTTGCTCACTTCACTCTTTTAGTTGCCCTTTTTCAACCCTTGTTTCATGCTTTGATTTGCCCTTCCTGGTCTTGTATGCCCTTGTTCTACACTTGGTTATCGGTGGTTTCATTCTACCTAGTGATAGTGGAATTCTTTGCATCATCTTTTATTATTATATTATCAGTAGCTCAGCTCAATTCTAATAAGTACCGTTTTTTTAATTCTTCCAGGTAGTAGTAAGCTTGTTTGCTTCTCAAGGTTACAGGCAGGAAAGTAATCCTCTAGCTCGGACATGAGCATTGAGTTACTAAGTCTAGGCCAGCTATTTACTAAGGCTACAAGGCAGGAAAGTAATGGGTTATTTATAGTTATTACAAGTTATGTGTTTGTGTGCGATATAGAACTGCATAATTGAATAAGAAAGTGGAAGCCCCTGGCTCTAGTAGTATCTAGTTTCAATCTATTAGGGTAGTGCTTTAGTCCATGGTAGAAGAAAAAAGGAATAGAATAACGAAGTGTTTAAGGCGGAAGGTTTGAGAGCAATAGCTCTACAGTCTCATCAACACACAACGGTTCGATTCTTACGATTAGTGGTTGGGGAGCTAGAGACAGGAAGGGCAGCCTAAACCCAACAAGCCAAGGCTTAGAGAGAGGAGAGGTGGAGTCACCCTAAGAGAGGTGAGGATGCAAAGAACGGATATCAGAATGAGAGCTAGGGGAAGTAAGACTTAAGTGGAGCAGATACAGTTTAGAGTTAGGCGTGGAATCCTTGGTTCTGTGTGTTAAAGTCCCGTCGACGGTAGGTCAATTCTTTTTTGTTACTAGTTAGTTTGGTTCTGATTCTGTTGAGTGAGGTTCCAACGACTACTACTACCAGTATAGGCCTTATAGCTTAGTGATCTATGAATGTAAGGTGGGAGCCTAAGAGTATGAAACGAGCGGGCAAAAGCATGGAGAATAATAGACTAACTAACAGATGAAATAAAGTATACCGATTGGTAGTTATAGAATCAGAGACAAGATGATGGTAAGAGTTAGAGCATCGCTCGTTAGCCCAAGCCTTACTTTTGTCCACCTCGCTCTTGTACTTGTCCTTCGGATATTGATTCTTTTACTTCCCACCTCAATGCCGATGTTCGAGTTTGACTCTGCTATTCTTGTCTTTTAGTCTTATATCAATGAGTTCGATCCTGTTTCCTTGACATAAATTATCATTCTTCATTTGTTCCATCAATGCCTATACTCTAGTTTTAATATTCCTTTACTCACTTTCAACCTCAACCTACTGTTTCTCGGAATGAAACTACGCTACTAAGTTGAACCGGAATGCATCCACTACTTCTAGTGATGAAACAACCTGCTAACATGAAAGGCAGCTACTGGTAGTCGAAATAAAACTTATAGAATTTAACTAGTACTTATTAGACTTGTACTTCTACCTATATCCTTCCGCACTTTTCAGACTTACTTTCATACAAGCTATTGCTCGACCTAATTTTTAATACTTTGTATTCCGATTTAACTGTTGGTGTTTGCATAAAATTTCAGAAATAAAGAGAAAATAATAATAGAGAATATCAGGAATATTTTCAATGAATATTTTCAATCATTAGTTTACAGTACTTTTGAACGAACCAAAAGTATATTTTCATATTAATTAAAAGATAAAATACAAATATTTTAAAATACTAGAAAATCTATCATATCAAACCAAATTCATCATCATCTAAACTAAACTAGATCTATCATTTATTTTATTCCATCATAACTAATTAAATTGATCCTAACTAATTGAATTAATCTTAACACAATTCTAACTATTTGAATTATTTCCAACACCCCCCTTAATTCAAGTAGTTATGATTTAAAATTATTTTCAGAGAAATATTTTTCTTCGTTAAAAATTTGTGTGAAGATGTCGACGAGCTGATCTTCGGTGTTGCAGCGGTTGTATTATACTTCTGCTTAGGTTGATAATTTGAACTTTTTCACTTTAACATCCTTCTCTGATGATTTGATGGCGGCTTAGTATTTATAGGAACAAATCCTTTTGAATGCAGAAGCTTTCTCTTTTTTTTCTTTCTCTTACCTTTCTTCACATCATCATATATTTTTACCAATCCTGTATGTGTACTTTCATTATTGTCCTTGGAGTTTATATTTTCACCCCATTTCTATACATGTATGTCATCAACATTATGACTTGCAATATCTGAGATAGTTTATATAGATTTACACAAATTTAAATTATCATAATTTTTTTGTTATAATGTTGATTCATAAGTAGGAGTAGCAAAATCCAAAAATAATAAGGGAAACACTTTATTTTTTGTCATCCTTGTCGTTGCTATTAATTTTTTAATTTTCTTATAATGAATCAATCATTTTTTTATTATAAAAAATAACATAATATCTTTTTTCTCATTAGTTGTCCTATACAAATAAGATTTTATTTTAAATCAAGAATAAAAAATACATCATTAATAACTTTTTTTACCAGATTTGATCTTCACAACAACTGTTACTTTTTCTTTCACTTCAACTTTATTGTCATTTAGTAGATCTGACTGAATCATCAAGCCTTTGAAATAAATTTTTATCCCCTGTTATTTGATTACTATATCCACTATCCAAAATCCAAATAGATCTAAAATATTCTTCAGATGCTATAAAGAAAATATTTTCTTCATATCTTTTGTCTTCATTATTTTCATCATAATAATTTGTTTGATTTTTATTCCAACAGTCTTTTTCAAGATGTTCATATTTTTTATAATAAGAACATAAAGAAATATTTAGATTTTTATTTTTATACCAATAATCTTTTTCAATATGCCCAACTTTTTTACAATAAAAACATCGATGGGTTTCTTTGTTACCTTCATTTAATCGGCCTCGTCCTTTACCATTTGATCTCTCCCTTAAGAACTAGTTTCTGAATTTTTCTTTTGTTCTTTTTTATGATCTATCTTCATTTGAAAATCATGTTCTGAAACCTCATTTGAATATTTGTTCATTTTTTGTTCATGAATTAAAAGAGAACCCATTAATTCATCAATAGATAATATGCTTATATCTTTAGTTTCTTCTATAGCAGTAGAGATCATATCAAATTTTGAAAATAAACTTCGTAAAAATTTTTCTACTACAATTTGATATTTTAGCTTTTTACTGTAAGATCTCATTTAATTCACAATAGAAGAAACTTTTGAAAGGAATTCAGTTATCGATTTCAAATCTTTCAACATTTGAGTTTCGATTTCACGATGAAGAATTTGAAGCTTTGAAACTTTTACTTTTTCTATGCTTCTAAACACACATTTTAATACCTTTGCTTACTTTCATTCCCGTACTACTTCTTCTTATTCGTGGACTACTATTCCGCATTCTAATAAGCCTAAAGGGAGTTCTTTCTGGTAGTTACTTGGTGGAACGATAGGCTTTAAGGCAGGCGTGGAAGTATCGAACTAAAGGTTGAACAACCGGGTTTTCTTTCTTTTATTTTAATGAGCTCAATTCTTAAAGGAAGGGTTGGTATATTTTGATAGCTAGGGAAGATAGTTAGAGAGGGGCGTTTTAGCTTGAAAGTAATTAATACTTATGTGGGAAGGTAGTGAGGTCCGAGGTCAGTAGTTGATTTTTTGTTATCCAGTAGGTGCGTTAGATCACACCTGTATTCTCTATTCTTTGTTTTACTCTAATAGTAGTTATCGGCAATGAGTTCTTTTGAATAACTTAAACTCACAAGCAAGGCTAAAAGAAAGGATGGTAAGACCGTAGTAAAGACAAAAGCTGGGATAGTAAGCCTTATGGGCAGGGAAGGTGGACTAAGAGAGGGAAATGGTAGACTTACAGGTGAAATAGGTGATCCGAATCAGTAGTGTTAGTCTCATAGTTGGTGTTCGTATTCTCGCTCCGGGTGATTTCATTCTAATAAGGGGTATCGATCATAACATAAATTATATTCTTCGAACTGGTATGGTACTTTGATTCTTGGCGTGATAGGGTTAATTCTCCTATTGGCTTGTTTGATTCCCCCTATAAGTATCTTTCTTAGTATTCCTACTAGTCTCCCCTTAGACTACTATTAGTTTTGACTACTAGAAGCAAGAGTAAGAGAAAGGAAAGGGAGAATAAGAGAAAAGAGTGCTAGTTTGCTGGTTAGAGACACTGCACTAGGTTGTTTGGCAAAGAAATGAGAGAAGGTTGATCAAGGCAAGGCACTAATGAGTTTGTAGTTAAAGAAATGATTACATAATTTAGTTTGATAGCATTGGTTGTCTAGAAGTTTTAATATTGTTGTTGTGATTGATATTTTTTGTTATGATATCGGTGTTAGCATCCTTACTTTTATTCTTTTATTTCGAACTAGACCTATAAACTTACCTCACCGAACTAGTAGACCTATAATTATGATGTTTTATGGAAACCTCTACTGTACCTTAAACTAGAGCACCAACCTCGGATTCCTATTAATTATTCTTATTCATTACCTAGGGCTAGACTCTATACTTAAAAACTTCCACTAGCATCTTCAATTCTTAAATGACTAGCTGACTATGTCATTGTTGCCTATGAGCCTCCCTTTTCACTCTCTTAAACATGAACCGCTGATTCGTATCCTAACCTACTCGCTTTTGAAACTAGTGTGACTGTATTGGATCCCTACTCGCTTATATGGTATCTCAGACCTTATCCCCTGTTGTAGTCTCTAGCTCTTGTCTTTGAGCTTGTGCCACTACCCATTGAAATTCCTTTGGACCTGCTCCTACCCTCGATATTGTAGTTTCGTGTTCAATCAACATATATAGAATTTCTTCCAGCCATAAGTGCAATACATAATTCTAATAATGCGTATGGAAGCCCCACCACTTTAGGTTCATCTTGAAGATATCTCTCATCTTATATAAGGTATAGAAAGCATGTAAAGATACTAACTACATTTTCTCCTACTCCTGATCCTAGTCCAGCTTCTTATCACCAGCATCTAATCCTTCATATATGATCTAGCTTCTTCTTGTGTATGGGATTCAACTCGAACAGTCTTTTACATAAGCTTTCGCTGCTACCACATAAAGAAAGGTTCACCATCCAAATCACTACGATACTAGGTCAAGCCATGCATGCAAAGGCAAAGGGAAAGCAAAGAACCCATACCAAACTCACACCAAAAGAAACTCCATAAGCTTACTTCTCCGTTAGCGCATAGGAAACCAAGAAAAGATTGGAATTGAGTTTATCGAGCACAAGGTATAGAGTTAATAAATAAACATCTTATCCTTCTTTTAAATCTGATTTTTTTTTTTTTGTTTACCGATCTCGCTTATGCCCCTTCGATCCATCATCTTGAACACATTACAACAGAAGGATACTCGGTGCCACAGGAATATGCTTATTAACAACATTTATGGAGTTTGGGCCGTAAGAGAGTACCTAGCTCTTGCTGCTTATTTTCCAAACTGAAACAACTCCTCTTACCTTTTTACTACTTCTATCGGAGACAAAACAAAGAGAGCATTCGAACTGTAATTATACTTAAGGGCACAGATGCGCTTGATGCTGTTCCTTGAGACTTCACAGCTGAGTAGAGTAGGTATTCTCCTCGACTTCTGGAACTAAACTTAAGGACTTAATGAGACTTGAGACTGCTATTGATCTGGAAACTTCTTATTGATTTATCGTAATACCTTCCATTGATTACCTTGCTGACCCATCCTCTACTTTCAGTTCTTATCCAGCTCCTTACTCTCTACTTGAAATAATCTATTACGGTGCAGATGCGAAAAAAAAAACAGAATGAATGAATCTATTATAACTCCTTTAGCGTGGATCCTATCTTATTCTTCTATAGTCAAATGAAACTCTAAAGTCAGAATGGAACGAAACCACCTCTGCTTCTGCTTCAACCGATACTCGGGATTCAACAGAGACCACCCAACCTATACTTAAAAAGTTAGTTAATCACCGCTTACTGCATAGCCAATAACTGATCTTTTGAAGACTTAGAACCAATAAAAAAAAGCAACGTATAGACAACCAGATCATATACTAATTGGCCTCAATGGAGATGGAGCTTCGACGCCTATACCATCTTCTACCGGAACTCCCACTTCCATTGCTTAACACACACAAGTACCCGGCCCTACATCTATTTTTTCTTTCCCGCTTACCTTTTTATACTCTTCCTTTACTTGGGCGGGCATTCATTGATTCTCTTCGGCTTCTACATTGGAAATAGAATAAATTGCCTTTGCGCGCATTATTAAGTAGAAATGATTCTGACCTGACCTAAAACTCGATTGAGACTTAACTGACGTAAGCTTAATATACGTATTCTTATCCTTAGGCATGATCCTCGACTTCAGCTTCACATACGTATTCTTCTCCTCTTGAAATAGTATCTAGTTCATTCTCCTACAGCAAGGGTTGATCCAAGGAGGGATCCGCCCTTACCCCAGACGTTGTGTTGCTTACGATCATTGATGGCCATGCTTAAATAGGATTGGGGGCTCACCACCTGCGGTGCTCCCACTAAAGCAATTGTAGCAGCCGTAGATCCTGTTGTGCATCAGTGGTCGATTCTTTTTAGAATGGTACTTACTGTTAGTTTTTCTGTAAAATTTCAGAGATAAGGAGAATAAAATAGTAGAGTACACCAGAATTATTTTCAATCATCAATTTAGTATTTTGGAATAAACCAAGAGTACCTATTTATATTGATTAAAAGATAGAATTTAGATATTTTAAAACACTGAAAAATCTATCACATCTAAATAAATCTTACCATCATCTAACTAATCACATCCTCATCTAAATTAGATTTAGATTTAAATCTTTATCTAATCCTAATTACTTAACTTTATCTTAATTACTTGAATTATTTCCAACATACCCCCTTAATTCAAGTAGTTAAGATTTAAAAATTATTTTCAAAGAATTTTTTTCGCCAACGGCTGTCTTATATTTTTTTTCTGTCCATGGATCTTTGAGAACTTATGATATGAAATCTTCTATCCTTTCTCTTAACTTTTTTCTCTTCAGTAGTCATCTTTGCTGATATGATGGAGACTTTATATTTATAGGATTGAATCCCTTTGTATACGGAAGTTTTCTATTTTATTTTTTTCTCTTAGCTTTTTTCACATCATATAAACTTCTACCAACCTGTATGAGTATTTTCATTATTGTTCTTAGAGTTTAGAGCTTCACCCCTTTTATGTACATGTGTATCATCATCATTATGACCAGTATTATCTGAGATAGTTTGTATAGATCCACACAAATTTAGATGATCATAATTTTTATGTCATAATATTGATTCATCAATAGGAATAGCAAAATCTGAAAATAATAAGGCAAACATTTTATTTTTTGTCATCCTTACAGTTACTATCAATTTACCAATTTTATTATCATAAATCAGGTATTTTTCATTATAAAAAATAACATAATATCCTTTTCTCATTAATTATCTTATACTAATGATATTTTATTTTAAATCAGAAATAAATAATACATCATCAATAATTTTTTTATCAGACTTTGTGTTCACAGCAACTGTTCCTTTTCCTTTTACTTGAACCTTTTTACCATTTTCCATATACACGATAGATTTGACCGAATCATCAAGCTTCTAAAACAGACTTTTATCCCATGTCATATGATTACTGCATCCACTATCCAAAAACCAAATAGATCTAGAATATTTTTATCAGATGCTATAAAGAAAATATTTTCTTCATCTCTTTTATCATCATTACTTTCCTCGTGATAGTTAGTTTAATTTTTATTCCGACAATTTTTTTCAAAATGTTTATATTTTTCACAATAAGAACATAGAGGAACATTTGAATTTTTATTTTTATACCAGCAATCTCTTTCCATATGTCTTATTCTTTTGTAATAAAAGCATTGTCGAGTTTCTTTATTACCTTCATTTGATCGATCTCTTCCTCTTCCATTTTGGTCTCTCCTTTGAGATCTGGTTTCTTAATTTTTCTTCTATTCTTTTTTCTTTATCTATCTTCATTTAGAGAGCATGTTCTGAAACCTCATCTGAAGATATGTTCACTTTTTGTTCATGAACTAAAAGAGAACCCATTAATTCATCAATATATAATATTATTGTATCTTTAGCTTCTTCTATGGTAGTAGAGATCACATCAAATTTCGAAGATAAACTTTGTAAAACTTTTTCTACTACAATTTGATCTTTTAAGTTTTCACTATATGATCTCATTTGATTCACAATAAAAGAAACTTTTGAAAAGAAATCAGTGATTGATTTTGAATCTTTCATCATAAGAGTTTCAAACTTACGATGAAGAATTTGAAGCTTTAAAAATTTTATATTTTCTATGCCTCCAAACACACATTTTAATATCTTCCAGGCTTCTATTGATGTTGATGCCATCATGATTCGGGGAAATAAGGAATCATCTATTGATTGTTATAGCATGTAAAGGGCTTTTGCATCTCTTTGCATATTTTCATTCATTTGATCCTTAGTAATTTTAGGATCTTATAGATCATACTCAACAAAATTATTTTCTATCAAATTCCATAATCCTTGTGAAATAAGTAGAGTTTTCATTTTAACAGTCCAAAATTGATAATTATCACCTTTGAAGATATGAAGAAGCTGATTAGGAACACTTACTATAAGCTCGCCATCTTCTTATTTTTCTTTTCTTTTTTTTTTGGATCTACTAGTCTTTCCTTCCTTTTGACTGATGTACTCCTTTTGATTTTTCTTTAAACCAGGCTCTGATACCACGACTTTTTTACAGAACTTCAGGGTAATTGACTTTTTTGTAGAATTTCAGGGAGAATGAGAAGAGAATAGTAGAGGACACCACGAGTACTCTCAACCAGCAATTGATAGTGATTTGGAATGAACCAAGAGCACCTATTTATATTGATTAAAAGATAGAATACAGATATTTTAAAATACTAAAAAATCTATCACATCTAAATAAATCTTACTCTCATCTAAACTAATCACATCCTCATCTAAATTAGATTTAGATTTAAATCTTTATCTAATCCTAATTAATTAATTTTATCTTAACTACTTGAATTATTTCCAACACTTACGTTTGTTATGATGAAATCGTCTGCTTTTACAATAGAATTATAGGATTGGGTACGACGCGAATCGACAAGTCTCAATGAAATCCAGTTGGCTGTAGACAATGATCCATTATGATTATAGAATTAGGACCATAGACAAGCTGCCTTCTGTGGTGAAGAAAGCCCTTATGCCTCGTATTATTCGGTGAATATTAATGGATACGGCCCGCCCTCGGATACAATGCTTGGAGCTTAGTACAGAAGCATCTTCCTCTACAATAGCTTGGGAAACCTGTTTGAAATGCTTTGGATAACTAAGAGGCGGTAGAAGCACCCCTCGGGGAACCAATACAAGTTTTCCTGTGAGTGCTTAGCCCTTTTGTACCGATTGAGACAAGGAAGAATGACTAAGAATTCCATGTATTTTCCTTTCATATGAGAAAAAAACAAAGAGGCTTTGATCAACGGATTGTGTCACCTCTGTATTTATGCTGCTAACCACTACTGAGTAAATGATTGTACTAACAAAATAGAATATAAAATAAAATGCCTATAAAGCATTGCGCTTTACCTTGCCCAGATGTTCGCCTTTATAAGGTGAAGTAATGGTTACCCGTCGCCTCGTAACATTTGACGACTACTTACAATCAACGAGAGGAGGACTTTGCCTCCCTAGAAGAAGAGACGTGAACGATGATCACCACTGGTCCTAAGCTATGATTCTTTGTGGATTACAACTCTTTACTCCAAAGAATAAAATATAAAATCTTATAACATTATGTAACCTAACATCACTACTAACTTCTCAAGCTACAACAGTAGGGCCTGTGCTCACAAAGAATTAATAAAAATAATACAAGTAAGAATTGTTAATAAGTAAGTAAGTAATATAGAATTATGTAACAACACTAAATCACTTAATATAGAAAGAGTATAACCCTCGCAACTTACTGCTGACTTAAAAGAGCTTACTTGAAAGAGTCATCATAAAAACTTACTGCTTACTCAACACTTAAGGGCGGGCTTCTCTAACTCTTCTTCAGGGCCCAAGGAAAGAATGTTGTAGATAACGTCTCTCTTACTTTTATTGTATTGAAATTAATGAAATAGAACTCACTCTGCTTGCAGTAAAGTAAAGTAAAAAAAGAAAATAGAATGGAGGTGCGCACACACACATATATATATATATATATATATAATAGAAACATAATAACCAACACAAAACTCCTTGACAAGAATGGAAATGGAAGTGTAAACATATTATAGAAAACATAGTAACCAACACCGCTGACTTAAATAGAACTGTAAAGTGCACATGTCCATAAGCAGATAACCTGACAGCATTGCTTCGTTTAATCACTTTTATCAGCGTACTCAAAACTCTGTTGTGCTAACGTTAGTTTCGGAGTGTTAGGATATAACAGTTATATTAAAAAAAGAGAAGAATGTGAGTAAGTAATAGGATTTGAAAGCAGGAGTGAGATGGAATTAAAGCCTAATTAAATAAGCAGTGTTTTTCATAAGAAAGCAATATGTTACACGCTATCAATCAAATATGAAATAAGCCCGAAAGTTAGCTAATGCAAAATCTAGAAAGGGGTAATTGAGCTCTACTACTTGTTTGTTAATTCCCTTGCCCATACTGAAAAAAATCTCTATTACACAATTTCCCATAGGATAACTGAACTCTTAAACTCAACAAACACAACTTCTTGCTCTAGCACACAACGTCTGTCTTTCTTGCTTCCCTTACAATACTCACTGCTTACTTACTCTCTCTCTCTCTCTCTCTCTCTCTCTCTCTCTATATATATATATATATATATATATATATATATATATATATATATATATATATATATATATATATATATATATATATATATATATATATATATATATACTAAAACATTATAACAGAGACATATACACCGTAATAACCTTATTCCTTTAGCAGTTGAACTATCTTGTTTGTTTATGTTTGTTTTAGTTCTCAAATGATTATTGAATACTATTAGGTTGGGTGTAGATATTATTAGATATGATGATTTTGTTGGAATTAAACTTGTATAATTATCATGAAGAGATTAATTTCATCAGAAGAAATGTTCATTTCTTGAAAAAAAATATTTATGGAAGGACAAGTCAAATTGGTTATTGATTCTTGAAAGAGTTTACTGAAAGAAAGATTCATTCTTACTGCATAAATCTGCATAAATGTAATGTATCTTGGGAACTATATAAACCCCATATGTTGAGTCATGAAAAATATAGAGTTTATGAAATTATAAAAATATTGAGAGAAATACAGAAGATTTAGCCTTCTCTTACTCTTATTTAGTGTGCTAACTCTATCCTTTCTTCCTATCAACTTCAACAATTGGTACCAGAGCTATGGCTTCATCCTCAAGCACCTTCCAACTCAAAATCCCTAGATTGACAAAAAAAATTATGACATATGGTGCATCCAAATGAAGGTTCTTTTAGGCTCCCAAGATATATGGGAGTTTGTAGAAGATGGATTTGTTGAACCAAGTCCAGCAGAAGAAGGAGCGATGAATGCAAAAGCAAAAGAGCAACTCAAAGAAAGAAGAAAGAAGGAGAAAAAGACCTTGTTCACAATCTACCAAGGGCTTGATGATACGATGTTCAAGATTATCGCTCCAACAAATACTTCAAAAGAGGCTTAGGAAATACTTCAAAAAGCATTTGGTGTTGTTGATAAGGCAAAAAAACTCCATCTACAAGTTTTACGAGCCGATTTTAAAAAATTACAACAAGGTACCTCTGAAACTATTTTTAATTATTTCACAAAAGTTATTTCTGTTGTTCATCAAATGAGAAGAAATGGTGAATAAATAAGTGATCAAAGAGTGATAGAAAAGATACTAAGATCACTAGATTCAAAATTTGATTTTATTGCTGTTGCAATTGAAGAGTCCAAAGATTTGGAAGAAATGTCTTTAGAACAACTTATGGGTTCCCTTCAAGCTCATGAACAAAGGATTACAAAAAGAGCAGAAGAAAGAACTGTGGAACAAGCACTAGAGACCAAACTTACTCTTGAAAATAAATGTGAATTAAATTTTCACAGAGGAAGAGGTCGTGGACAAAGAGGAAGAGGTGGCAAAAATCAGACCTATCAAGAATCTCCAAACAATGAAGGAGGTAGAGAAAATTCTAGCCAAAAGGGCCGAGATTATGGTCGAGGACGTGGCCGAGGCCGTGGACATGGCAAAATTTCTAAAAGGTCTGAATATAATGCTATATTTGTAAAAGGTATGGACATTACTCCTTTGAATGCTATTATAGTCCTAACAATCAAGGTGATAAAGCAAATTTTATTGAAAAAGAAGAGAAGAATGAAAATTAAATTTTATTAATGACTTATGATAATTTGAAGGAAGATCAGTCTATGACATGGTATCTAGATACAAGAGCTTCAAATCACATGTGTGGCATTAAAGAATTATTTTCAGAAATGAATACAAGCTATTCTGAAAATATTACATTTGGTGATCTATCTCAAAGTCCAATAAGAGGTAAAGGTAAAATTATTTTTAGACTCAATAATGGCAAAGAGTTATACATTTCAGATGTTTATTATGTGCCTGATATGAAAAATAATATGGGACAATTACTTGAAAAAGGTCATAATATTGAGATGAAAGATATGACTCTTTCAATTTATGATAAGACTAAGACATTAATCTCACATGTGAAAATGGCGAAGAATAGAATATTTTCTCTATATTTATATATTTTTGATCGATCAAATTGTTTTAAGACTGATATTGAGGATATTTCTATATTATGACATCTTAGATATGCACACTTACATTTTGAAGCTTTAAAACTTCTAGAGAAGTTTAATATAGTAACAGGAATGCCAAGAATTGATCGCCCATCAAAATTATATGAAGTATGTGTTATGGATAAGCAAGAAAGAAAGCCTTTCAAAATCAATAGAACAAAAAGAGCATGGCATCGACTTGATTTGGTACACTCGGATGTTTGTGACCCTATTAGCCCAGTATCACTTGGAGGAAGCAGGTATTTTCTTACCTTCACTAATGATCATAGTGGCAAAACTTGGGTCTATATTTTAAAGGAAAAGAAAGAAGTGTTAAACAAATTCAAAGAATTTAAAGACTTAGTTGAAAGACAAACTTATTGCAAGATTAAATGTTTACGAATAGATAGAGGTGGTGAATATGCATCAAATGAATTTGAAAGTTTTTATAGAAATAATGGAATTTTACATCAATTTACTATATCATACACACCTTAACAAAATGGTGTTTCAGAAAGGAAAAATAGGACTATACTTAATATGGTCCGATGCATGTTAAAGGAAAGAAAGATTCCTAAAGAATTTTGGGGGGATGATGTTACTTGTGCAGTTTATTTGCTTAACAGGTTTTCAATAAGGCGAATTGGTAATTCTACACCAGAAGAAGTATGGAGCCTGCAAAAACCAAGAGTTGATCATTTAAGAATTTTTGGAAGTGTTGCATTTGCCAAGATACTAGAAGAAAAAAGAACAAAACTTGAAGATAAAAGTCAGAAATGCATTTTATTTGGTTATGCTGAGAATTCCAGTGGATACAAACTCTACAATCCTATCACAAATAAAATTGTGATGTCAAGAGATGTTGTGTTTAATGAACAACAGATTTGGGACTGGAAAAGTAATGAACAGTATAGGAAAGCTATATCATCAGAAGAGGATGATATAATACAAGCAAGTACAGAAGATGCTTTACTAGAATCATCACAAAGATCAACTAGGTCACATAATTCAAGAAGTCCGATTATAAGAAGGACATGACCGATCCAGGAGCTATATGATGTGACTCAAAGAATTGATACTAATAATGATGAACTTTCTCTATTTTGTCTTTTTGTAGGATATGATCCATTAACTTTTGAAGAAGCTTGTAAACAAGAAAAATGGAGACAAGCTATGAAGGAAGAGATTAATGCAATCAATAAAAATGATACATAGGAGCTTACTACACTTCCAAAGACCACCAAGCGATTGGTGTTAAGTGGATCTTCAAAATAAAAAATGCACAAGGAGAGGTAGAGAAATATAAAGTACGATTGGTCACAAAGGGATATAAACAATAATTTGGGATCGACTATTAAGAAGTATTCACACCAATTGCTCGATTGGAGACAGTAAGATTACCTATCTCCCTAGCAGCTCAAATGAAATGGAAAATTTTACAAATGGATGTCAAATCAGCATTCCTTAATGGAGTTGTTGAAGAAGTGGAATTTTTATTTCACAAGAAAATTATGCAAAAGAGGTTCTCTAGATGTTTTCTATGGAAGATTGTTATCCTACAGATACACCTATTGAGTATGGCACCAAGTTGCCAAAGAAGGCGAAGGTAAATATATTAATCCAACTTATTACAAAAGTCTAGTTGGATGTTTAAGGTATTTGACATGCACTCGACCTGATATATTATTTGGAGTTGGTTTAATAAGTAGATACATGGAATCTCCTAAGACTTCTCATTTAAATGTCGCTAAAAGAATTTTACGATATATTAAAGGTTCAATTGAGTATGAAATATTCTATTCATCATCAAAAGGACTAGATCTTATTGGATATAGTGACAGTGATTGGGCTGGAAGCTACGATGATCGAAAGAGTACAACTGGATTTGTATTTTATTTTGGTGGAGCCACATTTACTTGGTCTTCAAAAAAATAACATATAGTTACTCTATCAAGTTGTGAAACAGAATATATAGTAGCATCTTCTTGTGTTTGTTATGGAATATGGCTAAGAAGATTGCTTCAGGAACTTTATTTGCCACATGAGAAGTCAACCAAAATTTATATTGATAATAAATCAGCTATTGCCTTAGCCAAGAACCCAGTCTACTATGAAAGATCAAAGTATATAGACACAAGATTTCATTTTATAAGAGATCATGTCAAAAACAAAGAAGTGGAGCTACACCATGTCAAGACAAGTGAACAAGTGGTTGACATTTTTACAAAACCTCTCAAAATTAAAACATTTCAACATCTTCGAAGAAAACTTGGCATGTTGGATAGAACAAGTTTAAGGGGGGAGAATGTTGGAATTAAACTTGTGCAATTATCATGAAGAGATTAATTTCATCAGAAGAAATGTTCATTTCTTTAAGGGAAAATATTTATGGAATGACAAGTCAAATTGGTTATTGATTCTTGAAAGAGTTTATTGAAAGAAAAATTCATTCTTACTGCATAAATCTACATAAATGTAATGTGTCTTGAGAAACTATATAAACCCCATATGTTGAATCATGAAAAATATAGAGTTTATGAAATTATAAAAATATTGAGAGAAATACAAAAGATTTAGCCTTCTCCTACTCTTCCTTAGTATGCTAACTCTATCCTTTCTTTCTATCAATTTCTTAGGTTACTAGTAGTTATTTTCACTATACTTCATAAATGACAAGGCACGGGGTGGGACGGACTTAAGTATATAGGTTCCTCAGTTCGTATCTTGAACATGCCAATGGTAGTCTTATTGAGGTTCCTTTGTTCACTTCTATGTAGATGGGATCATTGTTTATCGGTTAAGGTAAGGTAAGGAGCCATAGGGGAAGTACTTCATAACGTATCTTGGGATCATGGTTCCGATATGTGATATTAGACATACTGGTTCGAGTGTATAATAAAGAGTGTAGATGTTTGTGCAGGAGCTAAGCTGTGTCATTAAATGTTTTTTTAGGTCTAGATAGGTAGTCTATCCATCTCTTTATTCTCTTATTGGGCAGATGAATGCTCCTCTCTTATTTGAATCGAGTAAGACCTCTCTTATTTGAGTTGCAGCTTATATTCTTTTGAAGCACAAAGGAAATCATTTAGTATCTCATTAAGGTACACGTATTGGACACTTAGGCCTATTTGATAGCTATATTCTTGATGTTATGATTAGTCTGTCCCTTTCTTTCCTAGCGCTTATCCTTTCCCTTCAAGCGGTTAGTCCATCCCAAGATGCTTTCAAAGTCGCCCGACCCTCTATTTCTGCAATTAAGGAATTACCCCTCCCTTATTTGAATTGAGTAAACCTCTCTTATTTGAGTTGCAGCTCATATTCTTTTGAAGCGCAAAGGAAATCAATTAGTATCTCATTAAGGTCCACTTATTGGGCACTCAGGCCTGTCACCCACCCCCCAGCTTAAGTATAAGTAGTGGCATGCTCTTTTGATAGAACTCTAGGGTTCTATCATAGAGAAAGAAGATAGAAAAGGGGGATAATCGATCTCTTCAAGGGGATCAGGTCTTCTATATCACTTCGAGGGGATCTGCCTCCTTAGATTTTGCCTTTTGGCTAAGTTTAATACTTCATTCCTTGATTTTTATAAAGAATTTATAGTCTTATTTATAGGGCTTTGGCAAGAGTCCCGTTCAACTTCGACTCTTAACTAACTAATAAACTCCTAACTGAAAATAATAACTGACTCTATCCCAACCGAAGATAAAAACCAACTCTAACTATTCATAACTAACTTGATGAGGTTTACCCATATAATTGACTTCGACTAATATGACTCAACCTAAATAGATGGACCTAACTTAGCTAGGGTCCTAACAGACCCACCCTATTTAAATTAGTCTTGTCCTCAAGGCTGAGCAACATTGAACTTCAAAAGCACTTTGGTCTAGAATATTTATCATGCATCATAACCCTTTGATCAATCAAATAGGATCTCTACTTGGTGTAAACAATAGGTCGATCTACTAGTGTAGTAGTTATTATAGTCTTCTGAGGATCCTTTTTTATCTGATGGCTAGTGGTCGCATCATGTCTTCTTTTGAGGATCATCACTTCGAAGTATTCTCGTGGCATCAAAAAAAAATCTATAAGTAATTGTATGTCATGTATAATCAGTATTTCCTTCGAGCACCTGTTATCATAAATTAGGATTCGCCTATTAACTATCTTGTCTTTGAATTTGTCAAAGCTTTCCTGATCGACTTTACATTATTAATTTTGATTCCTCCTTAGTGGTTTAATTGTCAACAGTTTGTCATAGCCTTCATTATCAGACTCGACATTATTAGTTTTTTATTCCACTTTAGTTGGCTCAATTGTCATAAATTGCTCTTATATGTTGACCACTTTAAAATCATCCTTTATTGATTTTTCCTATTTATTAAAGCTTCTATTTCGACGAATGTCCATATTGATTTTTCATTCATGCACGCTGGTGAATGATGTGGTTGCTATCATGATGCGGGAATGGTGGGCTTTAACTTCACACCGAATCTTGGGATTAAGTCCCTCGATAAATTTTCTCACCAGTTATATCTCGGACCAATCTCAGGCTTGGTTCGACAAATTCTCAAATCTACTCTGGTACTCCTATACTGTAGAAGTCTGATAGATTTTGACGAGCTGTCCATTAACATTCTTGTACTCTGATGGTCCAAAATGAATCAGGAGCTCTCTCTTGAACTATCCCCACGAAGGGACTCTGTGATAGGTTTCATACAAATCATACCATTAGATCATATCACCTTCGAGTTGAGTGGAAGATATATATACCATGGATTCCTCCAGAGTCCACTGCAACGGTTGGTAGTGGTGAGGGCTACAACAGGGGATGGCGAGGGCTACGGTAGGGGACAATGGTACAGTTATGTGGCAAGTGAGGCTGCGATTAACAAGAAAGGTAGCTACGTAAGCAGGGGCTGCAGGAAGAAGAGAAGCCTGAAGGAGAGAGCAGTGGTTATGACCGATGAGAGTTTTGGTTGCGACTACGATTATTAAGGAGAAAGGTAGTTGTGGCAAGCAAGGGCAGCAGGAAGCAGAGGAGGTTGAAGGGGAGAGAAGAAACAGAGGTGGCCGACGAGTGCTGTAGTGTTTGGGGTAGCTGATGGCACTGAAGTGGTTGAGGAGAGGACCAGCGGGGTCCTGAGAGGAAGAGGAAGCAAGGTAGCAACAGGGGGAGGAAGATGCAGCAGCAAGGATGGAAGGGGCGAGACTAGAGGGAGAAAGCGACAATGCTGGATTCGCAGTAAGGCGGAGGCGATCAAGTCAGCGGAAGAGGAAGGAAGAGGGCAGCGATAGTCACCGACGGTTGGCGCGACGGCAAGCGGTGGGGAGGAGAGGAAGAAGGGCAGGCATGCATGCTGAGAGGAGGAGCAGAGGGTGATGGCGGCGGTGTTGTGGTTGGCTACAGCCTTGGTCCAGAGCGGGGAAGAAGAAGGGGTAGTGGGGTCCGCGAGGGCCGAGGAAGGCGGGATCTTGGCATTCGGGCACCATCGATGTGGTTGGGCAGTGGTTAGTAGTAGCGACAAGGTGATGGCCGAGGACTGGAGAGGGAGGAGGCAGTGGCGTTAGTGTAAGGAGCACCCAGCGGTGGTTACGGTTGAGAGCAAGGGAGGCAACGGCTGAGGTGGCACTGGAGGAGAAAGGGAGATGGTGGCCAGCGGTAGGAGCAGGAGAGGAAGAAGGGGTGGCAGCGATGGCAGCAACAATAAGTAGTGGGGAGGAGAAGGGTAATGGTGGTGGTTGCGGCCAAGAAGGCTGCCGCAAATGAGGGATGAGAGGAAAGCGGTGGGCAACGAGGATGAAGGCAACGACAACAGCTACTGCGTCAGGGGAGTTAGGGAAGAGCAGCGTGGCAACGGTGCTCTTCTTCTTTTTCTCTTTCCTTCCGCCCTCTTCTTCTTTTTTTTCTTTTTTTTATTTTTTTACCTAATGATAGCTACGACAAAGATGAAATAGATGAACATCAATGTTGTATATGGCAGCACGGAGATGAGAAGAGGCGGTGTGGAAGATGGTGATGACGACGATGGCAAGGGTGATGAACGGTAGCAGTGAAGTATTGAGGAACGCTGTTCTAATACCAAATGATAGAGCTATAGAGTTCTATCGTAGAGGAAGAGGATAAGCGATCTCTTCGAGGGGATCGGGCCTCCTAGATCACTCTAGGAGATCTACCTCCTAAGGTCTTGCCTTTTGGCTAAGACTAATACTTCATTCCTTGATTTTTCATAAAGAATTTACAACCTTATTTATAGGGCTCTACTAAGAGTCCTATTCAACTTCGACTCTTAACTAACTGATAAACTTTTAACTGAAAATAATAACTGACTCTATCCCAACCGAAGATAAAAACCAACTCTAACTACTCGTAACTGATTTGATTAGGTTTACCCAACCTATAACTAACTTTGACTAATATGATTCAACCTAAATAGATGAACCCGATTTAGCTAGGGTCCTAACAACTTTTCTTTTTAGCGATAGGGCTTATTTTTCTTAGAGTCAGTTACCAATCAATGTTCTATTCAATGTATAAAAACTAGATTCATTAGCCAAGTGTACCGAGAGAGCACAAAAATTTAAGCGAGAAGAAAGGCAAAAGGAAGCTAATCCGTCTTTGAAGCCTAGGCTCGAATAATAGTATTTCTTTGTTTCAGCCTAGAAAGCTTTAGATAATTGTTTGAATCTGCACCTGAACCTCCTTTTTGGTCACAGGATTTTAAACGAATATACCCGACAATATGGTTTATTTTCGCCTTGGCTTAGTGAGTGTGCACACCTTTCTTTTGATAGTAAGGATTGGGTCAAAGTTAAAATTCTTACTTTTAGGCCCGCGGAGTGGCAATAGCCTCTACTATAGCCTCTTGAGTGAGTCTAGGTATTGGAGCCTTATTAATGTAATAGTGGATCAGAGCTGAAATAAGTTGACCTGGAAATCGAATGAATGGAAGAACCTAAATTGGAACTACATTTCCCGAAGAATCATTCCACTTGCAGACATAAATAAGTTTCCTTTCCTTTTACGTAAGTGTTTGTTTATAGGATGAAAGAAGATTAGATAACCACTAATGATTCTCTGGTTGTGGCAAATGGAAACTCACTAAAGGTTCTCTGGTTGTGACAAGAGGAAAGAAGCAGAACTCCTTTTATGTTATAGAGACTAAGCTACACAAAGAAGAGATTAATGCAATCCAAAAGGATAAAAGTATAGATCTTTGGCATAAAATATTTGGTCATATCAATGAGAAGGGACTTCAAACTCTTACTAGAAAGCAGTTCTTACCAAAGCTATAAGGTACATCTCTTAAATCTTGTGATCATTGCCTAGCTGGAAAAACACATAGAGTTACCGTTCATACTTATCCATCATCTAAAAGATTAAATGTCATTGATTTGATTCACACCGATGTCTGTACTATGCAAACTAGAACTCTTGGAGGTGCTCTTTATTTTGTTACTTTTATTGATGACCATTCTAGAAAAGTTTGGGCTTTTGCTTTAAAATCTAAAGACTAGGTACTTAATGTTTTTAAAGAGTTTCACGTTAGTATTGAAAGAGAAATAGGAAGAAAATTGAAGTGTGTTAGAGCAAATAATGGGGGTGAGTACAGGGTTCTTTTGAGAATTATTGTAGGTTTCATGGTATCAGGCTTGAGAAGACAGTTCCTAAAACTCCCTAGCAAAACGATGTAGCAGAAAGGATGAATAAAACTATTAAAAAAAAAGATTAGGTACATGCTTTCCTATGCCAAGCTACCTAAGTCTTTTTGGGGGGAGGCTATGAGAACTACAATTGATCTGATAAATCTTTCTCCATCAGTTCCTCTGAATGGTGATGTTCAGAGGAACTATTAAAAAAAGGATTATGTGCATGCTTTCCCATGCCAAGCTACCTAAGTCTTTTTGGGGGGAGGCTATGAGAACTGCAGTTGATCTGATAAATCTTTCTCCATCAGTTCCTCTGAATGGTGATGTTCCAGAGAGAGTATGAAAAGGGAAAAATGTATCTTATGATCACTTGAGAGTCTTTTGGTGTAAAACATTTATTCATATTCCTAAAGATGAGAGATCCAAGCTTGATAATAAGGTAAAAGTATGTATTTTCTTAGGATATAGTCATGAATAGTTTGGTTACAGATTATGGGATCCAAATAAATATTATCAAGTAGACGTCATGTTTCTTGAAGACAAATTATTTGAAGATGGTGATAATGTTGAGAAGTAAAATACATCTGCTTATACTCCTTGGAGTTTGAGCCCAGTTCCTCCGCCTATAGTTCATGATGATCAAGGGGGAGATGGACAGGAAGATGGTGGTGAGAATGTTAGTGATGATAATACTCCTACAGTTGATGAAGTTGATCCAACTGAACAAACTGAGCAAGCACCCCCACCACCAGATGAGATTTCACTGAGAAGATCTACAAGAGAGAGAAGACGATCTACAAGATATCCTCCACGTGATTATGTTATGTTGACTAATGGTGGATAACCAGAAACTTACAAAGAAGCTATTCTACATGAGCATAAAAATGAGTAGGTTAAAGTCATGTAAGAAGAAATGAAATCCTTGCTTGAGAACCACACCTATGACTTGGTAAAGTTACCTACAGGGAAGAAAGCTCTCAAGAATAAATGAGTTTATAAATTGAAGACTAAAAATAATAGCTCACAACAAAGATATGAGGCATAATTAGTTGTGAAGGATTCAGTCAAAAAAAGGGTATTGATTTTGAAGAAATATTTTCTCCTATGGTGAAAATATCTTCTATCAGAGTTGTTCTTGGTTTAGTTGCCCGCTTGAATTTATAAGTAGAGTAACTTGATGTGAAAACTACATTTTTATATAGTGACTTAGAAGAAGAAATTTATATGGAGCAACCAGAAGGTTTCAAAGTCAAAGGAAAAAAAAATCTAGTGTGTAAGATTAAGAAAAGCTTATATAGACTCAAACAGGCACCTAGATAGTAGTACAAGAAGTTTGATTCATTTATAATGAACCACGAGTACAATAAAATCACATCTGGCCATTGCGTGTTTATAAAATTTTTTTCAGATTATGATTACATTATTCTCCAGCTATTATTGATGATATACTGATTGTTGGTCATGATGTTGGAAAAATTGAGAAGCTTAAGAGGGAACTAAGTAAGTTGTTTGCTATGAAAGACTTAGGATCGATGAGACAAATTCTTGGCATAAAGATTCTTCATGATAGAAAGAATGGAAAGATTTGGTTATCTCAGGATACCTACATTGAAAATGTTCATGAAAGATTCAATATGAATAAAACCAAACTAGTTTATTCTCCACTTGTAGATTTCAAGCTCAGTTCAAAACAATGTTCTACAAGTGAGAAAGAAAAAGAAGAAATATCCAAAGTGCCTTACTCATCAATAATTGGCAATTTGATGTATGCTATGGTTTATATTAGGCCAGATATAGCTTATGCATTTGGAGCTGTCAGTCGATTTCTCTCTAATCCTGGTAAGGAACATTGGACAGTAGTAAAATAGATCTTAAGATATTTAAGAGGTACTACTAGGTTGTATTTATGTTTTGGCATTGGTAAACCTGTGCTAGAGGGTTAACAGATGCAGACATGGTTGTTGATATTGATTCTAGGAAATCCACCTTAGGGTTCTTGATGACTTTTTCAGGTGGAGCAGTCTCTTGGCAGTCTAAGTTATAGAATTGTGTTGCTCTATCGACCACAGAAGCATAATATATAGCAATTACTGAAGGAAGTTTTATGGATGAAAAATTTTCTACAGGAATTGGGTTTAAAACAGGAAGGATACACTATTTATTGTGATAGTCAAAGTGTCATCCACCTCTCCAAGAATTCAACATATCATTCTAGATCCAAGCATATTGATGTAAGATATCACTGGATTCGTGATGTACTTGAGATGAAAGAATTATACTTAGAAAAGGTACATATGGATGAGAATGGTTCAGATATGTTAATAAAGTCTATGTCGAAAGAGAAACTTGAAGCATGTAGACAGAGAGCAGGCTTAGTACAGCCCACCATATGAGTTGGAGGGGGAGAATTGTTGGGTCCAGCCCATAGGTGGGCTTAGACTAGTCAAACTTATTAATAAAAAAAAAAGAAAGGAAAAGGTAAAGTTAAAAAACCCTAACCTAAGTGGAGGTTGTGGCGGTGCACGTAAGTTGAAGTCTATGGCGACAAAAACAGAGGGAGTATAATGAGGAGAAAGAGAAAGAAAAGAATAGGGAGAGAGGAAGTTTTGGCAAGATTAAACGGTAAAACTTCCTCACATTTGGTCCAAATTTTATATGGAGAATCCTTGCAGCAAGCTCTATAATCCTAAATGATATATAATCTATCCTCTTTATGATGATTTCCTACAATACTCACTTAGTGAGTTTTAGTATTTAACTATTGTGAGATCCATATATTTTGATGATACTATGTCATTGGTAACCAAAATATATGTTCTTGATGTTATGCTAATCCTCTAGTTATTCTAGAGAAAATTTATTATAAATCTATTATCAATAGTGGTGATAGTGGAAGTTTAAGTAGACTACGGTCCCATAATTTTTTTCGGATTAGATTTTTCATGTTAAAATTTAGTGTCTCACTTTGTGGATGATTTATTATTTTATTATATATATCTTGTTTTGGTTAATATTTACCTTTGGTAATAAGTTGATACGTTTAGTGAGAATCTTATTTTAATACATAAAGAGAAAAAAAATATTTTTTCATATTCAATAATTTTTTTTCAATATTAAATAATTAACAAGGAGATATGATACTATCACAGACCTCTTTGGCGTAAATGGAAACTCGGTAATCTATGAATGTACACCCTAAAATTGGAGTTGGCTAAAATACTACTCGCTCTTTCTTTTCGTCCACTTCACCAGAAAAAAATTAGCAAGAGTTTAGTTCCTCGTGTCATCATGACTCGCTCATTTGGCTCGGACCATTCCAACAAGCTTCTTGCTCTCTCATGACCTCTACTCAAATCAAATAAATAAAGGCCCCCCATCCGCTTTTGGGGGGTGGGGGGGGGACACATCGCCTTCACCGGGAAAAAGATCCATCAAAAGTTGCTTAAACCGGTGATTCGTAACTCCTCTGCCTTGTGCTTCCTTTTTGTTTCATGTTGTCAAACAGTTGACTTAATGTCGGCGACCGATCAGTAGCCGCTTATTGATCCTTCTAGTCTCTTTCAACAAGTAAAAGGTATGAACCCCAGCCTATCTAGCATAGAAATAGATTGCTGTCTTCTATCAATTAGTCAATTATGTATTGATGGTTTCATTCGGATAGTGATGGTTGTTGATCGTATTAACGCTTTCCCTGTCACTCGACTTCGGTATTCTACTTAGGTTATGAGTTTCCTATACGATATATCCTTCCACAGGAAATATCCATAGTAATGCCTCTTGCGTTAACTCTTACTTTAGAATTGCATTATGTATTCCTAGCCCATGCCACGAGTTGTTACTTCCTTGTTTTGCCCTGGATGCACTACATCGTACCTATGAGTATAAGAATCAAAGACGAAATACGGGTTCATATGCGATACAGAGAGATTAAATAAACGAACAAAGAAATCAACTGGTGCTTCTTTCCTACTGAAATTATTTCCATCGGACTCAATCAAAAATAGCTACGGTTATTCTATATTGAACGGTGGAGCTATGGATTGGGTGTTATGTCAAAGTAGCAGAATCAAACTAAGTAGTACAAGAGTCAAAACCGAGTATGGTAATACAACCAACAGTTTACACTACGACTGCAACTATGCCTATCATAAAAGAATAGGACTGGGTAAACCAATCCCTACTGCTTAGCTTTAAAACCATATCGCTGCTTTAATCTACCTCTCTTTACTTTATTTCTTTAACCATAGGAGTGGAACCTTTCTTTATTGCCCATGAAGCCCATGTCTCCCGACCTGGAAGCCGCCTTTACTTGCTTTGATTCAAAGACTCCTGATACGTGTTTTCATTCTTACCACCTTTGCTTTAAAGCTTGTACTACCTATTTGTATTCTTGAGTTCAGTCGTTGGGCTTACTACCCTTTTGTTTTGATTCTAAGACTCCCTCCCGGCATCCTGTATTCTGATCCAACACCCGCACTTTCAAACTGGACATTCTCCTTACTTGATAACTGCTCTAACTGCTATGGTAAGTCTGCTCTATTCATTCTTCTGTTAAGTAACTCACTAGTTGACTTCTTTCTTGCCCACCCAGTACCCGGCACCTCCTCTACCTGGCTAAAGAGAACAACAAGTATAGGCACTCCAAATAGTGATAGGTAGTAAATAGAGAGAAAGAGAGAATAGGGAAGTATTAGGTAGAGCCAAATAGCGATAAGAAGAAATAGTTGAACACCTGAGCTTTAGTTTTAGGCTTAAACACCATCTTTGGGCTCTAAATGGAAAAAATGAAGAATGAGACTTTCAAGTCGGAATACGGATCTTCTTAGATACCCGTTAGGTATCCACCAAAGTATCTGATTTCAAGTCCAGCTCTTAAAGCAATGGTTTCAAATCCAGCTCGATAATCAAAAGGTGAAAGAAGAAGAAGAACTCATATACAGGAATCAGGGAATAAGCCTTAGCCACCCCGAGCAACAACTCCCTAATATCACTGCAAACTCCAAAACTCCGTATGCAACAACATTGAGCTCCATTAGCGCTGTCAAGAGATACCATAGGGCAATCCAAAAAGAATTTGTTTAAATAATCCCTTCCCGCAGAAGATTGCTTTAAGAGAGTATCACATCTAAGATTTGATATTGATTATTACCGAAGTTCTATACGATACGAAGGATCTTCTACTGAAGTACTGAAGGGGAATATGCTTAGCGAGCTGTGTGTACTGTAAATCCTGATTGATAGTCACCAACACCCTGATACCATGGCTTTTCCTTCACCTAACCTTTACATGGTCGTTCTTACTATAATGTTAGGGCAGAGAAAGATATTCTCTTTCAATATGAAGTCATTCACTCGAATATAAAGAGATAACACTAATTAAACGTGGCATGGGCTTGAGAAAATGAATTCTTCCCGATCGACACTTGAAGTTAAGAATTGCATATGACCTGACGAGTGCAAGATACAACACTTTATACCTAACTGCTTCTACTCCATCTTCTTTACCCTTTTTATCTAGAATACTCGGCTCGCTAACACTTATCGAAGTTGATGCTGCCGATACAAACTCTATTGATGCTGGTTCATGCTGACTCTTAAGCAAAGCAATAGATACCTAAATCATGATATTCGGTAACTAATTAAAGAACTAATGTAAAAGCTATAGTTTGGAGCTCACTGACAACAGAACCTCACGCGTAAGGATGGGAAGGACACTTTAATGGAAATAAGTAACTCTACATTAGAACAGCCTAACATGGTATGGGGAAATAAATAAAGATTCCCAATTCGACCATTGGTAAGTAAAGTTGTTTTTATCCTTTATTAACTCATCAATGAACAAGTAACGAAACAAGATCGAGAGGCCACCTCTTATCTCCGATGATGGGAATAAAAGGAATAAACTTTGTATACGAACAAATACTAGCAGACTGTCACACACAATAGAATTAAACATAAATCATAATTAAATAAACATCAAGATTTATGTGAAAAACTCCTCCAACTCGAAGGGTAAAAATCACGAGATAAACAAGAGAAAATCCACTATCAAAATAACGAATATACAGATCTCAAGGCTTTTTGCCTAAACTCAAGTAACATCCACAGGAGAATCACATAGATATAAGGACTATATTACTATTCACAATATCTAAAATATTCCCAAGTGATCGCAGTAAGAATCCACTATAAACTGATCTAACCTGAGATATGGATAATTAAGAATAGTCTTTCTCTGTCATTGTCTTCTTTCATTTTTTGAATCTCTTGTTTTTTACCTTCTATTGTCAATTTGCAGTCTTCTTTCTCTCTCCCACGTTTTCAACTGTCGATGCCCTCTTTTCCATAACCCTAGCCACCAAATCTAGGTTTAGATTAAGATAAATGAAGATTAAGGCTGTGGACTTCACTAAAGCCTATTATGGGCTGAATCTAGGCCATATGCCCATCTGCCCAACAACCTCCCCGTTCACCCGATAAGGGAGGTTATCTCATGACTCCTCAATGTGAATCCATGTCGATCAGCTGTCAGCACATCTCTTGTCTCTTTTTCGGTAAAGTTTTTGTCAACATGTCTGCCCAATTATCATATGTCTGAATTTTTTGAAGTTGTAATTGCTTCTCTTCAAACATACTTCTAATATAGTAATATATGATATTTATATGCTTTGACTTGGAATGTAATGTTGGGTTCTTGCACAAATGGATGACACTCTAACCGTCACAATATACTACATAGTTTTCCTATTTAAGCCCCAATTCTTGTAAGAATCCTTTCATCCATAACATTTCTTTGTAAACCTTTATAGTGCCTCTGTGGTTGAAAGAGTAATACACCTTTACAATCTGGATTGTTATAACATAGCTCCCCCTACAAAAGTGGACTTCCTTGTGTCAATATCTCTTGTCATATCTACATCTATGTAACCTGTCAACATAGATGGTCCACATCCAAAGCTTAAACAAACTTTAGAATTTCCTATGAGATATATAAAAATCTACTACACTATTGCCCAGTGCTCTTTGCTTGGATTTGCAAGAAATATGCTAGCAACACCCACTACATATGCGATGTCCGGCCTCCTATATATCATCGCGTATATCAAACTTCAAACTGCTGAAGCATAAGGAACCTTTTGCATTTTCTCCTTCTCCTCATTACTTGACAGACTCTGCTTTGAGCACAACTTGAAGTGACCTGTAAAAGGAGAACCAACTGGCTTTGCATTGCTCATATTAAATCTATCCAATACCTTCTCAATATATTTCTCCTATGACAACCAAATCTTCATGTTTCTTCTACCATGAGAAATCTACATACCCAGTATTTGCTTTGCTGGCCCCATGTCCTTCATTGCAAAATACTCACTCAGTTCCTTCTTCAATATATCAATTATGGACATATCTTTCCCAAGGATAAGTATATCATTAACATAATATAAGAGAATACTAAAATCCTCACCAAACCGTTTAATGTACACATAATGATCTGAAGTTGTTCTTTTGTATCCATTTTCAACCATAAATGAATCAAACTTTTTATACCACTATCTTGGAGTTTGCTTTAGCTCATACAACCTCTTTCTTAACTTACAGACAAAATTTTCTTTACCTTTGACTTTGAAGCCTTCTGATTGCTCCATATAAATTTTCTCCTCCAAATCACCATGAATGAAAGTTGTCTTCACATATAGTTGTTCAACCTCTAAGTCCAGGTTAGCAGTAATACCAAGAGCAACGCGGATAGAAGATATTTTAACAACATGAGAAAAAATCTCTTCAAAGTCAATATATTTCTTTTCACCAAAGCCTTTCACAACCAATATAGCTTTGTACTTTGGTTGAGAACAATATTCTTGAGTCTTTAACCTGAAAACCCACTTGTTTTTCAAGGCCTTACTTCCCTCTAGTAGTTGCACCAAATCATATGTGTGGTTCTTCTGTAGAGAATCCATCTCTTCCTGCATAACAACAAACCACTTCTTTTTCTGCTCACTTTCAACTGCTTCCTGGTAACTCTCTGGTTTACTTGCATCAGTAAGCATCATATACTAATATGTAGAGTATCTTCTGGAAGGTTGATATGGTCTAGAAGATCTTTTCAACTGAGATTACGTGGGAACTTGCTCCCTTTCTTCTTCCTACTCAACATGTCCTGCAAGTAGATCAATATATGGCTCTGCACCATCTTTCTGCACATCTCCCCCATCACCCTAATATACTAGAGGAATAATTGGGTCACAATCTATAAATCCCACTATAGAAGTTTTAATTGACGCCTCCTTCAAATCTTCAATGGTTTGATCCTCAAAGAAGATAATATCTCTATTACTGAACATCTTCTGCTTTTTTGGATCCCAAAGCCTATAACCAAATTGATCATATGAGTAGCCATGAAAAATACACTTTTTTGTCTTACCATCTAGCTTGGACTTCTCATTGTCTAGAACATATGCAAATGCACGATAACCAAATACTTTCAAGTGCTTATAGGATACATCCTTCCTTTACCATACATGCTCTACAACATCACTATCTAGAGCTATACAGGGTGATAAGTTGATCACATCAACTGCAATCCTCAAAGCCTCATCCAAAAACCTTTTTGGTAGCTTGGCTTGTGAAAGCATATATATGATTTTTTTCATGATGGTGCGGTTCATCATCTCTGCAATTGCATTATGCTAAGGTGTACTAAGAACTGTCAACTCATGCTAGATGCCATGTGACCTACAATAATCATTAAATAATATTATATACTTACCACCATTATTTGATCTTATTCAATTGTCTTTCTGTTTTCCTTTCAACTATGGCATAAAACTCCTTGAAGACATTAATAACCTGATATTTAATCTTTAAAGCATAGGCTCAAACTTTTTTGAAAAAGTCATTTATAAAAGTGACAAAATAAAGTACATCACCGATACTAGGAATATTAACAGATCCACCAAGATTTTTGTCCTCAAAGGACCACACAAAGAATGAGGATTACCCACTTCTTGCTTACCACAACACTGCTCGTGCACCCTACGACTTATCTTGGAGACTAGGATGAAAGGCTTGAACACCTGACTGAGAGCTAATCTATCTAATCCTCATCTTTTCTTTATATAAGAGAACTTTGACCCGCCTTCAAGATACTCTGTTGATTATGGCAACAAAGCCTTTTCTCATTAAAGAAAATAATTTGACAAGCAACCTGCTATCTGAGGGTACTTCTTTGATTAGACCCCTCCCCTCTGGTTCATTCAACTAAGTCAGATCTTGAGTCCGCAACTATGTATTACCACTTCTATCGCTTCTGCTTACACCTCTTCTTCTTAAAACGATGAAACTAGAAGGGACGAACGTAGCTTGATCGCATAGAGGACATACAACCTTTTTAGTATGGGAGCTATAGGGCGAGGAAAGGGAAGTACTAATACTTTAGTAGTTATAAAAGTTTGAAGTAACTCACCACTAACTCTGGCTCATATCATCTACCTCAAGCAACTAAGCACAATCAATTTAGTTGCGACCATAAAACTCTGAAGTTGTGTTAGAGTGCATTTGAAACCCATATATGAGAATGAAAATTGATACTAGCAAGCAATCCTTCAAGAAAGGTAGGCTCACAATTCCCACTTTTACCGGATGCCTTTCACACAAACTTTTACCATTGCATTCACTTCTGTTGTCGATGTAGAACTTAACTGATTGATAACAATGCATTTATATACTATAATACAAATATGTAACTGACAAGGAAGCACAGTGTGTTAGAGTTCATAATTGGAACACAGAACAATAAGGAGTTGAATAAGGAGTTTAGTTGAGAACAAGAAGCATCACTGTGAGTTGAGAATAAGGAGTTTAGTTGGGAGTGGAATTGCATAAATTTTATACTGGCCTGGCCGGTGTTGGGCGGCAAGCGAGAAAAAGAACAATAAAGATGATAGGATAATATGAAGTAGAACATCGGATAGAAGCACCCTCACTCAATAGATGCTTTGTCATTAGCTCTGTTGAACAGGGGTAAAACAACGATAAAGAGGGCTTCAACACCAAATCGCCAAGTCAACAAGTAACTAATACTACTTTAAGAAAAGAAGATGGAACGTCATAATAGGAGTCAAATACATAACTTGTAATACAAAATCCTATAGCTACTATTTTCTTGAATAATTAAAAACTTCCTATTGACCTGAGGCTTTTACTTTTACTTTTGTTGAAGTTGATAGGAAGAAGGAATAGAGTTATCACACTAAAGAAGAGTAGGAGAAGGTTAAATTTTCTGTATTTCTTTCGATATTTTTTATAATTTCACAAACTCTATATCTTTCATGACTCAACATATGAGGTTTATATAGTCCGTAAAGATATATTACATTAATGTATTAAGAATGAATCTATCTCTTTCAAGAAATCCTTTCAAAAATCAATAGCCATTTGACTTGTCCTTCCATAAATATTTCCTCTTGATGAAATGATCCTTTCCTGTGATGAAATTAATCTCTTTATGATACTTTAATAAATTTAATTCTAACATTCTCCCCCCTTAAACTTGTTCCATCCAATATGCTAAGTTTTTCGAAATTATTGAAACATTTAAAATTTGAGATGCTTTCTAAGTATATCAGCCATTTGTTCACTTGTCTTGACATGATGTAACTCTACTTCTTTATTTTTGACATGATCTCTTATAAAATGAAATTTTGTATCAATATGCTTCGATCTTTCATGGTAGGCTGGATTCTTGGCTAAGGCAATAAATGATTTATTATCAACATAAATCTTAGTTGACTTCTCTTATGGTATATGAAGTTCATGAAGTAATCTTCTTAGTCATATTGCATAACAAACACAGGAAGATGCTACTATATATTCGCTTCACAACTTAATAGTGCAAGGATATGCTATTTTTTTTTAAGACCAAGCAAATGTAGCTTTACCAAAATAAAATACAAAACCAGTTTTACTATTTCGATCATCATAACTTCCAACCCAATCACTATCACTATATCCAATTAGATCCAATTTTTTGATGATGAATAAAATATTTCATACTCAATTATTCCTTTAATATATCACAAAATTCTTTTAGCAACATTTAAATAAGAAGTTTTAGGAGCTTCCATGTATCTACTTATTAAACCAACTCCAAATAGTATATCAAGTCGAGTGCATATCAAATACCTTAAACATCCAACTAGACTTTTATAATAAGTTGGATCAATGTATTTGCCTACGCCTTCCTTGGTCAACTTGGTCCCATATCAATAGGTGTATATGTAAGATGACAATCTTCCATGGAACTTCTTTAGAACCTCTTTTGTATAATTTCCTTGTGAGATAAAAATTCCTTTATTATCTTGTATAACTTCAATACCAAGGAAATAAGTCATTTGACTCAAGTTGGTCATCTCAAACTCCTCCTTCATAGAGTGTTTGAAAATCTTTAATCATGAAGCTACTACTGTCTGTAAATACTAAATCATCTATATACAGGTATACAAACATGATATCTCCATCAGAGTTAGATTTCGTATAGAGAGCATGTTCATATGAACATTTAAAAAAACTATAAATAAGTATCTATCTGATAATTTCATGCTCATGGGGCTTATTTAAGCCCATAAAGAGCTCTCTTTAACTTATATACTTATATACTAATTTAACATCCATTTATAAAATTTTCATTTCATTTGAGGTGCTAGGGAGATAAGTAATCTTATTGTCTCCAATTATAAAATTTTCATTTCATTTGAGGTGCTAGGGAGATAAGTAATCTTATTGTCTCCAATCGAGCAACTAGTGTGAACACTTCTTCATAGTCAATCCCATATTGTTGTTTATATCCCTTTGTGACCAATCGTGCTTTATATTTCTCCACCTCTCATTATGCATTTCTTTTTATTTTGAAGATCAACTTAACACCGATCACTTGGTGGTCTTCTAAAAGTGTTGTAAGCTCCTATATATCATTTTTGCTGATAGCATTAATCTCCTCCTTCATAGCTTGTCTCCATTTTTCTTCAAAGCTTCTTTGAAAGTTAATGGATCATATCCTACAAAAAGATAAAATAAAGAAAGTTCATCATTGTTAGTATCAATTCTTCGAGTCATATCATAATAGCTCCTAAATCGGTCTTGTCCTTCTTTTAATCGGACTTCTTGAATCATATGACCTAGCTGATCTCGATGATGATTCTGATAAAGCATCTTTTGTGCTTACTTGTATTATATCCTTTTATGATGATATAGTTTTCTTATGCTGTTCATTACTTTTCCAGTCTCAAATCTGTTATTCATTAAACTCAACATCTCTTGACATCATAACTTTATTTGTGATAGGATTATAGAGTTTGTAACAATTGAAATTCTCAGCATAACCTAATAAAATATATTTTTATCTTTTATCTTCAAGTTTTGTTCTTTTTTCTTCTGGTATCTTGGCAAATGCAACACTTCCAAACATTTTTAAATGATCGACTCTTGGTTTCTATAAGCTTCATACTTTTTCTAGTATAAAATTACCAATTCACCTTGTTGGAAACATGTTAAGCAAATAAACTGCGCAAGCAACAATATCTCCCCAAAATTCTTTAGAAAATTTTCTTTCCTTTAACATGCACCAGACTATAGTAAGTATAGTCCTATTTTTCCTTTCTAAGATACCATTTTGTTGAGGTGTGTGGCATTGTAAATTGATATAAAATTTTATTATTTCTACAAAAAATTCTAAATTCGTTTGAAGTATAGTCACCACCTTTATCTATTCGTAAATATTTAATCTTGCAACCACTTTGTCTTTCAACTTAGTTTTTAAATTCTTTGAATTTATTTAATACTTTTTTATTTTCCTTTAACATGTTGACCCAAGTTTTGCCACTATGATCATAAGTGAATGTAAGAAAATACATGCTTCCTTTAAGTGATACTGAGCTAATAGGGCCACAAACATCTGAGTGTACCAAATCAAGTCGATGTCATGCTCTTTTCATTCTGCTGATTTTGAAAGACTTTCTTTCTTTCTTACCCATAACACATACTTTACATAATTTTGATGGGCGATCAATTCTTGGCATTTCTATCACCATATTAAACTTCTCTAAAAGGTTTAAAGCCTCCAAATTTAAGTGTGTATATCTAAGATGCCATAATGTAGAAATATCCTCAAGATCAATCTTAAAATAATTTGATCAATAAAAAATACATAAATATAGAGGAAATATTATGTTCTTTGTTATTTTCATATGTGAGATTAATGTCTTATTCTTATCATAAATTGAAAGAGTTATATCTTTCATCTCAATATTATAACCTTTTTCAAGTAATTATCCCAAGCTAAGAATATTATTTTTCATATTAGGCATACAATAAACATCTGAAATGCATAATTCTTTAGAGTCTAAGAATAATTTTACCTTTGGCTCTTACTAGTCTTTGAGACAGATCACCAAATGTAATATTCCCAAAATAACTTATATCCATTTCTGAAAACAATTTTTTGATGCCACACATGTAATTTAAAGCTCTTGTATCTAGATAGCATGTCATAGACTAATCTTCTTTCAAATTATCATAGTTTATTAGCAAAACTTAATTTTTATTATTCTTTTTTTAATAAAATTTACATAATCTCCTTGATTGTTAGGATTATAATAACATTCAAAGGAGTCATGTCCATACCTTTTGCAAATATAGCATTGTATTTCAGACCTTTTAGAATTTATGCCACGTCCACGGCCTCAGCCACGTCCTCGACCATAACCTCGGCCTCTTTGGCTAAAATTTTATCCACCTCCTTCATTGTTTGGAGATTCTTAATAGATCTGATTTCTACCACCTCTTCCTTTTTGTCCACAACCTCTTCCTCTTTGAAAATTTGATTCACTTTTATTTTCAAGAGTAAGCTTGGTCTAGTGCTTGTTCCACAGTTTTATCTTCTACTCATTTTGTAATCCTTTATTTATGAACTTGAAGGAAACCCATAAGTTGTTCTAAAGACATTTTTTCTATATCTTTAAAGTCTTCATTCGCAACAATAATAAAATCAAATTTTGAATCTAGTGATTTTAGAACCCATAATTGTTCTAAAGATATAGAAAAAATGTCTTTAGAACTTGAAGTGAACCCACAAGTTATTCTAAAGACATTTTTTCTATATCTTTAGAATCTTCAACTGCAACAGTAATAAAATTAAATTTTGAATTTAGTGATTTTAGTATCTTTTCAATCACTCTTTAATTACTTATTTGTTTATCATTTCTTCTCATTTAATGAACAGTAGAAATAATTTTTGTGAAATAATCAGAAATAGTTTCAGAAGTACATTGTTGTAATTTTTTAAAATTGGCTCGTAAAATTTGTAAAGGGAGTTTTTTTACCTTAAATCTTTTCTATTTTTTTTAATATTTTTTATAATTGAAAAAACTCTACATCTTTCATGACTCAACATATGGGTTTTATATAGTCCCCAAAGATATATTACATTAATATATTAACAATGAATCTATCTTTTTCAAGAAATCCCTTCAAGAATTAATAGTCAATTTGACTTATCCTTTCATAAATATTTTATCTTAATGACATAAACCTTTCCTATAATAAAATTAATTTCTTTATAATACTTTAACAAGTTTAACTCCAACAACTTTCACAACGCCCTCAACAAGACTTGCCCCATCTATTGATGAAGATACTAATTCCAATGTTCCTTGTTGACGAAGACTCTACCAACTTTCACATCCAGCCAGAGCACCTTCGCAAAGCTTCTTTTTAAAATACGATTAAAAGCGCCGGGTCAACCACAGGAAAGAAAATAAATAACTGATGACTTAGCCTAATCAAAAAGGACTTTGCGCACTTATTAACTGCGGGTAAAAGACCGCTCCCTCCGTTGAAACTACAATAACTTACTTTAGATTGGATTCGACTCAAACTTGGACTTTTTAAGTTCGATGGATCCTTCTCTTGCTTCATATCTTTTGATGCTTGATACATATTAGGCTTCTTCATAAACTTGTTATCTTGCCACAGGATAGATTTGAGCAAAGACACCGCTCTAGCAGATTCTCTAGTCGACTTTCCTTTCCATTAGCATCCCGAGTTGTTTACTACTTGTCTTTATCTTATATTTATTTATGTGTACGAGTTCGTAACCTCACCTAACTAAACTCTAACGCACCTAAGAAGTAGCGTTAGCACACCTAAATTAGCAGGCCAATTCCTTCTTTAGAGGCAGGTCGCATCGAAATCACTCTTTATACTTGCTTTTGACTCCAATAAATACCTATAAAGAAAGGACAGGTGAGTGCTCAGTATACCAATAGAACAGTAAACCAATGGAATAAGCACCCTTCTAACGAAGCACCCCGTACCCCGATCAAAAAGTTAATGCTTGAAATGACTCCATAAGCACAATGCTAACAACTTGATTCGTTGCTTGTTCGTTACGTGTTAGGTAGCTTTAAGAGTGGTTCCTGTTTTCAGAATAAACTCCACTTTAATTTCCTTCCCTTACTTTAGACTCTTATCTCGTTTCTCATTTGCCTATCTCTTATCTATATTTCATATTCAACTCTAGTATTTGCATTCTGATAATCCTTCTCTTGAAGCTGGAGCAATAACAAGAGCGGATGAAAGCGGGTAATATTCACAAAAGAAAGTAAAGGTGTGGGTTGACTCTGTTCTCTACCTGATGCTCTTCAATTCCATTCCTCATTTCAAGTCAAGTTTTGAAGTCATAAACAATTACTAATATAAGTTGATAGTTTCAGTTTCAATAGTGTTTCTAGGTATTTCGTCGTGTCCAAGGAGTGAAGGTTCGGCCTGTAAGTGCAATAGGAGGCCCAACGTGATGTGGAGTCCGGGGAAGGGGCGCTCTAGTACTTGGTTTGAGTTGTCGCCTTGATGCGGGCCTTTCTCCCGATCCCGTCAGGTTGGTCCTACAAAGAAAGACCTTCGCCTCGGTGGTGGGTCCCTAGGGAGATCCCTCTGATGGCTAAGTTAGTGTTGTCCTTGAGAGTGTAGTCGGTATCCCTTTTGACGAGCTTTTCTCTCTTTTGGAATTGAAGTGATGCGCCCCGAGTTGCCCTGGGTGGCCTTTTATACTTGTACATTGGCACCGGTCACATTGCACCGATCATAATTCTAACGCTCTCTGTAAGCTTTAATCTGCAGCATCGGTAGTCGTCCTGGTGAGGGCGTTGCATCTTCCTTCCTCTCGTATCATTTTAGATCTTTTAGAGATCCGATGACGATTGCATGACGCCCGATGTCGTAAAACATTGAGCACATCCGCCTGTTTATGACATGTCACTCATGTGGGTCAGAGGACGTAGTTTATCTTAGGCCACGTTATTTGGTCTAAGGAGTGGCCGGGCCCACTATTACCTCTATCATTTGCCGCCCCCGCCCCCCCCCCACCCCCCCCCCTCTCTCTCTCTCTCTCTCTCTCTCTCTCTCTCTCTCTTGGAGGAGGAGGAGACTTTTCCGAGGCATTTTTGAAGGCAAGGGGAAGGGTCCTTCGGGTTCGAGGTAGGTATGATGGAGGGATTTGCATGCGTGCTTGAGGTTGTGTCGCTTCATCCGCCTCGTCGATCCCTTAGGCAAGAGCTTCATTGTAGGTAGTCGAGATTGAGAGCCCTTAAGTGAGGTAGAGAGCTAGCTTATAGATGATCGGGACTAAAAGCCCTTGGGCGAGGCTGAGAGCTCGCTTGAAGATGATCGAAACTAAAAACCCTCGGGCGAGATTGAGCTCGCTTGAAGATGATCAGGACTGAAAGCCCTTGGGTGAGGCTAAGAGCTCGCTTGAAGATGATCGGTGAAAGCTCTCAAGCGAGAAAGCTTGAAGATGATCTGAAGCCCTCGGGCAAGGCTTAGAGCTCGCTTAAAGATTATCAACTGAAAACCCTTGGGTGTGGCTGAGAGCTCGCTTGAAGGTAATTCGGGTTGAAAGCCCTTGGGCGAGGCTGAGAGCTCACTTGCAGATGATTGGGATTGAAAGCCCTTGAGCATGTTGAATCTCGAAATTTGATGATAAAATTAGTTGATGAGTTTTGATCTAACATGGATTATTAGAAATTGATGATCATAATTAGCATCATAGGACTAACTATGACAGAGCAATAGAGTTACAACCGGATGATGGGCTAAGATCAAGCTTGAGCATTGGGGAGTTCGGACGATGTAGTGGGATCTCGCCGAAGTTCGTTAGGAGATTCACCGAAGGGATTGGGAAGCTTGCTGGGAACATGCCAAGAGATCGCCGGAAGAAGACCGGATGACTTACCACAAGAATGTCGAAGGTTACCGAATTGGCGAAAGTTGAGTCTTAGTTGAAGCTTATGGTCTTTAAGTGTTGTAATCATTGAGTCGTAGTTAGAAATGAGTCCTAATTGAGGTGTATTTGAATAAAATCCAAATCAACTCAATAAGGCAACTGGGTCCACTATTAGGGTTTGATTGAGCTCAATTGATTGACGAGAGGGTTGGTCAACATCGTTCATTTGGAATTGAAAAGTGGAGGAACCACTTTTGCGAAAATTCCAATGAGTAAATCGCCGGTGAGAGGCGGGTGTACCACCGCCACCCAAGCTTTCGAGTGGTTGATGATGGCTGACCCGCCCAGGTTGGGTGGTTTAACCGTCAGGTACTTTCGTGATTCGCCTAGGTCGGCGAATGAACGCCTGCATTCGGATCTGACTAGATTTTGGCTCGATTTGAAGCCAATTTGGGGCCTATAAATACCCCAAATTTTTTACATTCTATATAACAATTTTGGGAATTATATTCTGAGAAAATATTATGTGAGAATTGTAAGAAAAGAAAAGGGGTAAGGAATAGTCAAAGAGTGTAATCTTGTATTTATTGTATAAAGGTTTGGTCTTCATCCAAAGAAGATTGGTAGTAGACTCCAATATACCTCAAGAAGGAGGACTTGAGAGTAGGCGTAGGCCGTTGGTGCCCAACCACTATAAAAATTATGAGTCATCTTTTGCTTTTCTTATTAATGCTTTCGATCTTATTTACTCTCAAAGTAAACATTTTACTTACGATGTTTCTTATCTTTTGGATTTCCTTACTCTTTCTTAAGTAATTAGTAAGCAAGTAACTTAGTAATTTTCCTATCATTCACTTGCTTTATTTCAACAACAAGCTTTGGATCTTCCTATCGTGCTTTTTTAAACAAAAATATTTTTGTTTAAAATGAAAAATTTACACTTGCCCCCCTCTTAGTGCAAATTGATCCTAACAATTGGTATCAAAGCCTCGGTTTTTCTCATTTGGTTTAACACCCAAGAGAAATGGCTCTTATTGGCTTTCAAGAGGTTTTTCTATCATTCATCCTCCCATATTCAATGGAACGGACTACACTTATTGGAAAACTCGGATGAGAGTTTCCTTGCTTTCTTTAGACCTTGATTTATGGACGGTTATTGAAAATGGATTTAAAATGTCTTCACTTTCAATGAACAATTGGAATGATTTGGAGAAGACTTTCTTTTATATGCCAAGGCTATAAATGCCTTGTTTTGCGTCTTAGATAAAAATGAATTTGATCGGGTTTCTTGTTTTGATTAGCATGCATTAGAAATAACATATGAAAGCACACTTAATATAAATGAATTATTAAATAAAATATTTTTAAAAATAAACAAGAAGAACACCTTCCTAAGAACTAGAAGGAATGTGAACCGAGAAGAACATATGACTTCTCGAGTGAAATCTCGAGTGATGAAGACTTTGAACATTTGACAAATAAACTGAAAAATTAATCAACATAAACCATAAAATGATTTAAATATGGACAAAACCTCTTGCTATGAATGCAAGAAGCCAAGGAGCTCCAAAGATTAAATGCACAACCAAGAAGTGGAGAACCTTACTCTTATGGCCATCAATAATGAGGTTAGTGATTCATTAAGTAATTCTTTTTCAGAATTATTAAATATGCTTCATGATTTGTTTGATGAATTTAAAAAACTTGGTAAATCTTTTAAGTTGTTTAAACATGAACATGATTTGTTAGTTGGTAAAGTTGATGAAATCCATGAGTTATTAGCATCACACAATCCTAGTTCTAAATGTGAAATGCTAGACAATATTAAAGAAAAAATATCATAATTAAGACAATGTTAGAAAATTTTAAAATTAGTAATAAATCCTTGAATTTGATCCTTGTCAATACGGGTTATATTAATAGAAAAATAAAATAAGTTTTGTGGGCAATACCCAACAAAAGCTAACTATTTTGTTGAATACCAACAAAAGTCAACTATTTTTGTTAAAGGACCAACTTTAAATGTGCCACCAAGATTTAAGTATAATTTTTGTGGTAGATTATGGTATATGGCTTACAAATGTCTACTTAAAAACTATAGTCTTCATAAGTTAGTTTGGGTTCCTAAAGGAACTATAAACAATCATATGTAATTAGAGAAAATGGGAAGAACATGTCACGAAGGACCCAATGTCAAATGGGTACATAAATCAAAACCTCCCATAATATAAAGTTGCATCATAACAAGGCTAAGATCACTAAGTAATATTTTGAAAGTACATGCTCAAGGCACATGATTTGAGATCTAATACTCTTTCAAAGCTCACTGGCCTAAGTAAATAAAAAAAATTATTGAAAATAAAATTATTGGTAATGAATCTTAAGGATGATTCTTTGTTATAATTAATCTTGATTACTCTCAATGATGCATAATCTTTGCATAGCTAGAGACTGCTAGAATTAGAAAGGAGAAAGTTTAGTTAAATAAAAGTTATATGTATGAAAGAAATATTTTGATGATGATTATTGTATTGATATGCATTAACTTGTGTTGATGATTTGTGCTGTTTTTGAACCTAGAAATAATATATAAAATCATATTTCTTTAAAAGAAAAACTTCTTGATAACATGATAGAATCTTCCAACGTACAAAAATCATTTGATTCAAAAATAAATCGAAGCTTTTGTTTGAATATATTTTATTGTAATGATCGTAATGAAAATTTATTTTTGACTTTAAATGTCATTGCATTCTTGAAATAAATTTCAAAAGAAGGATAATTCTTCTTGAAAGAATTTTTATCCCATGAATTCTTCAATAAAGATAACATGATACATTTATTGTTGAATCTCTTTAACTACAAAAATGAATTAGAAAACTTTAGCTATTTTCTTTTGGAAAACAATCTATGATGACTTTATTAAAATATTTTGAAAAGTGATTTTTGATTATGATTTTGGATATGTTTTTTAATGATTTTATTTAAAAGAATGGATATGTTTGAATCTATCCAACATTATTGATATTTTGATAATTTAAATCATGACCATGAAATCTTAAAAATTAAAATTGAGATCTTTATATAAACCAAGATTGTTTACCAAGATTCCTTCTTTTTATTAAAGAAAAGCTTTCATCCTAATCATGAACTTGATTTGTCAATATTTATAACTTGATATTTCTATAACAAACAAGATCCTTCTTTTTGATCTCCTAAAATTTCAAAAGTTTTAAAATTACATCTAGAAAAATGTGTCAAAATAAATCATGTTCTTGGCATTTATGATTTGATAATAATATTCTTCATGATATGATTACTTATGATATTCTTCTTAGTATAACTTATCACTAAAATTAATATTTCTTAAATTTGTGATAAGTTAAAAATTGAAAAAGATTTGTATTATCATGAATATTCTCTTAATTTCTTGACTTGACTTTTACGTTATGGGAATCACGTTATTGATCTTTATAATTTTCTCTTTTTAATAAAAATGAGATTTATAATCTTAACAATAATAATTAAAATTTTCATTAAGATCATTTTTCTTTATTAAAAAGATTTATCTTGGATGAATTGAGATTATCCCCTAAGACTCATTTTATTATTCATAAAAAAAAGAGAAAAGAAACTTATTAAATAAATTCATATCTTTTGATATTCAAAAATTTGATTTTATCTTTAATGACATGATCTTCTTATACTTTTTGGTATAATTTGAATATCAATGCTAAAAAGAAATTATGTCATCATATTTCTTTATTGACAATAACAAAAAGGGAGAGATAAAATTATTAATATGATTAGAAGTAAATTAGATATGATAACCTTAAATGAGAAACAGTTTGCTTAGAAGAAAATTTAGACTTTTTTAAATGCATGCAAAATACTTAATTTACAATTTGAGCTTAATCTACTATCATGCCTTCTTTTGAAATTCTTGATGTTTTTTATCAAAATTTACAATAGATGATTTTTTGCTTTACTTGAAATTATATAAGATGATTTTAAATGCATGAGGACCTCTTAAACTTTTGACTCTCCTTTAATATCTTGATGTTTTGAGCTAAATTTCGAAATTCACATCTATAAAATTTACATCTTTAAAATTGAGTATTTTTGTAATATGATATTTTTCATTTCTCTACCTTGATACTACCTTTTTGCTCACATAAGTGGAGAAAGAAAATCACTAGCATTTCAATAGATTAATAAGTCAATTACATTTTGAATCTCTTGAAAGTGATTTTGATGATTTTGAAATTGAATGATTGATTTATCTATATCGTGGTTTTGATTTCTTGGAATTATAACTTGAAATCTTTTATGAATCAAAATCTTTTATTATGTGCCTTCATATTATTTAAAAGGAAATTTTTATATAAATCATGAACTTGATAACTTAAGATTTCTTATGGATAAATTAAGAGATTTTATTTGTTTCTCCTATGACTTGTCTCTTGATATTCATAATTTATTTTCATAAATTGAATATCTCATCACTATATTAATTTTTCATAATATATTTCATATGATGATTGGTATATTTCTTAATTTATTTCTTAAAAAATAATATAATAGAAAATTTTTTGCACTATTCTAACCATCTTTCGTTTTGACAATGACAAAGTAGGAGCAAAACTTGTTAGCTTATAAAATTGCTATATTGCACTTCTCAAAAGAGAAGAATGAATTCACTGGCTTGCATGTTCTAAAGTAACGAAAAATTTGTTAAATTGCTAAGCTTTCATATATCAAAAACTTGCTAATTGCGCTTCTCCTTTTGTTGATGACAAAGAGAGAGAAGGTATAATGATGTAAAATTATGTATGATGATTATACATGTAATGATGATTTTGAAAATCTACATAAAGATAATGATTTATTATTATTCAAATTTATTTACTACATTTTCTTGAAATTTACATGAGAAAATTTTGTTGAGCTCTTCTTCAAAATTTTATAAATACAAGATTGAGATTGAGACCTAGAAATGTTAATCATAAAAATTTATAAATTACTAATATATATTTCAGGAAATGAAGTCTTTTGTGATAACTTTTTTTTTGAAAACTTTCTCTATATTTTATATTATTATTTTCAAAAAAAGAAAAAAGATTGCATGAAGATGTGCCACATTTAAAATTTACAAGAGAAAATTTTTGATATTAAAAGATAACTTTTGCTATATTTGAAATACATAAGTAATTTTTAAATCTCTTGAACTTTTGAGCTCATCTTAGTATTACTTTTAAAATTTATTAAGAGTTCTTCTCTATGATGAAATTATTCAACAATACCTCCCTTATTTCTCTCCTTATTAAAGGGGAAGAAAATTTTATAATGTATATACTAAGGGAGAATAATGTCATCTTGTGCTTTGAAATTATTAGCTATATTTCACCTTTTTGTTGATGACAAAGGGGAAGAAATATATATTGATGATACATGATCTTGTTGAAATATATGGATATCTTGGATAAAGATATGAATTGGACATCTTGGATATAGATAATTTATTCTTTTTACTTATGAGTTGATGACTTGATGCAAATTTATGTTGAAATTTGCATATAATGTTGATTGCTTGAATTTAAGAATGTGTGCTTCTCTTAAATTTAAGTGAATGGATTTATAAGGAGTTAGGATTAACTCATCATCAATTGATTGTCATCATCAAATAGAGAGATTGTTGAATCTAATATTGTGATGATGAAATCAATTGATGGGTTTTGATCTACCATGGATTGTTAGAAATTGATTGATGTAGGATTAATTACGACAAGATGATTATTACAATTAGGATTGGCCAGGTCAAGTCCATGCATCGGTCGATCTTTGGGAATTTGCTAGAGTACGTCGAGAGCTCATGAGGGTATCGAGAGTTTGCTAGGATGGCACAGGGAGTTCGAAGAAGACTGAGACTCACAAGAAGATTGTTGGGGGTAGCTGAAAAGATTGTCGGGAATTAGGATGGTCTTGTAATAGATGTTTGACAATTATGATTATATTTAATTAAGTTATAATTAACATCGTATAGGACTAATTAGGACAAGAGCAATGAAATTACAACCAAATGATGGGCCAAGATCAAGCTTGAGCATCGGGCCGGGGTTTGGACGATGTAGTGGGATCTCATCGAAGTTCGCTAGGAGATTCGTCGAAGGGATTGGGAAGCTCGCTAGGAACATGCCGAGAGATCGTAAGAAGACCGGAGGTCTTACCGCAAGAATATCGGAGGTTACCAAATTAGTGGAAGTTGGGTCTTAGTTTAAGCATGTGGTCTTTAAGCGTTGTAATCGTTGAGTTATAGTTAGAAATGAGTCCTAATTAAGTTATATTTGGATGAAATCCAAATCAACTTAATAAGGCAACCAGGTCCACTATTGGGGTTTGATTGAGCTTAAGTTGAGCTCAATTGGTTGACCAGAGGGTTGGTCAACATCAGGTTCAAGCCAGAATTCGAAAAGTGGATGAAACCATTTATGCAGAAATCTCGACGGGTAAACCGTGGTGAGCTTGGGACCCATGCTTTTGATGGTGGTTGAACCACTAGGCTAGTTGAACGCCCATACCTGTGAATTTGGGTACTTTTGACTTGAGGTGAACCAATTACTTGGATTTTTGGATAGATTGTATTTTGGCTTCAGTTTTGAAGCCAATTTGGAGCCTATAAATACCCTAAGTTTTCTTACATTCTATACAATAATTTTTGGATTATATTCTGAGAAAATATTGTGTAAGAATTGTAAAAAAAAGAAAAAGGGTAAGGGAGTGATCAAAGAGTGTAATTTTAAGGGTTTTGTCTTCACCCAAAGAAGATCGGTAGTGGACGCTAGTGTGCCCCAAGAAGGAGTACTTGGGAATGGAGATAGGTCGTTGGTGTTGAACCACTATAAAAATTATGACTCATCTTTTACTTTTCTTATTAATGCTTCTGATTGTATTTACTCTTTGAAAGCAAATATTTCACTTACGATGTTTCTTATCTTTCAAATTTTCTTGCTCTTTCTTAAGTAATTAATAAGCAATTAACTTAGCAATCTTCTTATCATTCACTTGCTTTATTTAAACAATAAACTTTGGATCTTCCTATCGTGCTTAAACCTAAATGTTTTTTGTTTAAAATGAAAAATTTACACTTGCACTAATTTAAGTGAAAGCCCTTAAGCGAGGCTGAGAGCTCGCTTGTAGATGCTTAGGGAGACTTTTCTTGGGATTGATGATGATCTATTTGTTGATCGAAATCCTCTGTGAGGTGACACGTGTCCTGCATGGTAACTTATCGAGTGTCGAGTGCGAGGCATCATGATGAGCTATCCCACTTTTTGGGGGAGGCGGGCGCCAACCTGGGGTAAGGTATTAATCCTCCCGATTGCTTCTGACCATCCTTTACTTTTGTTCATCGCTTCTCCGTTGTTGCCGCTTTTGTTGACTCGCGCCAACGCAAACATTGTTGACCTTCATCCCTCCTTTTTCCCGACGGTTTCTCGAGCACGTCGGATGTCTTCCGCCTCCCACTCCAAGTCTCGATCGGCCAACTAGGCCTCATTCATGTCCTTCACCCCCTTGAAATGGAAAGGATCCTGGAGAATCTCGACTAGTTCGGTCTCATCACCAAAAGCAAGTGCAGTGCTCACCGTCCGAGAGGTCCACTCGGTTGGGAAGCTCCAGCCCTCGCGGCAGAATAAAGAAAAATGTGACTTCCAACTTTTGTTGCTAGAAGATGCTGCTCACATGGAATCCACTACGAGTACACGCCTCGGTATGTTTTTCTCGTTTTGTATCGGGCTCTTGTTTTCTTAATCATACTATAGAGATGTTCAACCTCGGTAATATGAAGTCCGATGAGAGAACGGGTAGTGGATCAACTACATTGGTAGCTAGCATGCTTTCTGAGGGATGCCAAGCGTCCATAGGAAGCGCCCTAGTTAGGGTGGGCGGGTTTGAGGAAGCGCTTGGAAGGCGGCAACAACTTGTACATGCTTCGGGAAGCACCACGAGGACCTCTACCGACAAGGGCAAAGGGATAGTAGAACTTGAGGAGGTCCCCGAGTGGGGGTACCATATGGGAACTTTAAGAGGTTGAGGACCGAGCGGGGGTGGATAAGTACTTCACCTCCATTATGACACTACTGAGGTGCGTCGATAGTGAGGACCCTCTGGTGCCAAGGTGGTCGACCTGTCCAGGGAGTACTTGCGGGGGGTTCTACTCCCCATCCTAGTGAAGCAAGTATATGAATGCTCCTCTGAGGAGCTCATGAACCAGGCCGACAAGTCGGTTGTCTAAGTAAGGGACACCTCTTTTCCTCGTTTCTTATTCTCCCTTCAAACTTAACTTCCCTTTGCTTGCAAGGGCTTCACTTCGTCAACGTCATTCTCAATTGGGTCCATGACGTGGGCCGACTGGTTCGGAGCCAACATGAGAAGATCCTGACTCTTTAGGCAGGAGCTAAAGGTAGGAGTCGGCCAAGAGTTAGTCGAGTGTCGAGTGAAAGAGCTGGAGGGTGAGATTGAGAAGATGCGGACTGAGCTAGAGTCCCTTAGGAGCCAGCGAAGGGAGCTTGAGCAGGAAGTCAGGGTCTTGTGCTCTAGTTTGGATGGGGCTTGGAATGGCTGAACTCACTTGGAGGGTGACATCATCTCGTTGAGCGAAGTGACAGCGTTCCTCGAGGCCGAGCTGAAGGCCGAGAGTCCGAAGCTGGTGGCCACCTACAAAGCATCTCGAGGGTTCAAGTCAGGCCTCGAGAAGATAGGGAGGGTCAGCTATGAGTTCGGGTACCAGGTGGCACTCAAGCAACTTTGGGGGAAGCACCCCGAAATAATGATCGAACGGGACCCCTTTGTCGAATGTCCCAAAGATGCTAATGTCGAGATGGACCTCAACTAGCCTTTCGACGACACCCCTCCAGAAGCGGTGACCTTATAATAATTTTTGGAGTATTGGGCGTTTAAGATTTGCTTCCTCTGTTTTGCCTAACCATTTTGTAACTTTTCTCTATCAACTGAAGTTTCTTTTCTAAACATTTTGCTTTATCTGAATGGCCTCAAATACCGAGTCAACACTGTACTAGACATAATTTTTTTTCAAATTTGACACATGCCAAGTCCGAGGGAGTGTCTTCCCTTGCATTGTCGATAGGGTGTATGTTCTGTCCCGAACAACTTAGGTGATGCGATACGTCCCCTCCCATCTCGGGGTGAGTTTTCTGCTGGTGCGCCTAAGGTTGCTGACCTCGACCTTTCTCAGGACTAGATCCCCCTCGCCAACGGGTCGGGGTCGAACCCTCCGATTATAAAGTCGAGCAACTACCCTATGGTAGTGCATAGTCTTTAGGTGTGCCTTGGCCGACCAATGATCGCATTGTACATGGAGGGAAGGTCGACCACCATAAAAGGAACCATGAAGGTCTTGGTTCTTGGTTCGTCGCCGAAATCATAGGGAGAGTTGCGATGCCCATTGGAGTTATCGAGTCCTCGGTGAATCCTATCAAAGTTGAAGTCATAGGGATGAGATCCCGATTAGTCATTCCGAGTTTTTGGAAAGCATTAAGGTAGAGTATATCGATGGAGCTCCCTGTGTCGATCATGATGCACCTAACGCGGGTGTTTACAATACGGGCAGTCATCATCAGGGTATCATCGTGATCCAGATATTTGTTCTCGGACTCGAAGGTGATCCCAGGGCCTAAGGCTCGAGGCCTCTTCTAGACTTTTGCATGGGCGTAAGCCTTCCTCGCCAAGTAGCTATCGCCGCTCACGGTCGAGCAGCCAACAATAATGTCTACCTGCCTCTCCACTAGTCCTTTCGGGCGGAGGGATGCCTCATGTGGCTTTCTTGTGTATATGTCTAGGTGGCCATGGCATATGAGGTCCTCGATCTGGTTCTTTATATCATAGCACTCCTTTGTATCGTGCTCATAGTTACGGTGGAAGCAGCAATAATGTCCATGGTTCCGATCCTCGGGCCGAGACTTCATCGAGTTAGGGGTTTTGAGGAGCCCTTTCTCCCGGATCTGGAGGAAAATCTCCGTCCAGGTAGAGTTGAGTGGAATGTTGGCAGTTATGGAATGGTCTACTCAGCTCTTTCCATTCTCCTCCTTGGGAGCTCGGGAGGTGGACCCTAAGAAAGCTTAGCACAGGCGCTTTATATCCTCACGTTTTCTATCACGGGGCCTCAATGGCGACATATCGATTGGCCCTCTGCAACATTCCTAGCATGATCGTCGGGGGTCGCTCCACGAGCGACCAAAAGAGGCAGGAAGGTCTAATCCCGATCATGAAGGCCTGAATAACCAATGATGGGTGCATGTCAGGAATGACCCTAATCTCCTTTGCAAAATAGGCAAGGTATCGACCGAGGTGCTCATCCTGAGGAGGGATGCGGCAGTTGGCTTCGGTCATGCGCTTGCGAGGAAGTTGGCCTCGAACTCCCTCGCGAGCTGATCAAAAGAGTGAATGGAGGAGGGTGGCAATTGGCCATACCATCCTCGAGCGATTCCTCAGAGAGTCGTCAGAAAAGCCTGACACATTATGGCATCTGACGTGCCATACAGGACCATATGCACCCGGAATGCGGCCATGTGCTCTATTGGGTCGGAGCCACCATCATACGCCTCAAGCATCGGGAGCCGAAAGTGTTATGGAGCAGTGTCTTGGATTTCTTGGACGAAGGGAGAGCCACAAAGAGAACTCTCTGCACGCTTGTCCTTTATCTTGATTGTCTTATGGACGTCATCGATCCTTTGGTTCACCAGGCACAGTTGCGCCCTCAGGGAGTCGATGGAATCTGAGGAGTGTGTCGGGATCCGACAAGCTACAAACTAATGAACTGGGTGTAGGTGCCAGCCGTCTAGCTACATCGCCTAAAAGGGGTTGGTCGATTATAGGGGAGGAGGTCGATCACCGACGGACCGAGTTGCTAGAGGCTTTTTATGGTGGCGATCGCTCCTATCGGGCGGGAGGCTAGAGGTCCTGCTATGGAGCGAGCTGTGGAATGTAGGGGATAATTGCTTGAAGCATCCTGGTTATAGCTTGAACCTAGTTGGCGAGCCCTTGGAAGGCCTCAGGGGTCACCACCGGGGTTCCGAGATTCAGTGGGGGCGGAGTTAGCCCGGGATCATTGAACAGGTGCTAGTATTGTCCTGGGGTGTGCAAAGGCAAGTTACCATCTCCGAACAAAGGGAGCGGGGGTTGCGGGGCTTCTCCCGAGGTCGGTTGCATCTCGAGAGGGACATTTTCTCCGAGGTTGCCAGGCACTGAGCATTCTTGCGACATCAGGCCCTCCATCTAGCGCCAAAAATATTGTTGGGTATTCCACCGTGTCTGAGGAGTTAGGATAGCAGGGGTTCGGCTTGTAAGTGCAAGAGGAGGCCCAACATGACGTAGAGTCCGGGGAAGGGGTGCTTGAGTACTTGGTTCGGGTTGTCGCCTTGATGCGGATCTTTCTCCCGATCCCGTCAGGTTGCTCCTACAAAGAAAGACCTTCGCCCAGGTGGTGGGTCCCCGAGAGATCCCTCCAATGGCGTTAGCGTTGCCCCTAAGGGTGTAGTCCAGTGTCCCTTTTTCGGACGTCGGAGCTTTTTCTCTCTTTTGGAATTGAAGTGATGCCGCCTCCCAAAGTTGCCCCTGGGGTGGCCTTTTATACCTACACATCGGCATATGGTCACACCGCACCCTCATCATACGTCTGACGCTCTCGACTGTTTAATGCTATAGGCACCACCGGTGGTTATTCGTCTTCGGTGAGGGCATTGCGTGTTACTTCCGCTTTGTTGTCGTATAGTCTCTTCAGATCTTTTGGAGATCCAATGGCAACTTCATGACACCCGATGTCATAAAACCTTGAGCACATCCGCCTGTTTGTGACATGACTTGTGTGGGTCAAAGGACGCAGTTTGTCTTGGACCACGTTGTCTGCTTCGGGGAGGGGCCAACTATTACCCCTATCAAGTAGCAAGTTGAGTAAAGTAATTATGAAAGTGACATTATAGCATTGCATTAGCGATGAGATCATATGCTAGATCATCAGCTATGCTAAAGTAAGGTGTTTAGTGCAAGTAAAAGGTCACAAGCAAGTCCGATTCGGGAAATTGGTTTCTTCTGACTTCTATAAGCGGTGCTCAATACGAAAGAGTTAATTCTCACTTAGGAGTTATAGTAGGAAGAAAGAGACTCTGTTGGATCAAGGAAGTCAGCTACATTTGGTTCTTAATATCGAGGGTTGGGTGCTCAAACAAAAGATTATGGATCGGTCGAGTGCTTTAGTGCTTGTTCAAACATTCATGTATAATAATACAATAATGAATGAATTAACTTCTATTAGAATTGGTTTTCATATACAATATTCTCTAGTAGTTTGCCTATAGGCCGAGCACCAGGACACTACTAGATTCCAAGCTACTACTAACGACCAAGCGCTAAGAGGCGGAGGACCAAACAAGGTGACATGTAACTACTAGACAAGATGACAAGTAAGCGATGTAAGATGCTTGTGTGTTAGCAACCTTATAACGGTTATTTATATTTATTAATACAGTTAAGAACTAGTGTCGCGATAGAGACTGTAGCGTCAATTCGTGTCTCGACGGTGGAACCACCAAGTAACTGCTAATGTTACGCGGTAGTGACTAACGTTGTGCAGTAGTGAGTTAAACGATAGTTGGATCTAATGTTACACATCAGCGAATTAAGCGGCAGAGACTATTAGTTGTGCAGCTGGGGCCGCTACACTCTTTTGGGTTCTTTTTCTAGCATTCGAGAATAAGTTGTGCAAGTAAAGGATTATAGTAAGTAATGCAACTTCTTGTCCCTGAGGGGCTCTTTTCCATTCCTGTTTTCACGGGCGCTAAGCAAGAAATAGAATATTCACATGGCGCCAAATCTAAAGAAACCTGATTGCCCTCCTTAGATAAGTGCCCTACTTTTCCGTCTATGTTATTAATAATAAGTGCACTATAATAGCATTACGGTAGCTTGATGGTTAGTTAATTTGCCATTATCAGAGTGTAAACCCGCCTTAAACAACGATAAAAAGCCCTTATTGCCCTGCCCTTAACCTGCGAGGATCTTGTAATGCTTTGACGCTCAGAATCTTTACTTTTGAACTCCCTTTATGGGCCTTGTTAACCAATAAAATCTTTGGATTTAGTATATCGAGCACCCTTACTCTAGGACAACAAATATATAACCGCATTTTGCTTCAATGCCGGGCCCAGTACTTGATGATTCCCCCTTCCCTTTATTCTAAACTTGAAGAATTAACAATAATGTATTTTATTTAGCATAGAACTACTAAGTAAATAATATTCCGTATCGTATCTGTTCTCTTTTCAAATTCCCTATTTCTCTTTGCCTGTTTGAATTCCCTATTCTGCTCGAGTTCCCGTATCTTATCTTATTTCTCCAAACATTTATATCTGTTGCTTCAATTGAAACTCTTACGGCTGATTACTCCAAACAACTGGTTACTGCCTTCTTTCGCAGCTTAATATTTTGTACCTACTACTACTTCTTATGACCCCTTTTATCGATCTATATTCCGCTTCTTACTTTTGCATCAATCTTAATTCTGCCTGCTCGACCAGTTCCTGCTCTAGCTAACCCTGTTACCAGCTCCTGTATATTCTATTCATTCCATTGGTTTTTGAATCTATTTATTCTATTTTATTTGTTTAAGCCTTTTCTATAGGTGGGATTTACTATTATTAGGACTTTGCAGCTCCAAAAGTTCTCTACTATACTTCAACCCCGACCCGATCTCTCCTATACTTCAAAAGTGTATCATCACCGCTTACTACTCGGCAAATAACATATCTTGGATTCTTTTTTGCGCTTGCTTGTTTAGATCCAATGGGATCTTTCTTGCAACTAGTATATCCATATATCCGTAAATAATCTATGAAACTAAAAAAACACTTTCCTTTCGAAGACCCTCCTTTAATTTTAGAAGAAGATAGAATATGATGTATACATGTTTGTTACTGTTATTAAGTAACTGGACTACAAGCACCTAGAGTAGTAGAGGAATAAGGTCCCAATATTTTGTATATAAACTCGATAATAAGAGGGACGAGCAAGTGTTGTCGACTCAAATCTCCGTTATAGTTATCCTTTCCTTGTCGAGTATGATCACGGCTTATGGTGTTATTTACTACTAGCTTAAATCACATAATATTTATCGGAATGGTACGTAGTATCCTTGTTCGAGCATGTGTGCTCAGTAGAGTAGAGCTATGTCGAATGGATCGCAAGATACTTTTATTCTATAGATCACAAAGACATTTTTCATACCTAATCGAGACTTAGATGTTTGGACCTTTGGGTGCGTTATTTTGTTTCATATGTTTCAATTATATTGGGTAGTTCAAGCGGACAACAGTCGCCCATTCATTCTCCACTTTCCTTAACCCACCTACGGTTTACAAACGAGCGACAAACCGAGTCTAACAAGAACCTATTTGGTTATGGTTCAACATTAAAGATTAGGGCGTAAGCAAGACCACAAAGATGTGTGTTTGATGTTGTATGTTGAATCAAGCGGTCCCGGAAAGGAGTGCGTAGGCGCAATTGAATGGTTCTTGTACATGCTTGCTTTCCAACCAACATGACCCTTCTTTCTTATACATTAAACCCTAAACATGGCAAATGAAGCCAATCTTATTGGTTATTACGGACCAACTCGATACTTGCTTTCGTAGGGTAAAAATGGCGCGAGTGGTGTATAGTGTTGCATCATTTTCACTCAATCTCTTTTTCGGGTCCCTTAGTGAATGAACGTAGGAATTGGATCAATGACTCACTCTCTCTTGAATTAGATGATGTAAAGCTGGTCTTCAAAGCCCCCTTTTTCTTTTAGATTGGATGCAACACCTGGAAATGACGAGCTACCATCTACAGGTGCAGACCCATCTCTTGACTCTCCTTTCTTGGTCACAAACACACACACACGAGGGCTTCTCTTACCATGAAACCCTTTCTTTAGGTCGGGATCAACAGATTGGTTGGGTGGTTGGAATAGTATAGTATACTTGAGGAGTCGATGTCAATTGTTGCTTGTTCCTTCGGCCAAGCGGGACCCTATTCTCTATCCCGGAGTGTAAGTTCTCTCAAAGCTCCCTGTTCCCACTTAGTTGCTGCTTGGTTGCCGATGCGAGTCAAAAGTTTTACCTTGAGTCAATTCACATTGTGTTCGTTCGGATTCTTTCTTTTCTCTAGATCGAATTAAGGAAAATGCAGAATAACCTTCACGCCTCTTTCTTATGCACCTCTTTGTGATGAGAGGGTGTTTTCACTTAACATACGCTATTTACACCATTTCAATAGGAGGGGCTTGCTCCTCCTTCAAGCTAAGATTGAGAGATACAAGTCTCGCCATGGAGTTCAACTCTTAAAAGAGGGCGTCCACTACGACTACATAGAAGAAGACCTTATTTCGATTTCTAAGAAGGACTAACTTTGGGATAATCATACCTTTTTGTTGGCTCATTTGGACTTCACCGAGTGGATGTAAAGACGGCTTTTCTCAATGGGGTATATATCCATGAGGAAGTATACATGGACCAACCTTTTGCTTCTCACATGATTATACTTTGGGATAATCATAACTTTGCTTCTCGCATGAGGGCTACGTTAAATACCAAAGTAATCCAAGCATAGCGTGGAAAGTAGCCTTCAAAGTCATAAGATATCTTCGTACCATAGACTAAATAATCACATACCAACGATTTGATATCGGAGTAGACCGATTATGCTAGGTGCGGACACGGAAATCGACATCGCAAAGAAACATGCTTGTCGACGGATCTAACTCTTTGAATAAATTGCTTATAGTAACTCTAGAGGAATGCTATCGATGCATTAGATGTCATAGTTGTCTACAATCGCGATTGACCAAGTGGCGCTTCCCTTCTTTTCTTGGTGGCGTCGTAGGATAGGATTGACTACTTATTTCCTTGAGTTCATCCCTCGTTGGGTAAAGAAATCTCCGTCATTTGACCTTTCACATGGGATAAATTCTGCAAGCCTACTTATCCATCTTGTGTTTTGTACCCTACTTGCAAGTAAGCTAAGTGATGAGAACTTATCTACCCTCGTTGTGGTGCTATAGTCTTTTTCCATCTAGAGCTAGTAAGGTGATTCCGCACCCTTCCCTTTTAACCCGACCAACTATCCTCTATAGGAGAACCAGTGAGTGGATATTCTATTGAATTACAAGGTTCTATACTATAGCAAGGATATATAGGGACCCTTGTTTTAATGCTAGAGAGCTCTTTTCAATAATTCTCTAATGTTGTATGAGTGGGAATAAGTAAATCTAAAATTCTATTTTGTTAAAGCCCCCATGGGGATCTCATAAAGAATTAGAGAATAAGGTAAGGGTGCGAATAGAATAGTGATAGTAAGCGTGTTCAATCCACTCTTATAGTAGTAAGCCTTAGAGCTAGTGATAGCACTATAGTTACCCTTTCTTTCTTTTGCCAACCCCAGATTCCGTCATTGTATGAGTTACCCTTGCCCCACTCTCCTCAACCCTTATTCTACTTAAAAAAAAGTAGAACTTCCCAAGGCTTAGGCAGGTCAGAGCATGGTACCTAGGATTTGGTTGAAATACCTTTTAGTGCTCTCATCTCAAATTCACTTTCTTCTTTCGGCTCCAGGAGGTTAAACTAAACAATCAATCTAATAACCCGAGATAAGTGGTATAAAAACAATGGAAATAGTTTCTTTCCTTTGTAGAATAATGCATTTCTTATTTGCCCTTTTCTCTCTAGTACATGAGTCGATAGATCCACCTTACCTCCCAGTAAATAAAAACAATGAATAAACGAAGCACACTCCCATCATTCCGGTTACTCCATTAATTATGAAATCTAGAAATTCGGGATGGTTGAGAAGAGTAGGGACAACGAATTTCTACTCGACTGTAGCTCCACAGGAAGAGTTTGGCCTAGCCCTATTATAAGGCCCTGTTCAGACAATTGTTGACAGACAGATATCTCTTCCGCGAGCTAGAAGTTGTCCAAGTCCGATTGGATTCAAATATCTCATGTAAAAGAGAGAGAGAGAGAGAGAGAAAATCGAGTTTGGCTCAAAATCTTACTTTCGAATTGAGTGAGCCTTCCAATAATATTTGGTAGCAGGCATTTGAAGAGAATCGAGTTTGGTGTTAAGGATCCATAATTCATATATTCTTTATTACCCCGACTCATCTTCCTTTGCTATGTTCCTTGCATGCAGCTTTGTTAACAACCTAAGAGACTCTCCTTCTCAAGCCAACCCCCCAGGTCGGGAGGATACTTTCTTTGAAGCTACTGGGGAGCTACTTTCTACCCTAGATCTTTTCATTAGATTCAAAAGGAATGCTTATTCGAAGCGAAAGCCCCTGTTCAACTAGCGTAGCTGACAGGCTTTAAAAGCCATCTCGAGGTCGAAAGCGGAAAGAGGAGATATGCGAGGACGAATCAGTGCTCCAAGGACAGGACGGTCCCTCTTTTAAAGTGTTCTTCAAAAGACACCGGTTCAAAGCGATCTCAAATGAAATGCCTATGATTGTATAGTTAACCACATATATGACGATTCGATCAACGATTTCAAAGTGAGAAGTGCACCTGTACTGTAATCATAGTAAAGTCAAACAAAGAATAGCCCAAAAAAAAACAAAAAATAAAAAATAATAAAAAAAACAAAACAAAAACTACCCTTTCTTTTCGACCTTTATATGATGATGAGTTGCTCACATGGCTTAATAGTGCACCCAAGATTTATTCCATGAAATAGGTAGGCACTTGGAAATTAATAAAGAAAAGCCTAGGTAGTGCGCCCAACAAGATTTCATTTTTTGAACTCACTTTCATTCTCCCTTTTTCTTTAGAAAGCTCAGGAACAATTGAATAAGAATGTACTCCTGCTAAGAGGGGGGAGCCATTCAAGGGCGCTGCTGCTTTTCCCTTATGTATGAAGGATGCCTCTCTCTCTCTCTGTGTAGGAGTACATGTTCATAGACGACTTGACCCTTATCGCTAGTCCTGTTTTCGTATCTCTAGCTGCACGCCACTTAAAGAAGTATTGAAACTATATGCTAACTCCTCTACTTACTCATCGAAGGATCCCTAACCACTGTATAAATAAATGCATTTGAGCCTAATCAAAAACTTTGTTACCCTAATGTTTGAATGACTCCGATAACGCCTCTTAGTAACTTACTGGACTAACAACGACTTTCACAGAGCAGACACCCTCACTAAGACTAATAGTGCTTGGCTTTATGTAGGTAGATAGAGGTTAAAGTTGTGTCATGGAGTTATTTCATCTACGGTAAGTGTTTGGCTTGATTGCCTTAAACTTCAATTTGATTATGGCCTTGCCTTCTAGAGCGCAAAGTAGATTCCTTTACCTGTTAGTAGAGTATCATCTCATAACTTGTGTTATTCTTAATTTCTTATGGAACTATGCCCCGGGTTATTCATAGAGTTTTAAGCAAAAGAAGAGAAGCCTTAGACAAATTGAGTGATAATTATCATATATATATATATATATATATATATATATATATGCCTTATAAAGCTTGCAACTCTACTCTAGTATGCGTTCAATATAGCGTTGATCTATAGAATAAAACGACCTTCTAAAGGGTGCTTGCAACCTTGGTGAAACCATCGCAATTGGCCAAGGAGTCCGCATGGGTAACTCTAGCGATCGAGGTTTCCTAGTCGCATATGATAACCCTACGACTAGCGATTCTTGACCGTAGAGGGCAGCATGGCGACCAGGGCTTTGTTGGTCACCCATGGTAGATTGCAACCAAACCTCATGGCTACAGGGACACCTTGGCTGAGGGCTCGATATACTGCACGAAAAATGGATTAGCTATTGGCCATAAAAAAATAATAATAAAAAATAAGATATCATTTTTCTTAAAAAAATTAAACATATTAACCCAATCTCGACACCTATATCGTGTGGGTCAGAATTTGAGTACGGGATATGAAAAATAATGTAGTAAAATTATTAATCCTGAGCAACACTTATGTGAAATCAATTAAGACAAAATATAGTGAACTAATTGTAATCTGCTCTAAATTTTGATGTTATACCATGATAATATTGTTGTTTCACATCAGGAACTAAGATAAGAAATTTGGATACTGAAGTTGGACATATAGTTAAGGGAGTTCTACTCAACTCAAGTTTTTACAATACAATCGTCCTAAAAGTGTAAGAGTTGACAAGTATCCAATATACTAATAAAGCATATTTCATAAAATTAGAAGTCTTCCAAAAAATATACTACCATTTTTAATGAAAACATCATCAGGAAGATTATTTTGTAAGATAGTTGACATGAAAATATAGTACAAATCTAGCTTCTGCTAGCTAGGTATAGTTCAAATTAGAATTATATTCAAAATATAATTTAATCATTAATTAGAACATCATATCCATGCCAAACTAAGCTTGCAATGTAATACCAATAAGATACTGAGATCAATCTACAGAATACAAGATTACCTGGATAAATATCTAGTCCTATACAAGATCAAGATACAAGCTTACTTCTAAAGTTACTTCACAGTGCAAAGCTTAGATTGAAGCAATAATACAAAAAGAGCACAAGTAAAATTACAAAATGTTAGCATCACTTAACTATAGTATCAAGAAAAAGCCATAGCAAAGTTGAATTATTCTCACATTGAAATGACAGACTCACTAGGATTTATCATTTTAAAACCAAAATTTTCTTTTCCAATGCACAAAATGAGAGGTTTCAAATGATGAAAAGGGTAAAAAAACAACCAACCAATTATATAAACAGTAACAAAGACCTTTTCTTCATGGCAATAAGATTCATAAGCTACTTGACATCAGATTTAGCATTGTTTATGGCATAACTGCCTAAACAAGTTTGTACTCTTTTAATTGCATCCCATGTCAATGTATTAGATGATTTGATAATTTTATAATATTATGCTTCATGTTGAACAATGTTTGAATTTTCATATCGTAAAATATCATGATTTAAGATCTCTAGAACACAGGACTTACTCTAATCTACACCTAATTTGACTAGGATAAGGTATGAAACATATTTATAATTTTCTTTTAACTTTTAAACTACAAAACATTAGATAAATAAAAAAAATGACAATGTCTTTTATTTTTTCATTATCCTATTAAATTAGAATATGACATCTAATTTGTTAAATAATGACCTTCATCGTTCAGCATTAGAGACTATATTATGCTGTAAGAAATTGTACACAGTAAATTTCGTAGTTACCGACTTGCAAATACTCCATCAACCTAGTGCTTTAAATATGATAGAGTATGACACAATAAAATAGGGAAAGTGGAATCAGAAAATTAAAAAGTGAACAAGAATAGATTTAGCAATTATCTTAATTCAAAGTAATTAAAAAAAAATTAACATCAGAGGACGTGTTTGGTTTGTAAGATACCATCCAATATTTCAACCATTTATGAGTAGATTATGTAGTGTAGATTGTGTTGTTTGACCAAGACTAACATTTACTAGAAGAAAAGTTTCCCAAATAATTAAATAATATTTTTATTAACAAAGTATAGACAAAATGCATTTAGGTCGACGATTTCATGAGATGGTTACCATTAGAGATATTTATATCTTACAAAAAAATTAATATACCTCCAACCAACTAAATATTTTTTGTTGATACTGTTAACACTTCAAGGATATATATATATGAAGAAAAAATTAATCTACTAATTCAATTTTGCAGTGCATCATTGAAGCAATGTTTTAAATTATTCAGATAATATTTTTATAATAAAACCAAATATGATAATAGCTTTAATATTTAAACCAGGGTTTACAATATTATATCCAATAAATCTGATACATTGGTATATGATAGCTCAATACGTAAGTATACCATGTGTCGATATGCTCGATATAGCTCGATATGTACCATACCAATAACTGATCGATACATTAGGACGGTACAAGATTACGAACCTTGATTTAAACTCAAAAATATTTATTTACAATGGCTTGTTTACCTCTACCAACATGATAATGAGTAAAACCCATCATTTCTCATCAAGTTTGAACTATTTGACTATAATGTCAGAAACGAACATTCATTAACATTCTTTATACTAGATATATGGAAATATAAGATGTTGAATAACATATATACAATTTTTTACTTGCTTATCTTTTAACTAGTCAATGAGGAAAGTCATAATTTCTTATTGATGTTGAACTTCTAGTAGTACAATCTGGATGATCAAAACTTTGAACTTTCATGTATTTTTTATTATATAAGCCAATGAGTAGCATTGCTTGGTTTACGCAAAATATAAATTTGATTAACAGATCATTCCCTTGGGAAAAAAGAAAAAGAGTTTAGATATCTCCTTTCACATGACAAATAGATGTCAGTGCACACCTTTCTTACAAGCTAATGTCATTAACATTTTTTAAGTATGGATATATAGCAATAACAAAAGAGTTACTACACTGACAAAGATTTAAAAGGTAAAACTCATTTTCATATATGTTAATTAAGCAACATTGACGGAGAAGGAATACAAACCTCAGTTTGACTATAGAAGTTACATAAATTATCTTAAATATCAAAAAACAAGTACGGAAGTTGCAACCACAACTATATCCTGCATGGGATCAGAGGCATTCATGGACAATGGTCACAGTCAATGAAATTATAGTGAAGCACTTTCACCAATAATAAAAATCTAAATTTTTGGGGAAAAAATTTAGAAAACTATTTCTTCCACATTCACTTTTACAATGATGTCTTTAAATTCTTTATACCCAT